>JAENRP010000072.1:0-123544 GCA_024741835.1 Diplocarpon mali | reverse complement strand
GAGAGAGAGGGAGGGAGAGAGAGGGAGAGAGAGGGAGGGAGAGGGAGAGAGAGAGAGAGAGAGAGAGAGAGAGGCTGCAGGCAGAAGAGGAGAGAGCTTGAGTTGAGTCGAGGCAGGCAGAATGAATCTGACGACCCGTTCGTCCTGAGGTTCGAGGTCAGGAAGTATTTACTATACGAAGATGCTGGGCGGTGCTGCTGCTCTCTAGTCTTGATTGGGCTTAGGAGACGCCAAGGCAAGAAGACAGAGAGGTTATGGGATTTTACCTGTAACGGAGGACATCGCTCTGATCCCTTGTCTGCGCAACATTTCGGGAGGATGCTTAATTATATATATAGCTCCCGTATTTATAGTGTATATACGTGTACGGTACTCTGTACATCACACATGCAGGAACCTGGCCCCACATTTCACGATATATACTGTGCATCGGGTGATACGGGGTCTATGCCACCGGCGTGTCCTCTGCGCGTACTGCATCACCTTGGAGCATCTCCCTCGTGAAGTGGCCCATCGACCACGCATCCCATCACAGCAGACCAGAATCCCCAACGTTCGGACCAGCCACACTCAGCCTGGGGGGAGGATCTTCTGCGGCAAGTTCGGGGGAGGACTTGGGATCATGCGTTTGTCCCGGGCGTGATGGTAGCGATGCTGATATTCTCCAGATCTGGTGGTGAAGTCGGGCTCAGTGATCTGGCAAGACAAGACAAGGCAAAGCTTGAACGTGGCGAGAGAGCCGGCCCGGCAGCGAAATCGTGACCAGCAAGTCACGTGGTATCAAACCAGATATCAGATTCCCGAGCGAGCTAAAGCTCCGAAGGGGGGTATGTATTCTACCATGCGGCCGGCTCCAGCTCATCCAGGCTCGACGGCAACACTACACCACGCCAGGAATCTGGGGAGGGATGGATGGGCAGCGCAGTGCAGTACAGATTTCAGATGTCGCGGTTCCTTATCTCCAGGTCGTCCGGCCGTTTTGCTGCCCCGGCTGGTCTGGTCCGTCTTGGAGAGAAAGGAAAGGCGGGCGCAGTCTCTCCTGGCAAGGCTCGTTTGGATTAGGCAAGGATCTCCCGACAGCGCCGCCGGCGGTTTGTTTGTTGCAGCGCGTGGGCGAAGTGTATTATTCCAAGCGCGCTGAGGCCACCCTGCATCACTACCTCCTTTACGTAGGGAGTAGGGAGTCGGGAGTCGGGAGTCGGGAGTAGGGAGTAGGTCGTCAGTCGTTGGCACTTGTATAAAAGGTCCTACTCGGAGGCGGCCCTTGAAGCCTGTGCAGAGGTGATGGGATCTGATATTGATAGGGGAGATAGCTCGGGACGCGCGACCGCGACGGTGAGGACGACTTGCACCCAAGGTAAGGTAGGTAGCTGTGCATGGGATTGTGAATGCAGCAGCGGCAGCAATTCTCTGCCCCGCTCTCCTTGGCTCTGTAGTCCATTCCGTGCTTTTCCTTTCCTCCTCTGCTGTTCTCTCTCATCCTCAAGCCATGGCCGTGATCTTCCCGCCTCTCCTTGTACCCCGTCTGGTAGGGTAAGTCATTGCGAGGCCAAGGTCAAAGAAGAGGCGGGCGGGAGGTCGGTGGGGGAGGTATGTCGAGGTAGGTAAGGCAATGGGTAAGGCAAGGCAATGAGTAAGGCAAGGCAATGGGAAAGGCAAAGGCAAAAGGCCAGGCAATGGCATGGCAATGGCAATGGCAAGGCAAAGGCCATTTGACAAGGCCATAGACATAGACAAGGCCATCGACAAGGCCATAGACACGGTCAGGTCGTGAGGCAGAGACGACAGGGATGCTGGGGCGCTAGCTAAGCGAGAAATCTCTTGGGCGGCTGGCTATAATAAAGTCGATCGCCCCGGCCCAGACAGAGGAGGTCGGAGGTGAGTCGAGAGAACGGGAGACACCGAGCAAGCGGGCGACTGGCAACAGCACCAACCGCTGCACCACCGCTGCACAACTGCTGCACAACTGCTGCACAAAAACCGCACAATCGCATAAAANCCCCAACCTCCCCAGCCGAACACGCACGTGCAACATCCCCCGGCTCACACCAGACCACACCAGACCACAACAGACTACACCAGCTCAGCATCCACGGCGGCGGAAAACCCACCAATATATCCATTTCCCACTTCCTACTCCCCCACCCCCTCCCCCTTCCTACGTCTACCTTTCCACAAAGTTACGTCGACATCACATCACGGCTACAGCTACGGCCAGGCTTACGGCCAGCGCGAAACATAGACAAAAAGGTACGGCCATCAGCATCCTCTTGGCACCCCCCCTCGGGAATCCGCCACTCTTTCCCGTCGTTTGCCGCGTCCAACAATTATTCTTGGCATCCAGTCATCCTCGCATTCTTGGCTCGGCGCCCAATATCTATCTATAAGGTACGGGACCGTACGAAGCAAGCTGTCACCTCACCTCCCGCCACGAGCATATCAGACGCAAAGCGAAAGCTCGAGTAGAAGCTCGACTCGGAACTACCAGAACTCTCCCCCACCTCTCACGGATCCATTCCGAGTACAAAGGTAGGCTCAACCTTGACACAGCACACCCAGCACCGCGCCAGTCCCCGGCGCACAGCTCTCCTCCACCGGAAATAGTTCGCGGCATCGGTCTTCCTCATACATGGCGTGTCCTACCTCTCTCGCCTCTCGTTGCAGAAGATAGCGGTGCCGCGTCGGACGTGACGCATCTGGACGAGAAAGATGGCTTCAAGGTGAGTGAGCGGAAATCAAAACAAACGCGCCCCGCCTAAATTACATACCACTACCTAGAATGCAAGGGGTCCGGCGCTAACTTCTCACGTGAACAGGCTTGACCGACTCGTCACGTGGGTACCCCCAAAGAAAAATATACACCCCTCCCCACTCTCTACCTCCCCACTCTCTAACCCCCTAAAAACTGTTAGAATGACAACAGCTGTGCCATCTCCCATCTCCAGCACGCGCTGACAATCTCCTAGTTTACTGGAGACGGGGAGCACGCAGTTGATCCGCAACACAGCTGCCCAGCAGTTGGCTGACGTCCAGAAGGCTCATCCCGAAGAGCTCTTCAATCTCCTCACCCGCGTCGTCCCGTATCTCCGACACAAGACATGGGACACCCGCATAGCCGCCGCCAAGGCACTAGGAGGCATCGTGGACAACTCGGAGCGCTACGATCCCAATGCCGGCGACGGCTTCGTGAAGGGTGGAGCCAAGAAGGAACAGGATATCATCAAGAAGGAGGAGCCCCTTGACGAGCTTCCCCTTGCCGAGGGGCAGCTCAGTCTGGACGCGCTCGATATCGCCTCCATCCTCAAGTATGGGAAAGAACTCCTCCGAGGCGGGGGGAAGGATATCGATTATGCGCTGGCAACCCTGGACCCGGCACAGCGGCTGCAGCACCAAAAGAAGACGTTGGTCGGCCGGCTGGGCTTGCTAGGAGAGTATCTCGACGAGGACATGGACCTCGATCTCACCCCTCCCAAGCAGAATGGCGCCTCGACGCCCGCGATCTCCAACGGCCACGGCAGGGGGAACAAGGCACCCACCACCACAGCGGAAGAGTCGGGCTTGAGCGCCCGCCAGCTCAACCAACTGAAGCGAAAGAGGAAGCGGGAGGCCCAGAGCGCGGGGAACAAGAATAGGCTGGTAGATTTGTCCATCCGACGCTCCAGCACCATGGGCTCGGTGGATCTCAGTGCTGATTCGACCATGTCAGATATCGTTGATGGTGCCAACGGCAACGGGGTCTCGGATTACCTCTCGCTCGAGCGGACCTCCGAGGTCGACGAAGACAGCAAGGTGATCTCGGAGTTCAAGGGTCCGGTCCTGCCCATCAAGTCCGAGCTGCAGACAGAAGAGGAGGAGGACAGTGGCGAGTGGCCTTACGAGCGACTGTGCGACTTCCTCATGGTCGATCTCTTCGATCCTCAGTGGGAGACGAGGCATGGTGCCGCCATGGGACTGAGAGAGATCATCCGAGTCCACGGCGGCGGGGCCGGTCGTCTGAAGGCCCGGTCACGTGCCGACAACGACCTGCTCAACCGACGATGGCTGGATGACCTCGCGTGCCGCTTATGTTGCGTGTTTATGCTCGACCGGTTCGGAGACTACGTGTCCGACACCGTGGTCGCGCCGATCCGCGAGACCGTGGGGCAGACACTGGGTTCCCTCCTCATGCACCTCCCCGCGACAACCGTCTACGCCGTGCATCGGATCTTGCTCCGGATGGTGATACAGGACGACCTCCAGCTCAGCGCCAAAGGGTGGGCCGTCTGCCACGGAGGCATGATTGGCCTTCGTTACCTGGTCGCCGTGCGGAACGATCTGCTCCTCAAGGACAGCGATCTCATTGACGGCGTGATCCAAGCCGTCATGAAGGGCCTCGGGGACTTGGACGACGACGTGCGGTCCGTCAGTGCTGCGACGCTGATCCCCATCGCCAAGGAATTTGTCAACTTGCGTCCCGAAGCATTGGATGGGCTCATC
The DNA here is from genome assembly GCA_024741835.1 of Diplocarpon mali. Classification (NCBI taxonomy): domain Eukaryota; kingdom Fungi; phylum Ascomycota; class Leotiomycetes; order Helotiales; family Drepanopezizaceae; genus Diplocarpon; species Diplocarpon mali. Next base: position 119,068 of record JAENRP010000072.1, on the reverse strand, counting down.
AACATTGTCTGGGAGTGCTTGTCAAATCTAGGTGATGATCTGAGTGCCAGTACCGGCCAGATCATGGATCTCCTGGCCAAGCTGTGCAGCTTCCCCGAAGTGCTCGAGGCGATGAAGAAGAATGCCGCACGGGATGCGCAGCAATCCTTTGCTCTCCTGGTGCCGCGGCTCTATCCCTTTCTCCGACACACCATCACGTCGGTACGATCGGCCGTGCTGAGAGCTCTCATGACCTTTGTCGGGATCGAGGGCGAAGGCACCCGAGATTGGCTGAATGGCAAGATCCTGCGACTGATCTACCAAAACATCTTGGTCGAGCGGAATCAAGATACCCTCAGCCTCTCCTCCCAAGTCTGGTCCGTTCTGGTCCGCTACCTGGCGAAGGATCCCGCGGACCTGGCAGAGCAGTTCTCTGCGCACGTCGACCCCCTGATGCAACTGGCGCTCCACCCGATTGGGGTGTCGCGGCATCCATTGCCCATGAACGCCACGCTCTTCCAGAAACCCTCCGGGAGCACTTATTCCATGCCTGCCGGCTTCGTGCCGATGCCAGCGACCCGCGGCTCGTCTCCTGCCGCGCCAGAACCTCCGGCGAAGAAGCAGAGGCGGAAATCGAACAAGAATGTCGAACCAGCTCCGACGAGCTCTTCACATGATGTGGACGGTCACATGATGCAGGGTGACGTGGACCTGGTCGGCATGGACATCCTCATCCGATCGCGGGTCTCGGCTGCCCGTGCCATGGGCCTGATCATGTCGCTGGTTCCGAGCGGCAGCTTGGAAGGCTATGATGCCTGCATCGTCCCCGGTCTCTCCTCGGCGTACTCGTCAACACAGCTCACTGCTTCTCTAATCATCGACGAGTACGCCAGGAACTGCGGCGCGAAAGACCAGCCAGCCAGATACGTGAACGCGCTGAACAAGATCATCGAGAACGACCGGCCGTTCTGCTACAGAGATCTCGTGAGCTACACACAGCTCGTCCGCGCGCAATGCTCTCAGCTGCTTCACACGTTCCGCGATATCGGCAAGGTCTCGCAAGGCCGCCTGCCAGTCCTTGCAGTAGTGGTCCAAGGCGATCCGGAAGCTGGGCCAGATGCATTCTCGCTGCAGACGGCCGACAAGGTCGTCGGCGAGGATTTTGAGCGGCTGAAGAAAGCCATGCCTCCCAGCCAGCGCATGATAGCCACGCAAGCACTGAGTGAAGCTCGGGAGAACGTCGTCGAGGTCATCGCGACGGCCAAGTCTATCAAGGAGCAGCGCGACATCCGGATCAAGGCGGCCGCTGCGAGCGCTCTGGTCTCGATGAAGTTCGCACCGAAGAAACCCACGCACATCATCAAGGGCATGATGGACAGCGTGAAGAAAGAGGAGAACTCCGAGCTGCAGCAGCGATCATCTGCTTCTATCGCAAGGCTCGTCGAGCTATTTGCCGAGGGTGGTCGTGCCGGTCCGGCCCAGAAGGTGGTCTCGAATCTGGCAAAGTTCAGTTGTATCGATACCTCCGAGACGCCAGAGTTCACCCCGAACGCGGTCTTCACCAACGTCATCCTCTCTCTCCGGAAAGAGGAAGACCGAAAGGACCACGTGGACGCCGCAAAGTTCGCTTTGGAGGCGAAGAATGCGAGAATCGTCCGCCGGGGTGCAAAGGAAGCCCTGGAGCAACTGTCGGGTATCTTTGGTCCGAATCTGTTTGAGAGAGTCCCCACCCTCAAGACTATCATACAGGATGCTCTGCATCATGCCTTTGCCGGCGAGCTCCCATCCGACACCAAGGACCCAGCCAAGGAGGCTGGTCAGGCGGCGGTGGATGGCATGTCGGTTCTCCGGGCCCTGACACCTACCATGCACAAAGACCTGCACCCCTTCGTCGTGGGCCTGCTTCCACTGGTCGTAAAGGCTCTCCATTCGGACTTGTCGGTCTTCCGGTACATGGCTGCCAAGTGCCTGGCCACGGTGTGCAGTGTCATTACCGTGGAGGGTATGACGATGCTGGTCGAGAAGGTCTTGCCCTCCATCAGCAACCCTATCGACCTCAACTTCCGACAAGGGGCTATCGAATCGGTCTACCATCTCATCCACGTCATGGGCGATAATATCCTTCCTTACGTCATCTTCCTCATCGTACCGGTTCTTGGTCGGATGAGCGATTCGGATAATGATGTTCGGCTGATCGCTACCACGACGTTTGCTACCCTCGTCAAACTTGTTCCTCTCGAGGCCGGTATCCCCGACCCCCCCGGCCTGTCTCAAGAACTTCTGCGAGGCCGCGATCGGGAGCGGACATTCATCGCCCAGCTTCTGGATCCTCACAAGGTCGAGCCTTTCCACATCCCCGTCGCGATCAAGGCACAACTCCGATCATACCAACAAGACGGTGTCAATTGGCTCAACTTCCTGAACAGGTACCACCTGCATGGCATCCTCTGCGACGACATGGGTCTTGGAAAGACCCTGCAGACCCTGTGTATCGTCGCGAGTGATCACCACAATCGAGCCGAGGAGTATGCGAAGACGCAGTCCCCCGACGTCCGTCGACTGCCATCCCTGATTGTCTGCCCCCCCACGCTGTCTGGTCATTGGCAGATGGAGATCAACACATATGCGCCATTCCTCTCGTGCACAGCGTATGTCGGCCCCCCCGCTGATCGACTTCGGCTTCAGCACCAGCTCGGCAAGACCGACATCATCATAACATCTTACGACATCTGCCGCAATGACGCCGACATCCTCACTGCGCTGAACTGGAACTACCTAGTCCTGGACGAGGGTCACCTGATCAAGAATCCCCGTGCCAAGGTTACCATGGCCGTCAAGCGTCTTCTGAGCAACCACCGACTGATCCTCTCCGGAACCCCCATCCAGAACAACGTGCTGGAGCTGTGGTCTCTCTTTGACTTCCTCATGCCCGGATTCCTGGGTACCGAGAAGGTCTTCCTCGACCGATTCGCCAAGCCCATTGCGGCGAGCCGCTACAGTAAATCATCCTCCAAGGAACAGGAAGCCGGAGCGCTGGCCATCGAAGCCCTGCACAAGCAAGTCCTCCCCTTCCTCCTCCGCCGCCTCAAAGAAGAAGTCCTCGACGATCTCCCCCCCAAGATCCTCCAGAATTACTACTGCGACCTCAGCGACCTCCAGAAGAAGCTCTTTGAAGACTTCACCAAGAAAGAAGGCAAGACCCTCGCGGAGAAAGCCTCGTCCGGCGACAAGGAAGCCAAGCAGCACATCTTCCAAGCCCTGCAGTACATGCGCAAACTCTGCAACTCGCCGGCCCTCGTCATGAAGGAGGGGCACAAGCAATACGAGGAAACGCAACGCCTGCTCGCCAAGCAAGGCACCTCCCTCCGCGACCCGGTCCACGCGCCCAAGCTCACAGCCCTGCGCGACCTGCTCGTCGACTGCGGGATCGGCAACGAACCCTCCCCCGACGAAGTCACGACCGAGACCTCGTACGTGTCGCCGCACCGCGCGCTGATCTTCTGCCAGATGAAGGAGATGCTCGACATGGTGCAGAACGACGTGCTCAAGAAGATGCTCCCCTCGGTTCAGTTCCTGCGCATGGACGGCTCGGTCGACGCCTCGAAGCGGCAAGACATTGTCAATAAATTCAACTCGGATCCGTCGTACGACTGCCTGCTGCTGACGACGTCGGTCGGTGGGCTGGGCTTGAACCTGACGGGTGCGGATACGGTCATCTTTGTGGAGCACGATTGGAACCCGCAGAAGGACTTGCAGGCTATGGATCGTGCGCATCGGATCGGGCAGAAGAAGGTGGTCAATGTGTATCGGCTGATTACCAGGGGGACGTTGGAGGAGAAGATTCTGTCGTACGTGCTACCCCCTACCCTGCGTTCCCATGCCCCCGTTCCACAACCGTCTCCCTACATGGCCCCAAGAGTATCAGAACCAGAGCTGACCGACGCCCCCTTCCCCAGACTGCAACGATTCAAGATCGACGTCGCATCTACCGTGGTCAATCAGCAGAACGCCGGGCTGGGCACCATGGAAACCGACCAGATCCTCGACCTCTTCAACCTCGGCGAGACGACCGATATGCCCTCGGCCAACGGCGGAGGCGCGGGTGCGGACGGCAAGGAGGAGGATATGGTTGATGCCACCGGCGAGGTGCGTGAGAAGGGGAAGAAGGGTTGGCTGGATGACCTGGGCGAGCTGTGGGATGACAAGCAGTATGAGGAAGAGTTTGACCTCCAGGGGTTCTTGGGGAAGATGAAGTGATTTGGTGGGGATGACGGAGTACACAGCATGGCGGGTTTCGCCGGGGCGTTTGGGATTGGGTGCGCGTTTTTGCTTGTTCTGTTGGGGGTGGGGGTGGGTTTCTTCTCCTTCTCTTGCCTGTCTGTGTTTCTGTCTCTCTGTCTGCGCGTCTCATCTGCATTGATTCTGCATTGCGCGTCTTGGTCCTCGGGTTTCCGAAGGGGCCTGACACCGAGAGTGGCGTTGGCGAAGAGGGACACGAGAGAGAGCAAGAGAGAGCGTATGTATATTGTATGATCACGACAGTGCGTTGCTGTGTGCCTGCCTCAAGGAGAGCTGGGTTAGACAGTAGGAACAGGCTTGTAGAATAGGAATAGAAAATGGAGACATGGAACGATACCATGAGATTCTACGAAAGGAAAAGCGTTGGTTCCACGGTGTGCATACTGAAATGAATCGATTCGGTCGTTTTGATTATAGTATTATTAATGGTTGAAGAATACNGGGGGGGGGGGAGGCGGAGAGGACTCGAGTAGGTATATATGCCTATGCTAAGGCTTACACATATGACTAGTCTACCCACCTCACCCCGTGCGTCTCACTCCACTCTACTCTCCTCACCATACACCACCCCTCCGCACGCCGCATCTTCTCCCCGAGCACACGACTCTCGACGGAATAGATGCGCTGCCTAGCTCCGCAGGGGGAACGGCGGAGCGCGAAGAATCGCGGTTGGAGAACTCTCGGCTGGTGGCAGGGGCAGGGGACGTTGTCTCGTATGATCGGTGGCGGCTTGGAGCTCTGTAGATGCACCCTGGAGCGAGGGTGCTTGCTGTCGCGTGACAAGAACCTGTCGAGGCCGAGGACAGCAAATCGTGAGAGCGACGACGTTGGAGAGGCAGCAGAGGCTGTCTGGTTTTCGGCTCGGGAGGGTCACCGAGCGCGGGTTGCAGCTGTCAATGCAAAGACACAATCAGGAGAACGGGCTTCGGGTGAGACTCGGCCGTCTTTGATCTTTGTCCAGTTCTCAACAAACTGATCCTCGTCCGGGGCCAGAAGGTGCCTCGCGTCAGCTCTTGAAACGTCAGGTTCAGATACCTGGCCTGGCCGTCTTGCTCAAGCCCTGGAGACACTTCTTTGGCACGCAGAAAGCTATTACCCTCTCTGCCTTCTCCCGATCCGACAACTCCGGTAGCTTGACAGGCGTAACCTTCAGCCACTTGCCCTCCCAGATCTCATCCGGACGGGGAACCCACAGAGCGAAATCTGCAGACGACATGCATGCGCACGTCGGATCGATGCAGGCACGAATTCCACGCTTTGGGTTCAGACCCAGGAAAAAGGTGTGGTACATGATTTGGTAAGTGACCATGTGTGAGCGCGTGATTAGTTGCAGGAGCGTTCCGAAGTTCTGTCGGGGGATGCTCTGCCGGTGCGTCTTGTCTGTCCAGCGCAGGAGGCCATGCCCTGCGTCCCAGGATACGGCAATGTTCACCGTTCTCGGACTGTTGCTGACGGTCCATCGATGGGTGACTCCTAGGCAGTGGTTGATAGCAGCGAGTGGTATCTCTAGACTTCGAGCCTGTCTATTTCCAAGTCGGATGGGGAGCGCAGCGACGAATGGTATCTCGAGAGTGAGATGAGATAAGGACGAGAGTACCAGAACGCACTTTTTCACGAGCGCCGCCAGCCGGTCGAGAGCTGCAGTCCGGTGTGCATCTCCGCTTCTTCCTAGAACCTCTGCGTTCGTAGCAAGGTGCAGAGTGCGAATGTTTGAGTGCGTGAGGATTGATAGGTCTGGCAGGGCGCTGCTGATTCCCCACGTCCAGTTTTCCTTTCTTTGTAACTGTTCTCTGTGACGGATCAGTCAAAGATCCAAGCATTCGGCTTCCTTGGTGACTAACCCATACCACAGCCTCAGGGACTCAACACGCCGGACTAAGCTGGCTGGCATGCTCATGACAGCATCTTTGTTTTCGGGGGCTATGGAGCAGCAACACAGAGAGAAGAATGCCTCCAATGCCTCATGGTACAGCACAGGATCCGCACGTAAAGCTTTGATGAGAACAGGAGTGGAGAAGTCGGTGGAGGACCGCTGCTTCATATACTCATTGAAGATCTGGACTCGAACTGTAACCGTATCAGTTCCATTTGTACCGCGACATCATACGAGCCAGGAGCTTCAAAGGAGCATTGGGTGCACTCACTCTCCGCTGGGAGACCGTGTATATTGAAGCCGCCAGGCATTGGTCGAGCCAGGGAGGGAAGAAGTCTCAAGTTTCCCTCGTCGGGCTCATGGAGCATGCTCTCATACCCCTGATCAAAGTTCGTCGGCGACAAAGAATTGCTCGTTGGTTTCTCGTGTGAAAGCATACCGCCAACAAACCGTGGGGAGGCCGTCAATCAGCGGGGATTAATTCCAGTGAACATATCCAATAATAGCGACAAAGATTCGATGGTCAAGAGGGACAGATCCTTGCAAAAAGTTAAATAGCAAGCGGCCTTCTAGTAGTCAGCCGATGCTAGGGAGGGACATCGCTCGATAGAGAGCAATAAGAAAGATAGAAAGATAGAACAAAATCCCACTATCAAACTCTGCAGCTTTGATACGTAGCCAAATTCCCAAGGAAACCCGTCTTTCGATCAAAGAGATACTGGACTGCTTTGAAGTATAACTGAAGCCATCCAGAGCCGATTTTGTGAAGGGTCCGCCCGGCCCAAGAGAGCAACTCATCACGCCCGCACTGCAGGGATTTCCCTCCAGCGGCCGGATGCAGCCCTCACCACAACTTATTTGCCAAGTGGGCCAACCTCATGTGCAGGTCGGTCTTTGCATACGGAAACGTCTCTATGTATTGACCTCCGATGCCTTCCGCGTCGCCGTCGCAAGAAGAGAAGCTCAGGATAAGCATCTTGGAGCCGGCCGACGCAGTCCAAATGTCGAAGTCCAGCGAGCGATCCGCCAACATCCCCCTCGGCCTCGACAAAGACCCGTTCGCAATCGCAGGCCCCGGGTCGCAATTCGGCATGCGCAGGATGCAGCGGCTCGCCACAAGGCCGGCTTTCAGACTCTTTGCCACAGTGTTGTTCGTGATCTTGAGCACCAGATGGGTGCTCGAGCATTTCCACGAGGACGAGGACTGGCCGGGGCGCGGGGTCAAGCCCACGACGAGCGTGGAGAGCCACTGGGTCGATTGGGACAGGAAGCAGTACGTGCAGGTCGTGGCAGACGAGGAGAAGCTGTGCGGCGCAATTCTGGTCTGGCATGATATCGAGAGCATAGGAAGTCGTGCGCGGAGGTAGGTAGGCTTAGGCCCAGGCCCAGGCTCACCCGACAACAGTAGTCTCGCAAGACGAGACGAGACGAGACGATGCTAACGCGACTACTAGGACACTACTATACCCCTCGAGCTGGTCTCCCGATGAACTCGAGACGGACCCCGCGCTCAACAACTCCCTCACTCGAAAAGCCCACCTCCTCCGCGAGGCCCGAGATAAATACTACGTGCGACTGCAGCCCATGGACGAGCTGCACGAGAACAAGACGGCACGGGGGATCTGGACCGACGAATACATGAGGCTGCTCGCATTCAAGCTCACCGACTTCAAGCGCGTGCTCATCCTGGACTCGGCCTCGCAGCCCAAAGGGAACCTGGACTCCGTCTTCCTGCTTCCCGAGGCGCCGTTGGCGATGCCGTGGGTATTCTGGGGCGAGCCCGTGGGCTGGACCTTCTCCAACCAGATGATGCTCATCACGCCCTCGCTCGAGGAATTCGCCAAGATCGAGGCCGAGATCGAGAGCGCGGATCCAGACGAGTACGACCTGACGATTGTGGAGCGGCGGTACAGACACAAAACGCTGAAGATCCCGCAGCGGCCATACCATTTGATGACGGGCGAGCTGCGGCGGACGGATCACTCCAAGTACCTTGGCTCCCCGAGCAAGCAGTGGGATCCGGAGGAGGTGCTCAAGAAATCCAAACTGCTGCATTTTTCGGACTGGCCGATTCCTCGGCCGTGGGCGAGCGCCAACCAGTCGACGCTGAACAAGTACATGCCAAAGTGTCTGAAGAGCGAGTGGTTTGGGGCGACAAATTGCAAGAACAGGATATTATGGATGCAACTGTATAGTGATTATGCCGCGAAGAGGAAGGGCTTCTGCGGGAGCCATTTTGAAGTGAAGATCGAGGAGCAAACGCCGGATGCGATGCTAAGACATGGCAGGTTCCTACACACTGATGGAGATTCCTAGGAACATTTATTGGTTTTTGGATGCTTCTGCGATACCCCTTTGGTTTGATATAGTTGAATAATGAACCAGATTCAGGCTAAGAGTCGCAGGCGTGTATCCTGATTACTATGGCCTCACGGCTCGCGCGAGTTTTGGATACTTGCTACTTATCCAGTGTGGCTCCAGATCTGAGAAGAGGAGAACGTCATATGATATACGTGCTAGTAGCCTGTCCCGATTCCAGTGCATCGAGACGAGTTTCGATCGACTGCCCGGTTCGATCGAGCCCAGATATGAAGCCGCGTTGGGATCCAAGCCTTGCACCCAGGTCTCCGATATGTCAGTGGACGCGGACTTGGACCTTGTCGTGAGCCCTTCCACGTGCTTTCTACGTTGCCGCAATACAAAAAAGAGAGACAAAGGTTAAGGAGTGGGTACAGGGACCAAACACCTACGAAGCAATCCCAACCAAGCCTCTTCCAAGCCCACCAACCTACCGAAGCCAAAGACCCCAATAACCCTTGACCAGCCACCCCGCATACCCAGCCAGCGCCGCCAGAACGCCCACACTCCCGAAATGGCCCACGGGCCGGCCGAGGCCCCCGTCTCCGAAGCGACCCTGCACCAAGAGGCCCGCGGCGGCGTGGGCGATGCGCAGCGCGAGGAGCGCGCCCACGAGGTAGGGTAGTGCTCTGCGGTTGCCGCCGTTCAGCTCGGCGACGATGAGCAGGGAGAGGGGCGTGTGTTTGGCTGTGGAGGAAGAGGAAGAGGGCTGGAGGGTGTGAGATAAGTCATGACAAGGGGAGGGGAGAGGGGCCATACGGAGACGTCCTTGGATTCTGAGCCGATGTAGACATTGCTCTGTATGCACTGCGACACGATGCGGCTGGAGAAGATGAGGTGGTAGAGCGCGAAACGAGCAGCCCACGTACCGGCGATCGTTGGGTGGCGCGTACATGGTGAATTTATCGAAGCAGGAGGCTGCTCATTGAAGCTGTAAAAGAGGACGTATGGTAGAGAATTGACGCAGAAGCTTTAGGACGGGGACTTCTCCTGGACGAGAGATTGTAGTTGAGTAACTGTAGTCTTTGCCCGGGGTTGTTTACTGCAGCTGGGATTAGGCGAGGGAGAGCCGTGGGCTTTGAGAGGGCGAAGTGGAAGGGCTGTTCCTAGATGCAAACGCTCTGAAGAAAGCAGGTTTCGAGAAGGCGGCGAGGGTCCAGTATGAGACTCCTCGACAGCGCGATGAAAGGCGTATTACCGCTCCCTCGACCAAATGTGCCAGGCCATCCTGTCTATTCATGGTGCTTAATGTATCCTCAGAATCTTTGGTAAGACACCAGAACCCTTCTTGCCAGGGCTACACGTAAACCCTTCTTTTCTCCTGTGTATTAAAGTACAGGAAAATGGTCAAAACTTTAGCATTACGTATGTGCTAATTATTGTTGATTTTAGTGGGAACTGTGTATATGTACTAGTAGCTTTCTCGTCTGCTAGAGTAGCTGCCCATCGCAATTACTAAAGTGCAAACGAACAATGTTCTTCTTCTCTCGTCTGCTGAGAACTTCTTTCTTACCTCCAAGAAGCGTACTAAGAGGCTGCTAGCTGGCTGCTACGATTGAAACTACCACCTTTCCCATTTCTCGTTCAAAGCCTTACCCAAACCCGCAAAGCTATCGTTCAACTCCAGCACTCCAGCCCCTCAAAAGCAAATCCATCTTGCTCTTCCTGACAATAATACACCGCCTAGTACCACAGCTTCGGCCCTTCGCGAGTCGATTTAGAAGACTCATCCGACTCGTGAAAGATCACAAGCATGTTACCCAGGCTGCTGTACGTGCTCATTGCTACAGACCTGCTTCACCTCCGGAACACGTCGAGCCTAGATGTATAGTTTCATTTTTCTCCAAGGACTCAAGATAAGGGGAGTATATATAAAGGTTGGAGTCTCAGGCATAAGAACATCTGCGAGTAGGTCACTAGTCAAGCCGACCCCCTCCCAGACATTAACCAACATGAACACCACCAACACCTCCCAAACCCCACACATCCCCGCATGCGCGCTCCGGGGAGCGTCATTCTCCGGCCGTTTAAAAGGATGGTTCCGCGCTGTGCTCTTCTGGGGCATTCTTCTAGCCGGTGCGTACTGGACGGAGGGAACTACACCCTTCTACTCTCGACATAGTGAATGAGCTGCGGAACCCTGTAATGAAAAGCTCGATTACTTCTAGTGGTACCAAGAGAATTCCAGAAAGAAAGGGACCGATACACGCGCTTCGTTAGCGTAGGATTTCCTCTCGCTGTTATATGCGGATTTTCCCGTTTTGTAGATACCGATCCTTTACTTTACTTTACCTCCCTCGTGCTGCCATGTCCGAAAAGCGCGCCTGGCACTCATCTACTCGAGCAGCTTCAGTCGTCGCGAAGCAACAGAAACTGCTATGCGAGCGACAAGATCTTTTCTCCTCTTTTTTCTTTTTCGGGGAAGCTGCTGTGTACGTCCTCGATCCCGAATTCTCAATTCTCCGTTCTCGTGCCATCCCTCTGCTACGTCTCTAGCTCTCTGCAATTCTGCAAGGTCGGGGGGGTGAAGTTGCGACTCGGGGATTTGTTTGTCTTGCAGGTTGGAGGGGATATCGCCTTGGTGGGTATTTCCTACTGGTGGTTGCCTCCCTACACACCCACCTTCTTGTTCAGAACGCCCCCTTAACCCCCCCCCTCCCCCCCCACCGCGACAACCAGCGAGAACCTCGTCAATTCACATCATACCACAACCCCAACCATCTTTTCTGCTCTCCTCCGCCAACTTCCTATCACTCAATCACCGTATAAACCCGACGACGCATAAGTATCAAAAATCAAAAAATTGTAACCCTATAACCGTACATTACTACCCCCTTAGCAATCAGCTAGCTTGATAACATAAAGACAGATTCTAGAAGTGTTCCTGGCTTGGTTCAATACTCAGGGTATCCAATTAAATTTTTTATTACAGCTGATATCTTCTGCCGGTACATGGGAATATTGGTGGATGGATTTTTCCAAAAGCATTTTTTAGGGATAGATATATGGTCTTTTTTGGGCCGGTGGGGAGGTTGACTTGGGGAGATGGGAGAGGTCACCCTTGTCATGAACACCTGTACCTGCTGGCTTGATCGAATAAGTGTCGTCAGGAGTCCATCTACAACAAGGGTTTTGACAAGCTATGGGTCTCCCGATACAGCCAGAAATGACCTCGCACTTGTAAGGTTCTACAGAGAGGGTGGGTGATGCAGATGATCCAGTCAAAGGTCGCCACAAGCAACCGCTCCGGCTCAGGATTAAGCGAATGAGCCCCTGAGCCTCCGCTCACAGCTCTCCAGAAATTTCCAGCGAGCGACCAGCCCACGATCAAGGCATCGCGCGCTACTCGCTGGGCTCTTCCCTGCATCTGGAAACGGTGCTGAGGTCTGGCGAGGTTAGATTAATTGTTTGCAGCCATCGAAGTCACTTCTGTCGCCGCATTCGGGCCCGGGACGCTAAGCGAGGAATCTCACAACAAAGACCCGGTGTTCAGCTACCCTCGCGGCCGAGAACACCTTCCGCAAGCGATTATAGCCCGCAATACGTTGGGCAAGGCTCATAGAGCGATAGAGCGACAAAGACGGAGGGAGGGTATCATAAGTATGTGACATCTGATTGTCCACCGCGGCCTTTCCCACGTCCCCAACGCACCTGTGCCCAGCGAGGTTCTCAAGCACAACACACCATCCATTTCGCCGAGAGACTGAAAAGAAATTTCCTGCCGCCATGGCGGCGCCAACCTCAGCCACGGCGCGGGACTTCCTTGACGCGGAGGCCGTCGACGCCAGGATCCAGAATCAGCTCGAGAGCAACAACGGCCCGGCAGCGGTGCAGTACCTGCTTATGGAGCTCAGGGGTGCGCTGGGTGTGATTGGCGCGCAGCAGGACGAGTTGGAGAAGCTGCGCAAGACGCCGTCATCACCGGTGCAGATACCAGATGACTTAAAGACGGCGGCGATGGCTGCGAGAGCTAATTGGGATACATCGTTGTTGGAACTTGGCACTTTCTATGACCGTGTCAAGGCTAGATCTGTAGCCCTGCAGGATGCCGAGCCGGAACTCGACAAGAAGAGGCTTGACGCCGCGATCGCTGAGGTGGAGGATGTCATCACCAATGTTGCATTCAGGAATGTGGCGATCGTGGTGACTCAGAAGGAGATACAGGAACAGCTCCTGATAGATTGCGGGCTCTTCAAAGACCGAGCAGAACTCGCAGAGGCTCGGGTCACAGAACTCGAACGAAATTATAACAACCAATTGCTTCAGATGCAGGAGGCCAATCACATAGTCGGCGAAACGGCTGTCAAACTCGCGCATGACAAAGACGCGTTACAGGCCAAGGTGGCAGATCTCGAATCTAGAATCACAGCTATTCAAGATTCATCATCGGGAGCGGCGCCTTTGGACAAAATCACAAAGCTGACCGAGCTAGCGAGTAAGCGGCAAACCGACAAGGATATCATTTTGGGGAGCGCTGAAAAGATCATTGACCTGTCCGATAGGTTCGCTAACGCTCTGGTCGACTTGCGAGAATCGAGCTCTGAGTGTGGCGCCGCGGCAAAGGTCGTCACTTTCAACCGGCATCTGAGACAAATCGGCGTGAGTAGGCTTGGAGGGATCTTGTCGGAAGTAGAGGACGTACTCCGGTATACCATTGATCGGATTACAGAAGGAGAAGATGCTAGAGGTAGCATCGACAACTTGGTGAGGCTAGCAGAAGATTTCAAAGAGGAGGCCAATATCCCTCAAAGACTTGCTGTTGAGCTTCGCAACGCCTTGGATTTCTACAAGACAACCTACCCTCAATGCGCAGGTAAAACGAAAACCCTTGAGCTGATCTGGCAGGAGATTGAGCGAACCGCTTCCGACCTGACTACGGTTGCGCAGACATGGACTGCTGATGCCTCGGGCATCCTTGACATCCATCAGGGCAGGAAGCCGTCTGTAGCCGCAGCCGACGATGCCGCACATGAAACACCAGTAGAGGATGCTGACGACGATAGGCAGAAATGGTCTGCTGGCAGCTGGATCGATCGGGATGTCACTGAAGTATTAGACGAGAATCGCGAGCAGGCGAAGTCGGATCTCCAGACCGAGATCAGACGCCTTCAAAATCAGCTTCGAATCAACGCACAAGAAGAAGCAAGGCGACAGGCGGATTGTGCGCAAGCAGACGCAGACCGCGATGCGGAGAATAAGATTCTTCGGGACCAGATCGACCAGCTTCACAAGGATCTTACGACAGCCAGAGGCCGTACTGCCACCGATGACAAGATCAAGGACCGAGAGGAACAAACCCAGGAGAATGTGGCTGCGCTGGTCCAGAGGAACGAGACACTGCCCGTCGCAGATACAGAATGCACAGATGAGAACAACGCTCTTCAGAAAATAAACAGCGATCTCCGTGCTGAGCTGGCCGCTACGAAAGTCAGCTGCTCCAGCGGAGCAGGCAAGATCACTGGCTTAACGGGCCTGGAAGAAATACGCAAGAATTTCGAAAATATACTCCCTGCCTTCTCTGAAGCCGAAAAGATCAGCAACCTAATCACCGCTCTTGAGAATTGCCTCAAAGCGGGAGGCTCAGGTCGTGGTGGTGGCAGTGTCGGACTGCCAGGTCCAGGAAGCAGCAAATGCACTGAGTGTGGAACCGCTCTCACAGAGATCATGACGCTGTATGCTGCAAACATCACGAATATCAAAATCCTTCAGGACAGAATTTTACAGCTCGAGGGTGGCTTGGCCCCGGGTCTGCTAGCCAACCAAGCAGAACTTGATGCTCTGAAAGCCCAGCTCAGGGATTGTGAAGAGGCTCGAGATGATCCAGCCCGCAGCGCTACACAGCTTGCGGCGATCACAGCACAATTGCGAGAATATGAGCGGAAGTTGGCAGTTTTGCGACAAGAAACCACCAGACTCCAAGGAGTCGAGACTGCTAAGGCAGCCCTGCAACAACAACTTGACAAGGTAACCACTGAGAGAGACAAGATACGAGGCGATCTTGACGACTGCAATGTACGTGCGCCATCAGGGAGCCGCTCTCTAGCCGGTAGCGGTGATCCCATCTCAACTGACAAGGAGAAGAAGCTCGAAGAATCAATAGCTGTCATGCAGAAGAGACTTGATCGTGCACTGGCCCGGATTGAGAGAATGAAGAGCACCAATAAAAGACAAGAAAAAAAGGTCTCCAACGCGCCCGACGCTAACTCGAAAACCAATAACAATGAAAAGGCGAGAACGGCAGCGGCAATTACTGCCAAAGAGAAGGCAGAAGATTCTCTTGCGAAAGCGAGAGCCTCAATTTCACAACTTACGAAGCAACTTAAAGACTTTGAGGACGCAAAGTCGACGCCGGATAATGCTGAAGTTGCCCGGCTCAAGAAGCAGCTTCAAGACTGTCAAGACGCAAACCCTGACGGCGACAATACTGAAGTTGAGCGCCTCAAGCAGGCAATCACAATCCACGAAGCCGAAATAGCCGTACTCACAGCCCAAGTGGCTACAAGCACAAGCGAGAGAGACTCTGCCCAAATAACCCTTGACACTGCAAACGCCAGCATCGCACAACTCCAAGCCGAACTTGCAACAGCCACCGAGGATCTGGACACGGGCATTCCCGGTTGTACTGTCGATGCTGACCTAGCCAAGAAGCTTGCGGAAGCCAGAAACGCCCTAAGAACAGCACAGTTACAGGTGGTCCTCATCACGACGGATCAGGCCAGGTATAAACAGGAGAGAGACCTAGCAAGACGCGAACGGGACGACGCCATAGCTGCTTTGAACGTCGGGGTGCCGCCGAATGTGCAAGCTTTGAGTACCCGAATCACACAGCTCGAAGGGCTGCTGGCGAATTCTGACGAAGCTCTCCGAGTAGCAACTACAGAACGTGAAGCGGCCGAGGCAAGTAAGGCGCGAGCAGCGGCCCAGGCTATCTTGCTACGGCAACAAGCTGTGGCTGTGGTGCAAGCGAGGCTCGATAATATTCAGGGGCTCTTAGACGCAGCCAGGCGAGCCAACACAGAGGCTCAGAACGGCAGCGCCAGGGAAGTGGCAGACCTCAAAACAAACCTTCGAGCATTCACTCTCAGGATTACCGAACTCCAAAACGAATTGGGAATCGGTGTCTCGGAATCAGACAGGAACGCTTCGCTTCAGACGCAACTCCGAGGAGAGCAGGACCTGAGAATGAGGCTAGAGCTGCGCATAGGAGAACTCGAAGCAGACATCGATAACCGGTCAGGGGATGCTGAGGCAGAAGAGCTCAGAAGACAACTTGCAGCTCTACAGCTTGAGGTCGAGAGGCTTCGGCAAGACTTGAACCCAGATCAGGCAGAGCTTGCTCGTCTAAGAGCGGTAAGCAGTGAACTCAGAAGACAACTGCACGGCTGCGACGAGGCTAGGAGAAGTCTCGCACTTACACAAGCGGAACTCGATCGCTTAAACGCCTTGATCGATGCACTGTGTGCCGGCAGAGTTCGTCCCAATCGGGCAGATACTCGCACAGGATTTGCTGGAAGAGATGGTGGAGATGGTGAAGATGGAGATAGACCCAGAGGTCCATGTGGCAATTGCGGCTCGCTACCAAACGACATCGTAGAGACCTATCGAGGAAACGAGGCTCGACGTCAGCGTCAGACCATCGACAGTCTCATTGGGCAGAACTTCGAATTCCGCCGGATGGCCGAGGAGAACCGAGTCCAGTTTGAGGATCTGACTCACGAGCTCGCAGCTATCGGAAGAAGTCATCAGCAGAAGGTTGCAGCTCTGAACAGTAGAATCAGAGATCTGAACGCTCAAACGGATATGCTCACAGTCCAGTTGAGCGAGGCAGTTCCAGATCCTGGTCGCGGCGAGTACACAAAGATGATTCATCACCAGAATAGACTACTCACCGAAAAGGATGACGAGTTGCAACAATTCAACAAGGCTCAAGCCCAGCTTCGCGATGCTCATCGCAGAATTCACCATCTGACAGCCAGCGTTAATGAGACCAAGGCCAGTGAAGATTCACACAAGCTTGCCAAGGACTTGAAGAGCGACAGAACTGCCGACCTTCAAGCTAACATCGTCGATAACCAGAGAGAGATCCTGAAACTCAAATCGAAGATCGCTCGCCTGGAGAGGAACAAGAGTATTTTCAAACCAGGTACTTCTGCCGCTGACGAAGAGGATACTCAAGCAGTTGTAGACCTTGTGCAGGAAGTGGAGGGTCTTAAGAAAACCAGGGAGAAAGAGAAGGCTACACATGCAAAGAAGATTAAAGCCCTGAAGGATCAGGTCCACGCCCTTAAGCACAAAATTGCAGCAGAGAAGAAGAAGACTGCAGAGTTGTTCAATGAGACTACAATTGCCATCTTGCGCGATGGCCATCGTAACAAGGCCAATAACAAGATTCTCCGCGGAGTTGCTGATGCAGCGGAAGAGCTTCTCACGTGGCTGGATAACAACCCTGATGCTAAGCCCGACACAGGAAATGACGCCGAACTCGAGAAGATCAGAAGCCAGCTACAGGCACAGAAGGCCGAGGTGAAGGCCGTGGTCAGAGAAAACAAGACACTTTGCGATCGACTGGCTGCCGCAAGAGACAGACTCAAAGAAGCCTTTGCAAAGAATGATGAGGTTAACGATTGCGAGGAGTTCAAAGCAATGGTCGATGTCCTTTTCGCTCAAAACATTACGATCCAGGAGAAGCTTACCGCGGCCACGGCGCGCGACAATTCGCAAACCCTCGAGCGTGAGGTCGCGAGGATCACACGCGAAAACGAGTATCTCGAGGGTCAGGTCGAGATCCTGAGAGCGAGTGACAACGCAAAGTCCACCTGTGCTGACAAGAGCCACGCCAAATTCAAGCACCAGGTTGAGAGTCTGACATCTGCCAAGGAAGCTCTCCAGGAGAGCCTCAAGGCCGCCTACAAGAAGCTTGAGAACGTCACGCCTGTCAATGCCGAGGATCTCAAGCGTCAAATCGAGCAACTCACCAAGCAAAGCCAGCTGCCCAAGAAGAAGTGGGCGCGCGACGAGATGCAGTTCAAGGCAGAGATCAAGAACTACAAAGACCTGCAGGCAGAGCTTGAGGAGGAGAACCAGAGCCAAGAAAGTAGAATTGCCGGGCTGGAGTCGGAAATCGAAAGGCTGGAAGAAGAGTTGGCTCTGGTGCAGAACGACGGCCCCGAAGACCTCGTCCACGATCCTGATTACGAGGGGGGTGAGAAGGACGACGCTGAGCAGACAGATCTTAAGCACAAGCTTGTCGCGCTCAAAGCCAGCAATGAAGGACTCCGAAAGGAAGTTGCAGCCACCAAGAAGGAGTTGGCTCACGTCAGTGAGAATAGAGATATCGACATCGCTGATCTGAACGCGAAGCTCTTTGCTTTGAAGGATGACATCTTCAACAACCTCGTCGCGTACGCCCGAAAGGAGAAGAAGAAGCCTGTTGTGCTGCTGCCGCAAACCCCTGATGAGGTCCCAGTCGTTCCCATTGACGGGTTGACGCAGAACTTGAGGCTTTCCTCAGACGCTGCATCTGACCACAGCGGCGAAGAAGAGGCCACTGCGGCGTCGTCTTCCTCGAGGCGATCGCGCAAGAACTCTTCTCGTGAGTCGATTCCAAATACCCTCAAGGAGAACGATGAGCAGGCGCCGACACGTAGATCAGCCACGGAAGACACACTGTCTCGTCCAGGGCGGGCTTCGGCGCTCAAGACAGCACCTGAGCAGGCACCGCACCGCCTTTCAAAGCGCAAGCAGCCCGTGAAAGCACATTTGGAAGACTTCGACGAGGCGGTTGCCACACCGGCACCCGAGCATCGCGAGGCAAGACATAATAAATCGACGGGCGCGTCTCCACAGGTCGTCATTAATGCCACCGATTCTAATGCCGCGATGCCAGATGTAGAGACAGCAGCGTCGAAGGGGAAGGCTGTGTCGTCGGAGCAGATGGCGACGAAGAAGAGAAAGATGGCGCACCACTAGACTGTAATGTGCTTATAGATTTTGTAATTTCACGTCGGCCCAGAGTACTGGCTGGCGCCTAGGTTCCTCATATGTCGGAATTTGGATTCTGGACCTTGATTGAGATATTTCCTTGGAGCGTAATACTTGAGAGAATATAATAGGATCAGCCTGTTTTCCCACTGGAGAGAATGAAACTGTAAACGTGAGAATGATGACATAGTATTGGCACTTGCCGAAATACGTCCAATCCATCCATTTTTCTTGCACAGGCTTTTCTTCCTCAGTATTGACATCTCAGAAGCTTCGAATTTTCCGTTCTGTTGTGGCTCCACCAAAAGTCTAGACTCCAACCGCTTGCCTACCTCGTCGCCGCAGCCTCTGCCTCGCCGATCCTCAATGGCTTCCAACTCAAAGGCGCTGCAACCTTCTACACGCCCGCATCCGCTCTGAAAACATAACCTCAACTCCACTTCATGCTCACCACAAGCCATCCCAGTATCACACACAAGACAGACTCTATGTATACGGTCAGCGACGTCTCCGTGCTGGTATATTTCAACTTTGAAAATCGCACCAAAAAGTCTTGACTTGCTCTGCCCCAGTGCCAGCACATGGTGCACTTACACTTATGCTTTTTAGGTCGCGTGGATGTGTCACAGCGAAGAAGCCGAATGTCGAGGATTTAAGTACAATAAACTTCCCACCAAGAAGTTCTGTCATTATATACACTATACATATCGATAAATTTCTAGCAGTGGGTACAAGGACATGCACACGTATAATTGCTTGATGCTGGCTAAAACAGACAGATTATACTGCCAAGCATCGAAAATCGCAACTAGTTTGCCTGGTTGCGAAATAGAAAACCCCTGGCATGTATTTCGATGGCTAGCACATTGCGATCTTTCGCGCACTTGAGCCGTAGCATAACCCAGGGCAGGACCAATGCGAGCAGAGTGCCAGCGGCATAAGATTATTTCAAGTCAAGAAGGAAAGAAGCAAATTGATTGACTACTACATTGAAAGGCTGGACCGCAAGAAACAAACTAAACCATGTAAGTATTCGGGGCCAAAAAAGCCACCCAACCCACCCAGCAGATATAACACTGCTATGATCAAAAAAAGTCCGCAAACCTATGTTAGCAACCTAGCAGGCAGACCCCAGGTCCAAGTAGGCGTTAGTGAGCATCCGAATCTGATTCTCCTAATTGTTATCATGCCCACCGACTGAAAAAATGGGTAACTCGCTACCAAGTGAACTAACTGCCAGGTGGTGGCGGGGGGGCATCCGATGGAGGGGGAGGCGGGGGAGCACTTCCGGGCGGCGGGGGTGGAATGCTCGAGCTCGGTGGAGGAGGAGGTGGGCTACCTGCGAATTGCTGCAAGAGAGCATTCAAACCAGCACCACTCAGTCCCGGTGGAGCGGCCAGACCAGGTGGCGCACCCATACTTTGCTGAGAGGGGTAGCCAGCACTATAACCCGGAGCGGCATAGCCACCGTATCCGGCTGCAGGAGGGTAGGTAGGAGCCTGTTGTTGTGCCCAAGGAGCGGCAGTACCAGAAGCTCCAGAAGGACCCGAAGGAGGAGCGTTATTGGATTGACCACTGCCGTAGTAAGAATCTCCACCACGGCTGTCGTTCCCGTTTCCACGACCACGGTCTCTAGCCCAAGGTGCAGCGGGGGCGGGATCACGAGACTCATATCCACGGTTTTCGTCTCGCTTTTGCCATGGGGCAGCGGCGCCGGTAGGTCCACGTTGCCAAGGCTTCGTATCGTCCTGAGGAGGTTGATCGAAGCCTGCAGCTGCGCCAGACTCGATTCGTTTCGGAGCATCTCCAGACGCAGGTGCACCAGAAAGTTCTTGCATTAGCGACTGCGGACTATTAGTGATCTTCTATTATAGAGCAAGTAGATATTGCCTACCTCGTACTCGCGGTCAACTGCATCGCCAGCACCAATACGGCCAACTCCAGCGGCAGGGGGAGCACCAGGACCATCGTTTCGCCAATTAGCACCACGTTGTCTAAGACCAGTCAGTTTCCTCCTCTAATGAAACGAATGATCGGCATACCGATCAGGGCAATCTCTAGCCATATGGCCTGCGTTACCACAAACACGACAGATGATGTTGGCAGTGAAGTTGCGTTGTTCTGGACAGTCGTATTTTCGATGGCCGATTTGACCACAGTTTTGACAAGCTTGATTTTCATCGTCGCGAAGAGTACCGTTAAGTGCGGCAAGCTCACGAAGTTGATTGCGCTTAAGCTCGTTCTGGCCTTCGGGAATAGAAGCAGCCTGATTATGTTAGTGAGGTGGCTTTTGAATCGGGAAGTAGCAATTTACTGTCTCAATGATATTATGGATCAGCTTCTTCGCCTTGTTGACCTTCTCCTCGGTGTCTGCCATGATCAAGCAATGAAGATCCTCCTCCTGGTTGCTGGTGTGAGCTGCGTCGGAGCGACCTTTTCCTTCCTTGACAGATCCTTTTCCTCGAATGGCGATCTTGGCCTGGGATTCTGTCTCCATTTTTTTCAATGTGTTACCACGAGGTCCAATGAGCAAGCCGACTTAGTAAAGCGCAAGCTAAGTATTAGTATATGGTCAAAGGCTAAGAGCAAAATGTGGTGAGTTGAAGGTTAGTGGTGACAATGTGTTACATTCTCTGCCCACACACGGTCACACAGTAAAGAAAGGAACATGTAGTAAGGGGGGGATGTTTGAAGAGAAAAGTTAGGAGAAATGTTAGAGGGTTAGCAATCATACTGAAGTTAATTTCTGGATAGTCATTGACTGGAACATAGACTTTCTCCTGTGTCTTGGTAGGACGTCGATAATCCTGTGGCGGATGATAGTTAGGAATAACCTTCATGGCCTTCTCAATCAGTTTGTGGCGTTCGTCCTCAAGGCGTTTTCTGTATCTGTACTCCCGGGTATTGACACGACGACCAAAGTTATCATACTGAGGTGGAGGAGAAGGAGACCTGCGCAATGTTAGCCTGTATTGAGGAAGCGGATGGGGGAGCCGTACCTGTCGCCATCTGCCGGCACAACATCATCGATCCTAAGCTTCTGGCTGATTTCTTCAATACGTAAGTGTAGAGTGTAAGCCTCCAATTGTTCACTGGTCATATTGGCCATGATAGCAGTCGGAAGACCCATGAGGCCCGCAGCCTTGTTCTCCGTCTGGTCGCCCCAGCGATTTCTCTTCTTGCGACGTCGGGATCCATCACCAGAAGATTCCTCTGTTACATGTAATTAGCATTGACGCACTCCTTTGCTTGGGTAATGGAGGCTCACCTCTTACTGGACTGCGGCCACGTTTGAAGCCTCCATCATAGCCACCATTGCTAGGCTGCGAAGGGTAGTGATTCTCGTCGCGTTGAGGAGATGCATCTTCGCCGGCTACAAACCTGCGCTTGTTTCCCAGAGGAATGTTGTTCGACCCTGTGCTTCCTTGCTGTCTCCACGACATGTTGTGCGGGTGCAGCTCGGGGATTATCTGGATACTTTGAACTGCAAGCTAAGTAGTAGGTTGACGATTTGACACAAGGCCACAAGGGCCAAATTGTAACGGAACGGCTGAACTTTAAAGCGTTATCGAGTCAGGTGATTGTCGTCAGAGGCTAAGGTACGTTGGATGCCTACTAGCTCTTACACCTTCACCTCCCTCTGCTTCTTCCTCTTCTTCATTTTCTCCTTTTAATATACCCGCCGTCTCTACTTAGGCCCCGAAACGTACTTACAAAAATGCACATCTGAGCTGCTATTTCGGGACGGATAACCATCACCGACGTCGCCCGCTGGGGCTGTGTTCGCTCTGTCTTCTGCGCGGGCGTGGAAAGTAACGAGTTTTCATGCCTTGAAGAGCCTGGGAAGAGAAGCTTTGGCGTGAACTGGTTCTGCGAGGGCACGACATATTCCGGGACCAGACGGCACGCAAGATTTGGAGAGCGATCCGGAGAAGATGGAGCAGTAGGCTGAGGGGGCTCGAAGGTGGATTTCACAGAGGATGGCGGCCGATACTAATAGGTGCAGGAGTAAGTAGTTTGCGATTCAAGCTTTAAAGAGGAATTTATTGGTTGGCGGCAACGGTAAATAGCGTTAAAGTGCACAGGAGAGCTGCTCTGCGTCTGCTCACCTCGAATTTCGGTACGTGATGAGTTTGGAGATCCCTATTAGTGCAGGCATAGCCTTAGCAGTTTGACTCTGATCCAGGCTATGCCATCAAGCCTATGTCCTCAAATGTATGACAGGCTCCCCTTAATATTGCTACAAAAGTACCTCCTATGCCTAGTTAAACGACTCAGGTTGATTGTATTGTACATCAAGTCGCTGCACCGTAATACCCAGTGCGCCGCCATCCATGCCGTGATTTCCCAACGAACTCCTCGAAACTCCCGCTGGAATGCCCAAAATCCAGGCGTAAGCTCCTACGTTGTAAACCTAGTGCCCATCTCCGTCTTCGTCACGATTCACAGGCGGAGCGCCAAGTAACCATCCTACTCCACTGGCAAGTCCACCTACTGCCACATTTTTCAACTGGTCTCTCTTCCTCATTGGTCCCCTGTTTCCAGCAGATTCTTGTGTCGAGGCTCGCGATAATTCCCCGCTTGCTCCGGAATCTGGCCTTATGGCTTCGTGCGTAGTACTAGTACTACCTCTCAGCATCGAGAGAGCAGATAATCCACTCTGAGCCCGAGACACGCTGGCGCGAGAGAGATCAAACAGAGACATAGGAGCCTCTTCGGCTGCCCGAGAACTACTCGCCGTAACATTCTGTTTCATTGACGTCTCTACGAAGCCGCCTGGCATTTTTTGCCCTTTACCTTCAGCATCCCACTTCGCCTCTTCTGCTGCTTCCTTCTTCGTGAGAATCTCCAACTTCTCTTCGCAACGACGATAAACATTCAAGATTTCCTGCAGGGTGGCTCTTGGAGCTAATCGTAGAGCCTGCGATAGACAATCCATGCGCTGCTCAAGGTGCCGGATATCGAGGTCCCCACTGGTGTTTCCCAGGTGCGTGGGTTTAAGACTGTTCGTTGTCCGCTCATACTTTCCAGCTTGCAATGCTGCTCGCCAGGACCAGTCGTCAAGAACCTTCGGAGCGGGTTCTGCAAACAAGCCCAAATTATTTCTCTCCAAGTCGGGGCACCGGGCATGAGCTCGGCCAGCGATTTCTCTCAGACTGGTCACCACGTATGAGTATGCAGTTTCGAAATCATCCTCGGCAAGCGCAGCATCTATGCACATACTGACAACACGCTTTTCAGCAATTGCCTTTTGCTGCTTTCGTGGCATGTTTCCTGTTGCTGATTTCATACGTGTTAGACCTGCCATGACCATGTCTTTGCCTATGTCGACCATATCTCTCATCTTAGTATAGCTTCTCGGGTTTTGGTCCAGTATTTTTCCGATGATTGAGATGGGATCGCTATGGACTCGGAGGCTGACAGGTCTGAAGGGCTCGCCTTGCTTGAACACAAGGCGGTACTTCCCAATGTTGTGTGTCAGTCGAATCAAGTATGTTATCTCCTCGTGGCTCTCCGACCCGTCTAGAATCTCGTGAAAAGAATGTAGTCTGCGCGCACATTAGCATCTCTTCGTACTGAAGATCATAATAATTACATATCCTCGCATTTCTTCAGCCCGCCTCGGGTTTTGTTCGCATTCGTCGCATTATCATAGGCGTTCATAATCGTGGAGACAATAGCTTCATGAAGCACTTGCTTTGGTAACGGCCGGTCTATGCTTTTCTCATAGACTGAACGGGCGAGCGTATATCCTTTGAAATCAGTATCTCGATTTCGATTACATAGGAGAGAAGGTACATACGGGTGTTTATCAGGAACATCTTGAAGACCTCTTCCTCGATAAATTCTTTGGAGAGCTGTCCAAAGATGCCCCTTCCCTTTAAGGTATTGGTAGCTCCCGAGAGCTCCTCCGCACCCCAGTTCCATAGCCACAGAATCTCATTCCTGGCTCGTATCCAGTATTTATCATCTTCTTTAGGACCATTGGCAATGTGATGAACTAGACTTTGAAAAGCATTCTTCTGCTCAAGTTCATCCTGCAGAAGGGCAAGCTCTCCTGCCCGCCTGATACTAATTGGGAATTTCGCTCTCGTACACAGGAATGCACTGATCAAGAGGGCATGGAGTAATTTGATCGAGCCTTCTTTCGGCGCAGTAAGCGGATTCTGGTCGTCCAATAAATCGTTTCGCAAGGACGAAAGGTTCTTCGGCGACAAAAGATCAGATTTGTCTATGATATCTGAGGCGGGAGACAGTAGGGCACAAGCAGCTTGCAAAGTCGGTATTCTATCTTGGTCCAAAAGAGTGATAATTCGCATCAAGATACGCTGCACTCCATTCAATGCTGCCTCGGACTCTTCAGAAACAAGATAGGCTGTAGCGAGCACAGAGCGAGCATACCGTGTCTCGAGATGTAGTTGGTCGTCTTCGTCCAGCCACACCGTCCCATCATCATATCCTCCAAGATCCACGTCTCCAGGCCCATCCCATTGGTCTACCACTTCCACTGCTGTATCCCAAGAAACCCCAGCTTGATTATTTATCCACTGGAATACCTCTTCCCATCCAAGGTATTTATGATCTGAGGCAATGTCTTCAAGTGGTTCGACGGACTGCAGACTGGGTGATAAGCTTCGCAGCACTTTCCTCCGCTTTTTTCTGTTGTCCCCGTATAGAAATGGCCCAATCAAGCCTCTAAGATCTCGTCCGACAGTAGGATCGGAGGTCGAATCATTTGTTTGGGCACGGCCGGTATTTCCCAATAACAGAGAGACGCCAGCACGATCGTCTAAACTTTCGAAATCGTGTATAGACAACGCCGTAGCTTTATCCGGATAGTATTCGTAGTTCAGACGTAGTAGTGGAAGCACAGTTGATATCGTCCAGATCCTAAGATAAATAGACAAGTGTAGGAAAGGAGCTAGAAGCTGAGGGAGTTGAGTAATCAGACCAGTATTCTGGTCTATGCGTAGAGATCGGTGTATGAGAAAGAGGACGAGAGGCTCTGCCGGGGCATCTCCTGGGGCATCTGGCCATAGTAGTGGCAGGAGACCTAGTTTCCGGACTTTCTTATTCGCATCTAAATTGCTGAGTTCGCGAACGAAGGAGATATCAATGGAAGCTCCTAGATCTCCTCTTATGCTGCCAGACTCTAGTTCTTCCAACAAAGGTACATATTCCGACGAATCGAGGCTTTCGGGAAGGTGGCTGAGGAGAATGCGGAGGACTAATTCAGTATGTAATGTCTTGCGATGATGAAAAACGAGGTTTCGAAGTGTTGGTATCTGCCCTTTGGTAGCAAACTGAACTGCCAAAAGGACAGATTTAGCTGGAGAGATATCTGTTTCTGTCATATCTGGACTTTTTGCTCGGCGACGAGGGGCAACATCTCATTTCACCGATTTGCTGAAAGTAGGAAGTCCAGCTGTCCGTCTGCCAAATTTCTACTAGCCTGAGGCACTAAGGAAAGCGGGTGCGGGCCTCCGCAACGTTCCAATTCAGCCTCCTACTCCCCAATTAGTAGAAAAAACACGCCGAATTGATCATACAAGATGTCTTCTGGATTCGGTCTCAATGGAGGTAAGTTCCCAATGCTGTTTAAAGATGACACCGCCGACTCTGCTTCCTTCGATGTGCTTTGAATCTTCTTCGTCTCCTCAGCCGGGATGTTTAATGATTGAGGAGACCAGAGGCAATGACTTGGATTCCATAGCTGACAATTCTCTATAGGAGTAAGTCGGTGCTTTCCATACTGGCAAGAGGTTCTAGCTTGCTACGTCGTCAATACCACGAACGACGATGATTCAGGAAAGAAGATTTGTGGGCCAGTTTTGGAGGATTACTACGAATGCTTGCACCACAAGAAGGAGGTGGGCGAATGCCATGGGCGAATTCCGGCCATCCCGGAGCTACATGCATGGACTGACTATCTTCAATTAGGCTACAAGAGTACGATCGATACAACAAGCATACCGAAAAGCTGCTGCTGCGAACCCCCGAGACGATGGGCCTAAGGCGGGCGCGATCCGGAATTTGGGACTGTTAGACAAGGAGGAGGATACCAAAGCTGTACTTGGCAAGTGAGCGGGCAGACTTGTATGTAAATGGTGAATGCCACATTATTGAAAGCAGCCATAGCTGTTTGAAGCATGGAGTACGTATGTATGACGGCCACAGAAGTATGGTGAAACATCGCTGGCTGGTACTTTTCTCCTCAAGGTTGGTAGAACGTGGTTCCTTGCGTCTCGATTCACTTGTGCGTGTCAATCCTCCGAGTAGGAATTGTGGCCTGAATATAAAATGCTGCTGTGTTGTAATTTCTGTCTGCACTGACCGAGATATTCGATTGAACTCTTACAATGTTTTGTTGGCACCGTGCAGCTCTAAATGATCTCAAAATATGCGCCATTTGTATGCCTATGTATGCTTTCCAAAAGATCTAGCGCTCATGACATGAGCGTGATACACAATCCATCGATTTCTTCTATGGCTCTGGGTGGAGTAAGATATACCAACGTGTCTTTGCTATTTCCAAAGTTTTGTATTAGGAGAGAACTGTTCATAAATTTCATTTAACACCTATACCAATATTCATGATATTTTTGGACGTTCAGTGTTAGTCAATATCAAATTCCGTTTTGGTGAATTAGCGAGCCTCCGTTGTTGACTTCCAAATTTGGGTAACCACAACACTTCGTCTCCGTCGCGCGAAGAATATCGCACCCAGACATACAACAACGCCGCAATCCATTGCCAGCGCAATGCCTACTCACCGAGGTATCGAGATCTCAATCGTGTCACAAGTGCAGTTAAAGACACATCCAGAGTTTCCACATCCCGAGAGCTCGCAATTTACGTATCGTAGCCCCGACCCGCGCAGAGGCCCTCCAAAAGCCTATGACTGGACCCCGCCGTCAGCTTCGTCCGATAGCAAGGCCGATCGTCTGCTTGGGAGGCAATCGGTGGTCTCTGTCTACATCCCATCTATGCCAGGTATTTCGAGATCTCAAGAACTCAAAAGCAATAGCATTAGCTTACTGGTGGGCAGCAACACGGTTCTGGATTCGATACAACATCGTCAAGGCGGCTGCGTTGCACTCAGAATGGTTCTATTTCAAGCTCTTTATGAATGGCAGACATATCACATCATGGGGTACGAATGCGAATACAAGACCGAGTGGCCAGGTAATGCGGGGACTCTTTGAGCCGAGCGACAGATGGAACTACAAGCACGAAGGTATTGTCTTTAAGAACATGGGAACAGAAGCACGAATTTTCATATTTGGGCACGAGGACGAGGAGCGGTCTGCTGCGAGTGATGGTGGTTTGATTGAGATTATGGTGTTTCGCGCCAGGGGTCGAAAGAGAAGACTGCCCAAGCCGACCGACTTTAAGAATCAGGAAGGCTACGGACTTGTGTGAGTCTTCCATCAGTTTCCAGATTTCCAATCAAGCAGTATAGCAGATGGTCGGGCACAGTGCTAATATGCTTGTTCCTAGTATGCCAAGCGGTGGATTGTTGGAAAGGCCCCAGGATGCAAAGTTCTACGATTGGCACCTCAAAGATCCTAAAGAAAATCCATTTGTAACATTCAAGTTCCACTATCGTAGCTGGGACAGCCTCACAAATTTGCAGCTAATTCCGGAGAACCACCCCAGAACCCTGATATCATCTCCAAGCGACTACTTTCTAACAGCAGTTGCCCCAGATCTACAAACAGAATTTGAAGAAGATGTGGAGAATGAACGCCAAAAAGAGGAACAGCTGAAACCCTCTTTGTCCTCGGCAATCGTTGGTGATCCATGGTTGACATCCGTCTTCGATGACAGCCCGGAGCGGCCCACGAACCGTCGAGACAAGAAGAGATCAGACTTTGGCGTTCCATTAGTGCGAGGAAGTCCCGAGCCGTCAATGTCCAAGTTCTCAGTTGCTGTTATCGACAAGCCGATATCACCGAAACAAAGCCCGCCTTGGTTGGGTCGTCCTTTGCCAGAGATCCCAAGCCGGGACAGCTCCTCGACTTCGCTGAGACGCCATCTGAGAAAGTATTCTGTCGCTTCTGTTAGTCATTCGAGAACTTCATCTGGAATGTCTCATGCGCCGTCTATTGCCCCGTCTCTTCTTCAAGAATTGGACAGAGATAGTTTGTCACCTGAGGTTCGTACTTCTTTCTGACGAGGTCCAATTGCACGTACCGCCAGGGCCACAACAAATCACGAATGCCTAGACAGAGCTAGAAACATCTAAGGCCACCAGCAATCCGGAAGTACAGGCTAACTGTTCCCAGCCCCCCATTCTAGGCGTTGCAGAACTCGTCGACGTCTACTCGCCAAACCCTCATCACCCATCACCCTCACTCTCACCCTCTGACTTTCCCCCGGTCCCCAGCGCTTCCCCCTTCAAAGGCTCGCCCCTCCCATCAGCATCCAGCAAATCCTCAAAACGCCGCGGTATCGCTTCCCCACCAGTCACTTCGCTCTTCTCAATGCAGAACGTCAATGTACGAAGAAGCCGTCTGTCCCCAGGAACGCGCCTCTCCAAACCGTCAACTAGTTCCCAGAACCAAACCCTGACCCCAGACTCGCCATGCCCAGCGCCCTCCGGACCCCCCAAACAAACCTTCTCTACGCTCTCTCTTTTCTCCGGAGACGCCAGCCCTGACGCAGAGCAATCTTCCTTTTCAGGCCAGACGACCTCTCTCTCGCTCTCGGAATCCGAATGGATGTGTCGCACGCCCTCACCCGTCAAAACGCTGCCTCGATTCAGCAGTCTACACAAAATGTGGAGTCCTGGTCTTCAGAATCGGAAATCGCGAGAAATAAGCGACGATTTTGAAGAGAATGCTAACCAGAAGGAGGTTTCGAGAGGAGGGCCGATGGGTACAGGTAGAGCAGACACAGACATCAGAGCGCTGGAGAAGAGAGCTATGTATGGGTACGACAGAGTCAGAGCCTCGGACTCGGATTATGGTCTCGCGCTATCGTGCGAAGAGTCCGATGAGGTAGGGGAGGGGAGCAGGATGTCGGGGAACTGGATCTGAGTCTTGTCTCGATCTGAGCTCTTGTATCACATCCTGTATATTTCCTGCTCTTAAGTGGCTGCAAGCTTGTTGCAAGCTCTGTATTTGAACGTGTATGCGGGAGGGAGAGAGAGGTGGTTTGCTCGGCAAGTGGCGTCTTGTGCTCGAGAGCGAAGTAGGACCTGGGGGATTCCACCGTGAGGTGATCTGGTACAAGCTGGTAATATTGAAGAGAATATCAAGCAATTGCTGCGAGGGAGAGCGGAAAAAATAACCGTGAGAAGACAATAACAGAATAAAGCTGCTTCATTTTGACTTTCTTCGTTGTGCATATAGTAGTGAGTTACATTAATCCTTCTCTACGCACGCAACTTGAACAATTTTGCCATAAAAACAAAGCAAGGACTCGATATTGCATACTGTAGGCGAGTTCTAATTGTAGTCGACGACCTCAAGCTGGAATGATACAGTTCAATATTACCTCAACACGGTATTGCAAATTTCTACCTACCTATGTAACAAAGTTCTAACCTCAGGCACTTCACATCTAGCGTGCTATACCCTGATTCAAGCCCTCTACAAATGAAAGCAGCAACGCCACATTCAAGGGTGAAGTCGATCAGCCACATTTATCATGCGCCACCTATTGGACACATTAATTTAAGAAACACGAGTAGGTATAGCATATCAATGTCAAAGGGAGTATAATGTCGTCTTTATCAACCTGGAGAGCGCATGGATATCAGCCACCGTTCGGCACATCGGGGGTGTTACCTTATTCCAGACTCTCAAGCACTGACAAGCATGGATCTGGATAAGTTTCTTTTTCTGATCATGGGTTGGCGGAGGGGTTTGAAAGTATCTGCGAGTACGGATATTGAGTGGTATGATGGAAGAGCTGTTAAAAGACTAGTTGCCTCTAGGATTATGGCGCATGAGAAGACGGGGATGGTGGCAATGATCAATCCGAAGATTGAGCAGCATGAGCGAGCGGAGCACGTTGGAAAATTCGCTGTTTATTCATCAGTGCTCGAAAGAGATACATGCTGTTGTTTTTGGATCACGGAATTGCGGTTGAGCGGTGTTTTGTGTGCTTTTCGAATTTCTGTTCTGGCGACTAAAGACGACGAAGTCGGAAATACAGCTCCGAAAGGCATGGCGGATTGGCCCGAAAATGTGAGACTCCCAGCGCAAGCTGCAATAGTGGTACATGAGGAAATTTGAGGTGCTGATTACTCAGGGCTGATTTCGTGACGCGAAGAACCCAGATATTTGTTCCAGGAAAAAGCCGAACCTGCCCAACGTGACCGAATTGTCGTGCCGAAGAGAACCGTAGACAAAGCAAAAATGAAACCACAACATCCGATGAAGTCATTCCAATGAGCCGAAGTTCGCTCGATCCGCCGAGACTGTAACAGAAACACTCGTTTTTATGGCATTTTCCGCCGCGCGAAGCCATGGACCACGACGAGTACAAAAGAAAATTAATGCACTGATAGAGGTGCACGTGCATCAATAAATGTCGCAGCAGATCCAAAGCCTTTGTCGTGCTCGTATCGTGCGAATTTATCGAGCAGCGCGGTCACCTATGTTGGTCAGCAATTAGAATTCACGACGGGAGAATCTCTCGTCATCGTAGCTTCTACCTCCGTATGGTTGTTCCCGGCCTTCTCCACGAGGAGCTGGGTCACCATATCCGCCGGCTGGAGGAGCGTCACGGGCAGAACCACGATCACCTCGATCACCTCGATCGTAATCACGTCCGCCTCCATATCCTCCTCCGCCTCCGCGTCTGTCATCTCCGCCACGGCTGTATCGATCGTCGCGAGAGTATCGGTCGGTGCCGCCACCACGGTAATCGTCACGGTCTCTACCACCATAGCCATAACCTCTGTCGCGGTCGTCTCGGCGTCCTCCATATCCACGGTCGTAGTCACGTCCTCCATAACCTCCACCTCCGCGGCGGCGATCGTCGTATCGATCTCCATAGCGTCCTGGCGGCGGGCCACGGCCGCCATCGTCTTCTGTTCACTTAGTCAGTTGTTTCACAGCAAAGGGAGCTAAGATTCTTGCCTCTCTTGGGTGGCCCAAAATACTTTCCAGGAGTAGGGGTCCGTGGGCGGGAGCGACGGGCCTTCTCGATGCTCAAGGTGCGGCCTTCGATAACCTCACCCTGGAGACCTTCTTTCGCGGCATCAGCTTGATCAGCAGTCACCATCTTCACGAAGCCAAAGCCACGAGATTCCTTGGTGTGGGGGTCAAGCATGATCTGGCACTTCTCAACATCACCATACTTCTCGAAGAGGCGGGTCACCTCTTGTTCTGAGAGACGCGGGTGGATGCCGGTGACGAAGAGGTTGGAACCTGGGTTGATGGCGCCATCATCTTGGGGAGC
Organism: Diplocarpon mali; assembly: GCA_024741835.1. NCBI lineage: Eukaryota > Fungi > Ascomycota > Leotiomycetes > Helotiales > Drepanopezizaceae > Diplocarpon > Diplocarpon mali. The sequence goes on along the minus strand of JAENRP010000072.1, from coordinate 87,162 downwards.
GCTACGATCATTCTTAGGCGGGCCACTGTTATTGTTAGTTGAAGCAGGCCATCAACCGCGATAATGTACTGACCGGCTGTCTGCATGACCGTTGCCACTGGGGGACGCAGAGCGACGAGGGCCTCCACGAGGGCTTTCCCGGCGCGCTGGTCGAGGTGAGGCGCTGCGATCGCGCTCATATCGAGGTGCTTCTTCTTCGCGTCGAATCATATCAGCATTGGTTTTCCGAATCCGCGAGGTATGCACGGATCGATAAAGAGCGGGGGTTTTGATCGCATACCTTCATAACGGGTGCCGTTCTCATTCTCGTAATCCATGGATGCCATGATGAAGAAACTGTCTGTTCAAGGGGTTGGGGCAAGGTGTTAACAAGCTATCGAAAGCTGTCAAGTCCAACGCGTAACACAAGAGCTGATGGCAGCTTGAGTATCGCAGGTATGTAATGCAAGTATCTCGATGATGATTGGAGATGGGAATGGTTGTTGAAGGGGAAATCGTGGTTGGGAGAGTGGACAAGACGTGTTGCGAAGAAAAGACAGATACCTTCGCGGCCTCACTAAATTTTACTAGCATTACGCTAAATTAGCGTGCATTCCGAGCCAAGACACAATCTGACAACTCCAGTTGCTTTTCCACCCCTGAGCTGTGTGAATCAAAAATTACTTGCTCAACCTATCAACTACAGACACCTCTGTTACAGGTACTTAGCTCGCACTACACTCATGCAGGTTCATGTCTTAATTCTCATGCTCTTTTTTCAGCACCGGCGTGATATTTTGGAGTTGTCACGTGAGTACGTGATCCTTTGAAAGTCTATTTTGCGAACTCGTCGAGTCACTGGAATGGAGAAGTACTCATTGAACTGCTCGCAAGCAGCCTGTCTAGTAGTTAAGCATAGATCTGTTTTTGCATATATACGATAAACAAACACCTTGACTAGTCCTACAACTCCCCATCAAGGTCAAAATTTCTTGGGGGTTCATCATCCAAGAAACTCAACCCTGCAACAGCTTTCCCACCACAAGCTCTCTCTAAAGCTAGGAAGGCGAAATGGCCCCCAACAACGGGCCTCGCCTTGAATGAAATCCCAGGGAACCCGCCATCTCCTTCCGTATCATACAAATCAGTCATGGGCAGGTCTAGTTCAAGGTCAGTGTTAGCTGCAAGCGAAAGGCCCGGGCATTTTCGAGGATGGAGGAGTGCATACCGGTCGATGTTTCATTAATCCACAATGCGATTGATTCGACGACCTCCTCCCGGACTTGTTTGCTAGCCACAGCAACTGCGAAAAACTCCCAGTCACTCTTCGTGTACAGGTGCCTGCTATCCAGAGGTAATCCATATCGCTGGCGGACGACGTGGTACCAATCGCTCTGAATCTTGTAGATTTTATCCGACACAAACCCAGTTTTAGAGGCTACAGCATCGCCAGCTGGTTTCTGGGATGTACTCGAGTCTCCACTTGCGCTAGAGGGAAGATGGAAACACAACAACGAGTCCGCGAACAAGTTGTACAATGTTGTCCAACTACCAAACCAAGTATATGCCAGCTTTGCATGTGTTCCATCTCGAGAGATGGCGTATTCTTCTTCCCATATCTTTATATATGTCTCGGACACGTTCCGATAGAACTTTGCATCTTTAGTCTCTCCTACAAGCTCTGCGATCTCAGACATTGCCCGAATACCAATGATACCCTTCAAGGCGAGGTTCGTCTGGTTTGCTAGCCAGCCGGCAAAATCATCAGTCGAAAGTTGGGTTGCTGGAATTAAGGTCTCCCGAACAAGGTAGCCTGTCCATTGTTTCCACAATTGATAGGATTTTCGAATCCATTTCTCGGCTTGCTTCTCTCCCTTGACTGAGATCGGCCCTCCAAAGGCATCGTCCATTCCATTAGCATCGATGTGGAGAGGAAAAGCCGACCCGTCTGCAAGTTCAACATATTTATCGTTGCCATCAGCAGACCAAACACTAGCGGGCTCCGTATCATACTTGAATGAGTTGACGAGAGCAAGTCCCAGGATAAGCATATTACCACACTCTTCAACAGGCATATACTCATCCCGGCCATCCGGATGTCCCGTGGCATTTGGAAAACTTGCACCAAGATCATGCATAGTATAGTCGTTCCTAGACTCTGTCAGACAAGATCTGGATGATTAAAGACAACGACTTACGGGTATTGGCCACTGAGCATATGTTCAATGAGAGGATCCATTAGGTACGCCAGCCATCTCGGGTTGGTATACAGAAACCATGGGAAAGCTGGGTAGATGACATCGACCGTATTCATATTTCCATCAGACGAGATTTCTTTGAAGAAGATAAGTGGTTCCTCTGGAGTTCCTGCAAAACTACAGGCACCGAGGACTTGTCTGGCGCTCAGCGCAAGAATGTCCTTGTAATCCTCTGATCCTGATTTAAGTGCATCGATTTCAAGCTGGCCAGAATAATTGCTGGCCAGTTTGAAAGCCTCGCCGAAATCATGATAGTGGAACTCGAGCAGCTCTTCAGCTGTGAGGTAGTAACTTGCCCACAATGGGCGCATCAAGGTCATCCCACGAGCGGATGCGAACTGGATAACGGGATCTTGAACATGAGCGATTGTAAAGAGGACGCTGTCATAAGCATGGCCTCCTGCCGTAGGGGCGCCATTGAGCTTGAAGGACTTTACGAATGCAAATACGGGCTCTTCATCCATGATCGATCTAAAGTTCCGATCCACGTGATTCTGAAGAGTCCTGGTTCGAGAGAACCTTTGTCTTAGTAGAGCAGAAGTTCCAGCTTCGTGTCTTACATCTGCGGGACCGGTGAAGTACAGCGTACCCCATTCTCCTCGATCAGCATCTTCGGTCAGCAGTTGCTCTACTTTCCTCTTGATTTCCCAAGTCTTCAGTCCTGGCTCAACCGCAGCAGACGCTTTGCTCTGGCTTAGTTCCCAGACAATCTCATTGCCCCGGTTGGCACTGACCCATAGCCCGTTCATATCAATATAAACATCGATGTCGAAGCTCCCGCTCACATGTACTGCCAAGTATGAAGCGGGTATAGATTGTCGAAGCGTAGACGTAGGTGTTACTGGAGAGAGGAACGAGAGGATAATCTCAGCGGATTCGTGGGACGGGTTCGGGGCAGGAATCTGGTATGTAAGGTTCGTAGTCGAGGCATCAAATGTAGCTCCCAAATACGTCGGATAGGAAACATTGAAGGTCTCCCCAGACTCCGGTAACGAATCCTGAGGTCGTCCCAACAGCGGATACACCGTATCGGCCTTTGCAGCCGCTGCTAGAACTGACAGTCCCACCTGACATACAATTAGCATGTGCAGCTATTCCCAAACAAAATCAAATGGATCCTCAAACCTCCTGCCCGGTCCAGAATATCGGCCACTGGTCCCATGGCTGTCCTCTAGCATTGCCGAGCCAGGTACTTAGATATGGATTTCGCACAGTCAAAGGAATTACAGGCGGTTTCAAAGTCGATGCTTCAATGATTGCTGCTGTAGCTAATACATATGTCGTCCAGCGCATTGCCGTTAAGCTGGAAGAGGATCGATCCTCCTGAGACGCGGAGTTGTTTCTTAAGAAGAGTCCTGTCCACGCCGGCGACCAAGCACATGAGGATATACAAAATTGTAGCGGATTCTCAATAGGGAATTTTCACCCGCAAAGTACTGGAAGAGATGGCAAGAGATGGCAACATATAGAGACAGAAACTAAACTCACTTGGTTCAGCTCTTTTGTCGATGTGCCATCGGAGCTTCCCGAGCGATGCGGTCATGCGACTGCGACCCGCAATGCCGCGCTACGTGAAACCTGGGGAAGGGGGGGGGATTAAGAGTTCGGCCCAGCTCTTTGTGCAACGTTTATGCATTGTACCGAATTTATGCAGCCCTTCAGTATGTCGACCATGTGCATCGGTACACTCATGGGCACAACATATCGCCGATGGAGTCCAGCTCCTCTGGCAGGAGAAGTACACAGAAGCAATGGGACCTACATGTGGGCCGGAAGTTCGTCACGATGCTGGAGGGACCCTTGATTCGCAAGCTTCGACTCAGTTCTTCGATAAACCTCTGTTTATCCCGCCGTTTCCTGTTTTCCCGCGGACCGCTATCAGTATATCTATCCGATTGCTTCACAGTAACCTAGTCCATCGCCTTGTACCAGAGGTTGGAGATGTCTGTGCTAGGCAAGGTTATAGCCGTCACGGCGCCGACAGTGGAATCGGTCTCGCAACCTTATTCTCTCTGTATCTCGCAGCATCGTGTTCACGTAGCTGACCTCGTCGAGAGTATGCTCGCCACAGCAAGCACATTTTATGGAACCCCATGCATTCGAGCATATACGTGCCATCGCAACTAGACGTATCCAATGGTGTCTACGTCGACGCCTGGATCGATAGGATGAACTTCTCGATTCACGGCAAGGGGCATGTAAACAAGCCGAGTGGCTCGGCTGATAGCCACAGGGCACTTGGTATGAGATCTTCAATTCGGAACTTCGACAATGCGATAGTTTCATACAGGCTCTACTCAAAGCTCTTGCAATTTCATCGTGCCAAAGAGACACCCAACGCTCCCATTCCATTCCATACCCCTAAGGCTGCATCGCCAAACCGCCCGAAGACTTCGCAGCCGGACTCGTCGTCGGCGAATACGCCGCTGGTTTATTCCTCGCCACGGTCCCTTTCGCTCTCCTATACAACGCAAAGCAATGCTCGATGACCTTCTCACAGCTCCACCCACTGCGCACAACACCCGCCTCCACCAACTCCTTCAGATACATCTCCACCTCATCGAACTCCGTCCAGTCGTTCTTATACCGATCAGGCAAGCCCGAGTTGTGCATCAGCGCCAGGAGGCCTGCTATCACCGTGTTGATAGCCGCCAGCATCGTGATAGTCGTGCCGTTGCCCGCAGGTGTTGAGCCGATGCCTGTGAGCGCCGCCCCAAGCAGGAGTTGCAGCACCAAAGAGGACGTGAACATGAACGACGAAAAGTAATACTGAAATTGCGACATCACGCGAGAGCGGATCACGTCTCTGTACAGCCCGCTCGGCAGGCCTTTGAGTGGGTAGAGGAACGATGCTGGGTGTTGTATGCGAGCGTTCTCGTCGCCGGATACGGCGCCGATGGATTGGCAGATTATCGCGTGGTCGGCCTGCGAGAGTCTGGTGACTCTTGGAGGTTGCTCTGGGATGGGAGAGTCCCATTTCGAGAGCTTGTCTGTCGAGGAGCTGGAGTCAAGCCCGTCTTCGATTTCGAGCTTGCTTGACAAGCGGGTGGAAGACATGGGTGCAAGCGAAGCGAAGGAGATGAGAGAATGCAGGTACTTGAGCAATCATATGCTGTGCTGAACAAATCAGTATGTTTAGGTTCGGTTAGAGATAAGATTGTATGGTTCAGAAGTTCCGGCATCAGCTGGAAATTGGGAAGACTTTATACTAAGGTCAAAAATAGCTTTCGCAGGTACTCGCAGATATGATGGCTATGGAGAACAAGCGCATACTGGGGCATCTCTTGTCACACAGAGATGGTCCAGAGTAACAGTACGACCGTATCACAAAATCAGACTTCACACCAGGGGAGCAAGTTCAACAACGAAAATTCCGGCACTCAGCAACCTCCAAGATCATCTCAGCCTCGGTGAAGCCGCCAAAGATGGTATCGATCCATTTGATAAGAGGAGTTTCCTAGGGCTCGAAAACATCTGCACAACCGTCTGCACCGTGCCCGGCTTATGATGCAGAGTAAGCTTACCTTATGCCATGCTGATTTACTGCCAGCTGACCACAAGGCCGATTGCTACCGTTCCCTTCTGACCGCGTCTGATCTCCTATAGAGCAGTCAGTTGTTGCCGCCGCCGCTCTGAGGAGCTCCATTTCTGACAATGGGATCGGTAGACGAGGACTTCTGTCGGAGGAGCCGCTTGGATTTCCAAGGCTCACATGACATAGACCCGCGCGAACGATCGACATAAGATCACCGAGCGATATTCAAACGCATTTGAATCAACTTCTCGCTTCCCGGAAATGGGTTCCAGTCTGCCTGTTCTGATGTCGTGACAAACAGAAGATCTGCTGCACGGCGGGTAAGAGCCACGAGTAAGCATGGCCTCGGAACTCCAGCATTGCACGAGAACGAGTTTGATTGTGTCTTGGGGAATGCCTGGATCGCTTGCAGGTACGAGAGAGAGACGGAGTTGGGCGGTCAGCTTCCGACTTGAGATTGATGCTTGAGAGCTGAAAAACACGGAGGTAGGAGGATATCATTCTGATAATCAATATCGATTGAAGCAATGCTTCGCAATCTTTTCCACCTGGGAACTCTCCTACTTAGTATTATTAAGCTGTGATTTTGATAACGGGAATGTATCCATTTCACCTCTTCGATACGGAATGTTTCTCGATTGCATAGCCGTGGCTGAGCTCAGGGGCTTAAACGTGGTGGGTCAGCTTACATCTCTCTGCCCGATCGCCTGACGTGGTGCGGTTCCTGTTCAGAGTTCACGCGTGCAAAGCTCGAAGTAGCTAATAACGACTTCTGTTTCTATTTGGTTTTACCCCTTCCATAAATTTTCTCACTGTTTACAAACCTACTCGTAACGCGTGCTTATAGCTACCATGATGCTTGATATATCGAAGCTACCCGATCAGCGCTCGTTTCCAAATTCAATATCAATGAATTTGCCACCTTCACAAATCAAGTCCTCAACGTAAGTCTGAATAATGTAGCAGTCAATGTTGCATCTCTCCTCGATACGGATCTTAAGGTGGACCAGAGCAGGCGCCGAGCCTCTGTCTCTCACAGGCCGGGTCTACTTCTATCACCGAACAATCTATTAAAGACTCAAGAAAAAAAAATTAGGCTCTTCAGGTAATGGGAGGATGCACTCTAACTCTTGGTCTCAGAGTGCAACGATCCGAGGGAACTCCACGGGTCGGGTAGGCAAAAGTTGACCTGCGACTTGACTGCTCCTCAAGCACCGGGCCTGGACTTGCGCTCCATATCAATTTGCGTAGCCTCTCCTATTCTAGAAGAAGAGAGAGCACGTGAGTGGATTTGAGCGTAAAGCCATATCGATCTCGCAGTAGCTCCGCCAACCTTAGCAGAAGAAGGGGGCGGGATGATCGCGGGGCATGTTTTCGTTTCGTTGGTTAAGCGAGAGTCAGGAGGAAATAGCGGAATATATCGATGAAGTCGCCATATCTACTTGGGTCTCGGTGTGCCCAATAACAATGTCGCTGCCGCTGCAGACAATACTAGCAAAGATCTGTCTACTCTGTATTATGTTTCATCTTCAAGCATCGAATGAGTTCGGAGACTAGTGTTCTTGCAAGTAGCCAGTAGTGCCTGAGATTGAACTCGGAAACTTGGTATTGTGAGCATTTAAAGCTACCGCAAGAGCAGCAGCTGTACCCGTGGGTGTGGAGGATACAAAGCTTAGCCTTCCGCAAGAGACTGTCCACCGGGCTAGGTAGATGGCAGGATAGCTTTGGCGCTCCTCAATACGGATGAAGACGCAAGAGCTTGGCCCTGAAAGAAGAGAGCAGCGGAAGCAGGAAACACTGCGCGGAAGAAATCCGCCACAATCACCGTTTCCGAGAGGTCTGCTTCTCGTGGAGAGTCGGGCGCTACAGGCGCCGTTCGAATCCCGGCTCCGACTGAAGGAAGTGGAAGTGCGGGTTTGATTCTGTGCGTCGAGGAGCGAAGCTGGCTTTGTACACGGTGTACGGCTTTGTAGAGGCGGTGCAGTGGTCAGGGATGGACCGGAGGAACTTGCAGTATTTCTGGTACGAGCAAGTCCCGGGTACCTCGCATTCTCCCTACTTTTGTGTTCTTGTATGCTTGATATTGCGAAGGGAGTGGAAGGGGCAGACTTTCTGCGGATACCATCTTGAACTTTATGTGTGTATATATTTTTTGCCAATAGAAGCATTTAAGCATACGAAGGATTGTAAATTTGAGGTAGTGCAGTCCACGGCCTGTCCGATGAGAAGGAGAGCCAATGTAGTACTTGTCTCGTAGTGCAAATACTACTTTTCCTTCTTGTCGTGTCGTCCTATAAAACTTTTCAGACACTGAGCAATTCTTATACTGGTATAGACTATTGTAAATCCAATCTGTAGATCGAATGACTGTTTATACGACCCGCTGCAAGAGCTCAACGTGAGGATTGTAATGTTCAACTTGGCCAGGAGCGAGAAGATAATGTAAATGCATTTTTTGGAAACAAAACATGATGATCAACAATAGAGAGAGCCTCCCGGCCATACTCAAGCCGCCCATCTAGAACCTGGTGAGACAAGATATTTTCCTGTTTGACCGCTGCGGCGTAGCCCCACAGGAGGCCAACGCAGCTAACAACACATCTTGTGCCTCGCCAACTCGTGATGACGACAATTGAAAGAAGGGAAATAATTCACACTCATCCACACCTACAGGTTTTTAGGATCAAACTTTACGCCACACAGTTGGGGTTACGCTGCGGAATCCAGTGCCAGGTGAGGCGAAGGAAGAGAACTAATCGCGAGTTTGGCTTGTGGTTGTCCGGGCTACGCGATCTAACTGGCTCCATGTCAACACTAAAATCTGCAGCTCCCAAGGCTCAACTCATCACCCTGCGAACCAGCAGTACCACGAATCCTTGCGGACGTCGTGCTTTTGTGGCTCCCGGGTCTTTGCGAAATTTCATCAACGGCTTCAATAACCTTTGCGATCACTGTTGTCAGTTCGATTTTCTGGAAAGAGACAGCCATTGCCCTGGAAACGATTTTCGCGATAAGAGTGTTTACTCTCGTGCCGATAAGCTCGGCGACAAACGAGGATCCGGAGGATTTTCCCGCTGCAGACCGATTGCAGACCAGAGATACGCAGAAGCAGACCAGCCCACATTCCTCGACATCATCAACTCGGGCGACTGGAGGGAATAAACACAATTAGTCGGATATTCGTGGCGGAACAGGATTCCTAGAAGGGCTCGAATCCGGACTGCCGTTCGGCGGCCCAGAGCCGTCGTGATGGCCACAGATGGCCTGTCTCCTGCCGGGAGCAGCAGTTACTCGTCGAATACGATGTATGTCGGAGATGGCACGTGGGATTCTACGAAGAATGACTTTCTTCTGCCAAACTTGGTGGGGTTGAACTTCGAGACGATGCGGTATAATGGTAGTCCCCCGCCGTCCGTCTGCTAGACAGAATATTAACCACCACGCAGGAATGGGAAATAGATTCGCGTCTATGCCCGGATATCACAGTCTGATCCGGGCGCATGGCGTTATAGCTGTTATAGCTTTTCTCGTCCTGCTCCCGTGGGCTATCCTCACGGCGCAATTCTACTCTCGATCGCCGTCCTGGGCTTTACGGATGCACATATACCTTCAAATACTCGTCGTGGGACTTTCGACGGTTGTCTTTATAACCGGCTTCAATGCTGTCGGTATCAAACGCAGTCTTACGAATCCCCACCATGGAATTGGAGTAGCGATCTATACTATGATCCTGGTACAGGCGTTCGGAGGATGGTGGATACACAAGAGGGAGAAGAAACGGGTTCCGGTCAAGCTACCGGTCAAGCTGGTCCTCCATCAATGGCTGGGAAGAGCTACTGCCTTGCTTGGGTTCGCCCAAGTTCCATTAGGGCTGACGCTCTATGGAAGCCCAAAGTGGACATTTATAGTGTACGCCCTCTGGATGTCCTTCTTACTGGTATTATTCTTCATCCTGTGTTACCGGGCACTTCCACGCCTCGACAGATTGGCCAGAGATGTCAGCTATAGCCACGGTGGTGGAACAGTCATTTCCGATAAGAAGCCAGCCAGGTTTGGCGGGTTGTTGGGGCCCTTGGCCTTGGGAGCGGGGGCAGCTACACTGCTGAGTAGGCGGGACAGGAGTAGGAGCCGAAGCAGGAGCCGGAGCCACAGCCGAAGCAGACGAACTGAAGTGATTCCCAGCCGGAGAGGGAGCGAAAGCTACATTGAGGAGAAATACTCGGAGAGGCCCAAGAAACCCGGGATGATGGACAAGCTCTTGAAAGCCGGAGCAGTATTCGGCGCGGCTGGCCTAGCCAAGAGCTGGTACGATCGGAAGCAAAGAACAAGAGACGATGATGAATATTCGTCTGTTGCTCACGATACACCATCTAGACGACGTCCGAGGTACAACGACAGTGAGCTTAGCGAGAGTGTTGTTGTTAACCGAATGGAAGAAGGGAGACCGCGCCGCTCGAGCATTTCAGCAAGGCCTGGAGACCCAGTTTTGGCAGAGGCAGCTGTCAGTGCTGCAACAACTAGACCTACGACTCCAAGACCAGTTCGCCGACAGAGTTCGGATTATACCGACTCATCATACTTTGACTCCACCATATCTCCGTCACGACGGCCTCAGTCGACGCACGGCGCTCGTAATGGTTTACTAGCTGGCCTGGGACTCGGCTGGCTCGCGAAGAAGATGAAGGACAGACGAGATAGAAGAGAACTAGATCGTCTTGACCGCATTGAATCCCAGCGCATCGAAGAAGAACGGCTAGCTCGACACGGCAACACACCATCTCGACTGACGGGCGACGGACATCCCAAGACCGGGCACCGGCACCAGAGAAGGCCATCGCGACCACTTTCATCCGATCTTTCGTCTATAATCGACGACCCGCATCCTGTCCTACCAGGAGCGATACCGTCGGTTCCACCGCCTTTCCAGCCAGGGCCGATAGCCACAGACATGGAAGCGAGAAGATCACGGTACGATGTTACCCAGCCTGTGGCCATGCCCCCCGCTCCACCTGATCCGCAAGGTGTATTACATCAAGAGGAATCCGGTAGCGAGGCGTATCTGTCTACAGGTGGCCGTCCGCACAGAAGACATTCCGCCCGTCGGAGGAGAGAAGGCGAGATTGCAGCGGCAGCCGCAGTTGCGGAGGCCGCACGCCTCGCAGCTAAAGAGGAGGCGCGGAGGAGACGCTCGAGAAGCCGAGGCGGACGCATAGATAGGGGCAGCACGGCGAATGTGGTCAGCCCGCCCGTGAGCGTGAAGGTGAAGGTGCACGGAGACAAAGATCGGAATGTCACATTGCGGCGTCTCACGGAACAGGAAGCGCAAACGGAGCGGGAAGCGAGAAGAGCTGAACGGAGACGGAGACGTGGCGACTCGGTGTCGAGTCTGAGTGGGACTGATATTGGGCCTTCGCGGCGAAGGTATAGACGAGATAACCCCAAGGTAGAGAACGCCCCGCCGCCTTCAGCTGGGAATCTGAATCCGCCTGCTCCTCCATTCGCAGGTGGCAGGAAGCCAAAGGACTCGGCATATTACAGCGGCAGACCGGGCGAGCCGGGTGCCAGCGTCTCTACACTGCCTCCCGGGAATGTCGGGAGTCCCGAGAGCCACGGTACATGGAGTGCGATGAGCCCGAGTATCGATGGCGGCGATGGTGGAGAGGCAGCTGCTGAGAGGCGGCGGCGGCGGAGGCTAGAACGGAACCAGAAGAATCAGACGGGGACAGTCGACTTCACATAGGGTAGCGGTTAGATAGGGTGGTATTTCCGACTGGATGAGGAGTTTGGGGTAAACTTGTAAATAGGATTGATGGTTGTCGGGGACTTGATAGACGTTTCGTGGTGATTTATCGAGACGACGACTGACGATGTCTATAATGAAGGAATATACGCTGCACATACCAAAACCACCTTGAAGTGTCTTGCTTTCTCGAAAACCTCTCGAAACGTTCCGCAGTGGTTACGAAGCCCCGTGCTCGACCGATGACACGATTGTGAGTACTTGAAACGTGGCTCTGGAGACTTGTTACTCGTGGCGGCCGTGGAAGTTATCCGAATCATACCATTTATCGACCTCCTCCACCCGCGCTGTCCCCCTCTTCTACGAACCCAACAAGTTGAGTTTCGTTTCCACAGCACAGTGTGACTGACGGGACCCTCCAAACATCCCGATGCCCGAGTCACTCAATCCCAGATCCAAGATGTTTTGAATATCAGCTGGCCCATGATTCCAACGGGTAATTGGGGTCGTTTGCTCCGTTTCGTGGTACTGCAGCTTAGGTTTTCCTCGAGCGTTGGGCTAGATAGATGGAGGATCATCCCGTCGCCCTCCGCTTAGCCTCTCGGCAGGCATTGGCAACTCTGCAAGTACTCCCACGCCCGAGTACTCGGTGGAAAACTGATCCCTTCCTACCTTCTTTTCATGCCATTCATCGCGCGAATGGTGTTGAAAATCTACATCAGAAAACTCGAGACTGCGTTGCAGGCTCTGCTTGTTGTTGGAGGGCGGTGTTTCGCGAGTCCGCGATATATCTTGTATGTATGCTGGCTCAAGGCATGCAGTAATTTTAGAGTAGACGTGAGAAATTCTGTGCTGGTATTGTGTTTCGTGCAAGTTCCTTGCTTGTATTTCTGGACCTACTTGGGATTGACCTAGGTATAGAGAATAATCAACTAGACTCAGATGAGCTGAACTTATGAATGATAGTTACTGACGAGCGGGTTATTTAGAAGAATACAACAGTCTATCTAATCAGGAGAGCCATTTTCACCAACTACGTCGAGAAATTTCGTGGATGTTGAGCTACACAACACTCGCAACCTGGATTCTCCGGCTGACAAGTCGTTGGCTACGAGGACAAGAACTACTTGCTGAGACTGAGTCAAAGACTAGATATAAATTTCCTTTAGGTTTTTGAAATGAGGCCCTAACTACTTTCTCAAACGTAGCCTGTACCCTGAGACAAAAGTCCACGGGCCTTATTTCTTGAGCTCGTATTTTTACTAGATACCTTACAGCTCCCGTGGACTAATCACGAATCGGTTCGAAAGGGTAATATGCGCTAAACAAGGAGAGTACTAGCTTTCTTGCCAACCTAGACTCAATATTGGCGTTACCTCTACAGCGATTCTGGACGAGATCCAAATACGGTATTATTTTAATACTTCACAAGATTTCAGCTGTGACTGTTAGAAATATACAAGGTACGGAGATTGCGTACGGAACGGAGACTAAGGCTTAGTAAGCATACTAAGCATACCTTGTATATATATACTCCTACAGCTCCATAGAACTCAGAATCTACACCTTTAGATTCTGTCAGTGACGGTAGATAAATGGCCGACTAGATACTGAACGGTAGTACATTATGACTTGTCATACAGTGAATGGCACATAATTAATTTACTAGCTTATGACCAATCATAACTCTCCCAATTAACGATTGGTGTCCAAATCATGATATGGGCCAGGAATTTCCGTCTTGTGCGCGACATGCGGGGTATCTTACTCGAGTCAACGAGGACGATTGTCAATTGCGATAAAGTCCAGATATCTATTTGTCAGGGCCATGAATCTCATGGGGTGAGATTAGTAATGATCAAAGTCGGTGTTGTTCATTCAATTGAAAATTATGAACGATATGTGAGCGTTCTGCTCCGTTCTCAGGGGCTTATCGGTCAAGTAAACAGAGCCTCGGCAAATTAGCCCCACATTTAATTCCAGCAGCCTTGTCGTCGCGTCGCGTAAACAACTTACTTCCCCTCCACTTGCATCCCACCACCACCAACACCACCCCGCCTTCCACCCGCTCTACATCAGAGACAAACACCACATAAATCCTCATAAATCCTCATAAAAGACTGTAAAGCTAGCAAACCACACAACCCTCACCCCAAAATGGCCAGCGAGCCACAGTCCCCCTCCCCCCCTCCTCCCGCACCCACAGCTCTCACGCCCGGCCCCCGGGCGCTCGCCTTCTCGACCTTGCACAGCAAAACGCTCTCGAAAACGCTCTCCTCGATATCCTACCCTAGCTTCGCGGCCTGCTTCCCGCGCATCGCGGAGCAGGCGCCCGCGGCGCTGAAGGGTATGCACGGCAGCATGGTCAGCCGGCTGGAGGGCTTCGCGACGGAGGAGTTCGAGACGATCCTGCGGGAGAGGGACGTGGTGGGGAATCTAAACCGCTTGGAAGAAGTTATCAGGGATGGGAAGAGGAGGAGGGATGGAGGGGAGGAGGGGGTCGTGTCAGTTCTTTCTACATCTTGGTTCGCGTATAATGTTGCGCTTGCTTTTGACTTCCTTCTCACGGATTCCTGAAGACAAGACAGACAACGCTAACATTTTCTCGCCCTCACAGTCCACACCTCCTCCCAGCGCACTCCCTCCTCGCCGCGCACACGACACCACTCCACCAGTCGCAGCAATCGCAGCTCAACGCCAAGCTACAAACGACGGAGTCGCAGAATGCGACGCTCGCCGCGGAGGTCCGCGCGCAGAGGGCAGAGATCGCGGCGCTGCTTGCGCTGGCGGAGACGCTGGTCAGGGATCTAGAGGGTGCGGGGAGCATGCTGGGGGAGAGGGGTGAGGTCATTGGCAGGGAGGGAAGGGAGGGGGAGGAGGCTTTGAGGGCGGAGGGGTGAGGGGCGGGGGAGAGTTTTGTTATGAAGGGGGCGGAATTTGGGTCCATCTGAAAGCGGGCGTTTGGGATTGCTGGCAACTGACGCTTGGGATGGATCAAAGCGGCCATTGGCGTTTCTGGGGTGGCAAAGTAATTTTCATCAGAAGTAGAGGATGTTAAAAGACAGGCAGGAGAAGCTACTACGCTTCTGGCGTGTAGAGGGAGAATCGATATACCACCGCTGGCTATGATCCCCCCCTTCCTCTCCAGCTCCTACTCTAATATCCACTCACCTCTTCGAGGACATGAGACGCTCTGGGCTTGGACTTGATTGAAATCTTGACCTCAATGCCAATGTCACGAGCGAGCCTATTTCTATTTGCGCCTGTACCCCTTCAGAGACCATCTCATCTCACTCTTCTACCATCGCATAGCTCAACGCTTCCAGCTTCCAGCTTCCAGCGTCCATGTCCCGCCATCCGCCTCCTGCTCCTCACAAACCAACCCTCCTATTCCATTCTCAGCTTGCGTTGTCCCATCCCAGTCCTGATTCTCGAACCCGGGCACCAAATCCCACGTCCCATGTTCCAGTATCAAATCCAATATCAAATTAAGCGCCCGACCCAGCACTGACCAGAATCTGCACATACATACTTACACTTGTTTGACCCTGCTACCCTCGTCCCTCTTCCCCCCCTCCAAGTATCCGTAAGCCGTAGGCACTCTGCATCTATTCACCTTCTTACTCCTCATTACTCAGTGCACGTCTACTATATCGAGTCGCGGGGGAAGATATACAGAGTCCTTGAAATCACGACCTGTTCTTATTCCGAATCCTATTATATCCTCCATATCTTGTTCCGGTTCGCTTCTTTGTTTTTGGTCATGATGTTCTAGACAAATGATAGAAGACACACACACACACACACACATATATATACATCTCTCTTTCTGAAATAAGCCTCCGCCTCTTGACATTCGAATCAAACGAACTTGTGGCATGCCTCGAACCCCTCGGGGTGTATCAGATCCCAAACGACTACGCCTTTCCGCGCAAGCGGCTGTCTTCAAGGGACGCATGATTAAAAATTGCCTACCTATTTCCATATGTCATATTATAGCTGTTTGCCCGAGTGGTTCTCTTGACAGAATACTCTGGACTTTGTATGCAGTAACGAATATGAAAAGAGCATAATCGTCAATCTTGCGTCTCCTTACTCCCCCGCCTTCAATCATCACCTCTGGATAACCGCTCCCCTTTGAAAAGATCCCACAGTCGCAATTTGGTTAACGCTGCCGCTATGAGAATACAACAAGAAAGCAGACTTACGCTAAACACAATAACAGTAATGACAGTAATAATAGTCTTCTTCCAGTGAAGTAGCGACAGCAAGGGACTAAGAGCTTCTGCATCAGTGCGTCTCGGAAGACTCGGAGAGCAGATCTTGCCTTACCCCCTAGCCTTACTATACGAGCTATTGCACTCATCTTTCGTAGAACGGAGAAGATCTGCTCTCCCTCCTGAGTGTTTCCCTTCCCCTTTTCCCTTCTTTTTCTTTTCGCAGACACCACCCCCCAGGTTAAGTCCAACTGATCTACGGTCCACTACAAAGGGGGCCACCTACTGCTGTAAGAAAATAACGATCACCGTACCATGCATGATCTCAATCATGTCGCGCGACCCACTGGTGGTGACCACGCCGCGTGTGTAGAATTTCTTGGAAGCGGAGTCGTTTCCAAGCTACCTTGTTCAGCTAGAGATGATACTCTGTTACAGACGCTCGTGATAATAGCTTCATTAGCCCCACCGAAGATGCTTTGGATCGGAATTAATAAAAGAGACCCCGCTCTTCCGCCCGCCGAGCCCTAGAGAGAGCTTGGAAGAAGAAATGGGTAAGACTTGCAAGGATTCAACTTCGAGCCAGTTCGAGTCGTCCGTTTCTCTTCTGAGGTTACCTATAAAGATTAAAAGTCGGATCACGCGCCTTGATCGAGATTTCCCCTAGCTCAATGCTCTATTTTTCTAACAAACAAAAATCTTCATTCGCAGACGTTACTCCTGTGTTTTTTCCCGTCGAGTATAGTGGATCTAGAAACCCACAAATTACAATTTCTTGATCAAGTATGCTCTCGGAATGTAATTGCAACTCTGAATAATAAAAGTAAAGTAGCAGGACTGTTTTCTCCCTATTAACATGCTGTATGAGCTCTGAAATATAGCATGTACAAGAAACGCTTTAGTCGTGTTAAGTATAAGGAGAAAACCAATGCGAAATCTCGGGACTTACTATCCAGCCCTTTGTACCTGACAATCCTAGTTCTTTAGATAAGAGTCGAACTTAAACCTTAGTTGATAATTATTACTTTTCGGTCTTTGGCAAGAATACGTTCTTAGGACGGCGCCTGGGCACACAGAGTCGATTAGGCTCTCTATTCTAGGACAAGCCCTTCTTGCTAATAAATAGCAGCTAGTCATTTAATTATATTAGTGTCTTAATAGTAGGCGGCGACTCTTGACCATAACCCTTCCTATCGACTTTAAGCTTCGAAGCTTTGGAATATATCCTTCTCCCCTTGCCTTTTCCTTACATCCTATAGCCTGCCTTATTCTCCTTTACATATATTATTAAGCTCTATCTCTAATCGTCAGTATATATCCGAATAATTAAAGTACGTAAGTGAAAGTCGAAAGTAAAGAGTATTTGTAAAAGAGGTAGTAGAGTTTTATTTTATTTTAAATCTTCCGAAAGGCTCTAGCTTAATCCGACTCAGGGTTTAATCATTTCGTAGTCGAAAAGACTAAGTCTTAGATTGGCAGACGCCTTCGAAAGGATCTAAAGATTCTGCAGCTTCGTAGGAGCCGCGTGCAGGCGTTGAGTCGTCTCTCCGCAAGCATCCATCAGTCGGTCTACTTTTGTTGATTCTTCTGTTGTCCAGGCATCTGCCCGCTCCTCGAAGTGGCTGGAACCCCTCCTTATCAGTGGATTTCTGATCCGCCGTACTTGAATTTAATAAGAATCGAGAAGGGTGAAGATCTAGGTATATACTAATCTCTGCTATCAACGGCTACGACTACTGGAGGCGTATACTTATATCATAAGCTTTAAAACATTATGACACCGCCTAAATCCTACGTGCATTATCCGAGCGAAGCTGAACTGTAAATTCGTTCCTGAATCCTTAGATCCTTCCAAGCCTCAATTGGTCGATTACTAAAACCCTTTTCTGAGTAGGCCTTGGCCCTCGAACAATAATCATTCTCTTCCAAATATCCTATACACCTTATGACAAAGTACACCCCAACAAGTCCTGACCCACAGTATTTGCTTTATAAAAAAGAAAAAGGTAACATCCCTCCACAGCCCTGCAAGCTTCCCTGACTAAAAAAAAAGAATCATATCCGAGCCCCAAGTATCGCCGCTCGGCCCTCTTACACTACAAGTGATTCCGTAGCTTCAAGTCTCGATAGCCTGTGACCGAGAAACAAATCGATTCAGAACATACTTCAATCACAACACACAGAGCAGAGTGCAGCAGAGTCCAAGCCTTTGACATCGTCCATGGTATCTCGGCATTCGGCGCTCGGATCCCTCTCACCGAATCCGTTGTCTCCCCAAGTTTTCCCGCGTAGTTGGAGCGCAGTTGAAACCCTCTTGGAATACAATACTGGAGGGAATCTGAGTCTGAATGGTGGATTCCAGCTTCGATACCTTTGGTAGCTCTGCAGCTTATACTTCTTTCTAATTCCACTTCCACTTCCTCTTCCCTTCTACTTCCTCTTCCCTTCTACTTCCTCTTCCCTTCTACTTCCTCTTCCCTTCTACTCTCCAAGAAAGGAAGAGAGAAAAATCATCTCGGCATTCGGATTTCGGATCCCTTTCAATCGCTCCTTTTCCGAGAGGACACTATTCGTAGATTGCAAAACCCCCGCACTCCTACCCCTCTTCGCAGCGGGGGCGGGGCTGATCAGTGGGGACGTAGGTATCTCATGCCCTGTGCCCAGAGTGGATTCGCAGCCCACTTTGAGTTTGGCAAGGGAAAGAAACGAAAAAAAAAAGTCGAGAAGAAGAAGAAGAAGAAGAAGAAGAAGAGGAAAAAGGCGAGAAGATGAAGAAGAAGAGGAAGAGTGGGATCTGACCGTGGCTCTCGGGGAGGCTCGTCTGGGGAGAAGAGGGAAGAAGGACAAGAGAGAGAAGTAGACCTCGTGGTGCGTGTACTTGCACTTGTACTTGTATCCGAACGTGTACCGAGGAAAAGTGGAGGAACAAGAACAGGAAACAAACGAATGCGAAAAACACACAATCACATCCAGCTCATGAGAACATAGCCGTCGCATACCTAAAGCCGGGCTGGGGAGACTGGGGCACGAGACGGTACAGCACAACCATAAGCAAAGTCACAATCACTATGCACGGCATTTAAAAAATTAAAGCGAGCACTTGTTTTGCTTCCGAGGAGATGCGATCTCTTTCCCTACCGGCTAGAATATAAATACAAACTCTTGAACCCCCTGGCTTTGTTCGCCGGCTTGTATCCCAGTCCAGAACAACGCCATCCCGAATTGAAAGCCGACACCATTGCGCCTCTGAAGCCCAGGTTCAATATCTAGAGAGACAAACTAAAAGAAAACATGTCACATCACAGCATATTCACCCTAGCCCCTGACTAGCGTCCCAGACTGCCCAAACCTCAACTCCCCCGCCGTGTCCCGGCCGTCGATCTCCCCGTAATCAGGCGGCGAACATCTCTCCAGCTTCCCTGTACCCCAGTCAACCACCCACTGCTTGCCCATCAAGATCACGAGGTTGCTCTTCCGCGGGCTGCGATGCGTGAGGATCGCCATGCAGCGCTTGGCGTAGAGCATGTCGTAGAAATGCGTCCACTGATGTTGCGGCCGCCACTTACCGTCAGACGTGATGGATGGGTTGGGCGTGGTGCAGGTGGGACTCAGGTGCGGGGTGGTTTGTATTGCATGGCGGGCTCGGGATAGGATGTTTGGTCGGGCATCGGAGGCAGCTGGGGAGGAGCTGCTGGGGTTTGGACGTGGGAGCGTAAGGTTGGCTGCCGAGTGTGACGGGGAGGAGTAAGTGACTGAGGGAGGAGTTGAAGAAGATTCGGTTTCTTCGGCGCCGGTCTCGATTTCGCCCTGGATGGTGGCCGTGGCCGCATCGCCCCCCGTTTCGGCCCCCGCCAACTGTGGAAACTGAGTCGAGATAATCTCCTCCTGCTCCCGGACCAGGTTGGCATCGAGGGGGGCATTTTCAAAACGCGCCCGATCACGCCGTCGGACCCTTCTGGGGATGGAGAGGTCGCGGGGATCTTCCCGGTCGTCGAGGGGTGGAGCCAGGTCGATCGCCGCGAAGAGGGACTGTAGCCACAGAACAAAGGTTTCAATCCTGTTACAGGAGAGGAGGAACTGGTCTGCCTCGGCGCGGACACGGATGACGAAACGTTTTCTAGGAGATGTCAGTGGGTCCAATCTCGGGGGGGGGGGAACAGTGTACATCAGATCTCTTTATCTAATCCGAGATGTCCACAAAAAAAAAGTATTTCACAGAATCAAGGCGTATACTGACTTGAGGTAATCAGCGGCTATCCCCACGTCCGCGTACTGGAGATTGTAGCTCTTCAAGAACGAGCCTTTCTTCGAAGCCATCGAACTGTGCGATTTCCCCCCATCGTCCCTCCCATTGAACAGCGCACTGCCCTTGAACTTGTGGAACTTCAACGCCGTCCCTTGCAGCGTGACCAACACCCGGTACCAATTCCTATCCGAAGCTCTGTGCACAGCGCCCTCGAGCTCCATCTTCTTGAGGAAGACATTCTGTATGCTAATCGCGCTCGAGTACGGCGGGAGGGTCTCGCGGCCCTCATCCTCGCGCGGCTGGATGTTGTACTTGCGCCGGAGGGCGAGGGGCTCGAGGAGGGTATCGTAGGGTGGAGGGTCGTCGGGCCGATCTACCGGGAGTTGTCCCTGCTGGTAGAAGTCGTCCATCGAGTGCCTGGTGGCGCTGGGGACTTTCGTGCCGGGTTGGCTGTCTGCGCCGGTTCCACCTGTGGCACCGCAGCGGGCAGCGTCATGACTGCCGTGGTTCTCTTCCTGTGCCATCGCCAGCCTGGCCGGGCGATCACGGGCAATCTATCTATATCTGGGCGTCGGATGATCGGGCAAGTCGGGCGGACATTCTCGCGCAGCCGCAGCAGTGTCCAGAGCTTTTGCTTTCCTCCCGATGGTTTCGCGACAGCCAGAGGGGAGGCAGGGTTATCATCGACGACGGGGCGTAGGTGAGCGGAAGGTGCAGGAGGAGAGAAGGGTGAAGTAAGGTGAGAAGTGGTGGAGAAGCAGTGAAGCAGAGAAGCAGAGGAGAAGCGGAGTAGCAGGACGAAAATCAAAAGTTTCGGTAGCGCCGGGCACGAACCCTGGTGGGGCAGGTCTTGTTTGCTTTGGCTTCGAGGAACTTTGCTTTGCTTTGCCTTTTCCCTTGATCCGGGTCCCTCGTGGCCGGTGGCGGACGGGAATGATCGGCCAATATCCGTGGGACAACGACGTGCACTGCCTCACGCAGCGCAACGCAACGCAGCCCAAACCGTGGGGACGTGTCCGTGTCCGCGTCTTGTCGTTGTCTTGTCATGTCATGTCTTGTTGTGTCTTGTCTCGTCTTGTCTCGTCTTGTCTTGCGGGGACGGTGGCCATTGGCGGGGAACCAGCCGCTTACTCAGCATCGACAAGCGAGCCCCTTTTCGGCCGAAGAAGGCCGGGCTCGAGACTTCGATGGATCCAGGCGCAGCGCACACTCCGAGGTATGTACAATCGCCGCTCCAGCTTCGTCGCGCGCCCAGAGGCCCTTGAGGGGAAAGTGAACGGGTTGGGGGCAATGGTGCCGCTCGACATGTGAGAGAATCGCGGGTCTCGAATATTCCTTGTTGACTTCGGCGGGAACTGGGAACGCTGCTTAGCAATCAGAGTCCCTCCATATTCTCTCCGATCACATGCGGCTGGTCGAGGAACGTAGGTTGGTACGGGGATCACGAGTACGTTTGAACTGGAGTGACCCCGACACATACATACACATACATCTACATACGCCTACCCCCAATACAAGACAGACACGACCCACCTATCAATTGCAATCCTCTTGACCATTACCACCATCAACCCCCCTATACGTTAATATACATACCTCACGGCCTGCCTCGCCCGTCAGCCCTGCTTCCCGCCTCCACTCACGTCGCAAAAGCAGCCAGCACCTGATCGGCCACAACCTTGGTCAAGCCGGCCAGGACGTCGACAGCCGACTGCGAGGAGGTCGATTGAGTCAGCGCCTGGCCCAGCGGCACGATCCACGGGCACAGGAAGTCGTGGTCTGAGGGCAGGCCAAGGTTCGTGCCGGTGAGGTTGGCGAAGGCGAGGCGGACGAGCGTTGCGCTGTTGGGCTCGTATTGGGGCCAGCCGTAGCTGAGAGGGTGGCTGGTGGTTAGCTTAGATCTGCGGATGAGGAGAGAGGTGGAGAGGTGGGCAGGAAGAGAGGTGTATCAGAAGAGGAATCAGAGGAGCAACCAGAGCAAATGGGCATAGGAATAGGAGTGGGATAGACACTAACTCCCTCAATCCCTCCATCGGGTTCCGCACAAACGCTGCCCAGGCTCCTTGCATATACCTGTTGATCAAGCCCTGAGACGCGGTCCGCGCCGTGAGGTTCTGGACCTCTAGGTCTGTCCCGAAGATCGTCGGGATCTCGGATCCATGCCACTACCACTTCGTCAGCACCGTTGTCCCCAGCCTGCAAGCAACGATCTGACAGGGGCGACCCGCCAACAGAGCTCGGGGAATAGATCTCGAGACAGCAGCGGGGGACGGGCGAGGACTTCTACGTACAGCTCCAGACAGCGGTGCCGTGGACAGCGCCAGGTTGGGAAAGTCGCCGAAGTACCGATACCGCCAGGTCGGGACCACCGCAGCCGCGGCCTTGGACCGTTGCGCCGCGCCGCAGTTGAACGCGTACTCGTTCAGCAGCTTCCACCAGCTCTCCGGGAAGGTCTGGCCGCCGGCCTGGTAGGTGATGTGGAAGAGGCCGGCCTCGTTATTGTTGACGCCGAGCAGGTATGGCTTCCGAATGAACTGGCCCGTCGCGGCGCGGGCCACAGTGTCGGCGTCGGTGAACACGACCTCGTTGTCGACGATCGGTCCAAAGTCAGGCAAGCCGGCGATGGCCTCGAGGATGGATTCTTGGTCTCGGCCGCGCATGCAGGAGAGGACCACGTCCGGGTGGGAGGTGGCATCGCCGCAGTTGAGGAGGCCGGCGGCTTCATACCAGATCGAGGCTGATGCGTCCGGTGAGAGGGCGTTGCTCGCGGTCCCTGATTGTGCGATGAAGCCTGCGACGATCGGATCGTGCGTGTAGGCGAAGGAGTAGAAGTCGACCGACCCGGCGCCAGCTGATTCCCCGACGATGGTGATGCGCTGCGGGTCTCCACCAAAGGCATGGATGTTGTCCCGAGTCCACTCCACCGCGAGACGCTGGTCGAGGAGACCAAGATTGCTCCTGGTATTGGGCGCTCCGGGGAATCCGAATATGTTCACGCGGTAACTAGACGGTGTCCGCGTCAGTCGGCACAAACATCAATGAATCACCTCTGTCACCTCTTGCCGTTGCTTGCCAGGGGCGTCGACCGCTTACTTGATCGAAACAACAACAATGTCCTCCTCATCAGCGAGATGCTGCCCATTGTAAGCTGCATTACTGGAACTGCCCGTCATGAAAGACCCGCCGTAGATCCATAGCATGACCGCCTTCTGTCTCTCCCCAGCCTGCGGCTTGGTCCAGATGTTCAGGGTCAGACAGTCCTCGCTGAAGATCTCGTGGGACTGGCCGATCATCGTGTCAAGCACCTGCGTCGCAGTTCTGGTCAGATTGAGCTTCGCGGCGTTGGCGAGCACGGCTTGGTACGAGACGCCTGCGTTGGCCGCGCAAGAGTGACCCTAAGGGAGTTAAAGGTAAGCAAGTATGCCACCAGCTGCGATGTTTTCCATGTGTGAGTGAGCAAGCAGGATGCCAGACGCCAGACGCCAGACGCCAGACGAGACACCAGACTCGAGAGACTCACAAAAAAGGAGCCGTTGATCACGGTAGAGCCTCTGAACGGCTGCGGCGCCGCCCAACGTAGCTTGCCCACCGGGGGGCTGGCCTGTTCGTGGCATGAGGTTAGTAGAGGCCGCTCCAGACAGCAGAGAAGAGGGATGTGATGAGATGCGATGGAATGGGAGGCGTACGTATGGGATTCCGAGATATTCCGACACAGAACGACGGTTCATCGCGCAGTGTCCCCGAACCTCTCCACTCGATGTGCTGACCGTCCGTCCGACTTGCGATTGCCATCGCATACTCCTCGTTTCGTCCATACAGTTGGTATCAGATGCTGTCGCAGCTCCATACCCATACCCAAACCCGTACAGCGCGGCGAGAGCTACCCAGACAGCGAGAATCATCTTAACACGCAGAGACGGTGGGAGTTTATATAGTCAAGGTCGAGGACGCGATTGTCGCGATCGCTGTGGAGATGTGGTTGCGTTCTGTCCCCCTCTTCTCTGCTCTGTTCTGTATAGGACCGGGCTCCCACGTGGCGATGTTTACTTAGTTGCCCGCCCCCCCTTTTTTTCCCTTTTTTATTTTGTTTCGAGTGAGTCCCATGACCTCAGCTCACCCTTTACTCGTCACTGTTATATAGATAGGTACAATGCAGACACAGCACGAGATATACCTCCCATAGCCCTCAATCCATAACCCACGATCTACGCACGTTTGATATCCCGTCTTGTCTTACCACCCATCAAAATGCACGTCGCCGTAAACCATACATAACGCATGTTGCGAGACCCGAGCTGCTGCTCTGACATCGGAGAGTGACGATAGATAGTTAGATAAATTGGATAAACGTGTGATACACCACTTAGTGCAGCCGCTCCTCTGATTCGAATTCCTGCTGTGTCGTGCTGCTCTGCTTCATGTGCTTAGTGCCCAGTGACGGTGGATACATTCGTGGGTAAATAGGATAATAAATAGAAGATAGTAAAGATGAGAAAGTAGATGCAACACAGAGCACAAGATCTACCGCCTGAAGCCGTCATAACAAATAAAGCAAAGCAAGCACGTCCACCTATTCTATTATGTTCTTTTCCATGATGTCAGTGAATATCTGTGCAGGACTGCCTATCTGTAATTGGATTCCCTTCCCCGCCAGCGCGTACAAAAACGATGGACAGCTCGGTTGTGGGTTTGGTTGGTATAACCAAGCCAACAAAAACATATGCAGTGCGACAAATTAGCCAAAGCGACCAGTCTTGAGTGGTACTTGTCGATCGACGGCATATATGTACATGCGGCATTTTTATATAAAATAAAATATACGTGAGACCTGCCATCCTCTTCTCTGCAGGTCTGCGGCTACGTAGTTAAAAGAGAGAGCGCTAGATATCAAGTACAGTTGGCGATGGGAATGGTGATGGTGGCAATCGGTCCATGCGTGCTAATATCATAGCGCTGAAGTATTGCACTGCTGACTTACATATCACAGATTGAGTTTTGAAGAGTCGATTCGCAAATCAACCTTTCTTGTAAGACATATACGGACTGAAGCCTTTTCTCTCCTGCATATCTTGTTTGTACTTCTAAGACCTTTGAACTTCCAAAACCAAGAATATTACAATTCCAAGTATCATTATCAGTATTAGCATTAGTATTAATTTTGGAATTAGTAAACCAAGACAAACAAACCATTTTCTCCCCTCAAGTCACATGCACCATGCAAGCGAAGAAAACCAATTCAATTCCAAATTAGAGTAAAGCAGGGTGTATGGGTTCAGAAAAGAGTAAACAAGAGCAAAGCAAAGTAAATCAAGCCGCAATCAAGTCCCGGGTCTAACAGGGTCCTTAGGATCCCGCCCATTCTTCGAAATCCACGCCTCGCACCTCCTCTGATGGCTTTTGAGGAACCTCCCATTAGAAGAGTCCGTGTAAAAGTGCTCGCGATGGAAGACACCATGGCCGATCTGGTTAGTACAGAACCAGCGATTGGCCTCTTCCTCATCATCCATGCTCAAGGTAGCAGTCTTGATCATGTCGCAGTCTTTGTCCCTGCCCTGCTGCATCTTGAGCCAGTTGAGGGCCGGACCGACGTGCTCATTGGTGCGCGGGAAGCGGATTGCCTGGTCGCAGAGACCGAGGTAGCGAGTTAGTGGTGGGAAGTCGTCGAGAGCCTGTATACTCGTTAAAGGTGACGGAACGGGACCGGGTGTGAGCGTGGTGGCTTACCTGGGGGATGATCTCAGTGTACAGTTTCATGGGCATCTTGTCGTGTCTGTACTTGTAGATGGTAGAGTCAACTCCAGCATTCATGGCGTCGATGAATGCTACTGTCTCGCTGGAATGCCAATCTCCACAGATGGCAGGATATCCCGTCGTGTCGAAGCGCGGCTTGTCGGTGATACACACTGGAAGCCTAAACCCAACACCTTGACTGGTCGAGTTCTCGTGGCCCCAGCTACCGAAGTTCTCTGGGTTGGCGTAGCCGTACTGCTCGTAGTTCCAGAACGATTCTAGCAGGAAGCCTCGAGTGGTGAAGTTAAAGCGGCCACCGGCGAACGTTTCGAAGCCTCCAGCCCCTGCCATCTTGCGGTCGTGTGCGTGGTGGTCGGCAAAATACCATCTCTTCGCGTCACACATGAACTGCGGGTCGGTATCAGGATGTGGACAGAATACGGTAGAGTCCGCCTTTCCTGAAGCCAAGGAATTCTTGCAAAGCAAAGGGGCGTGTTCATCAAAGCCACATTTGATGTAGTTGAAATCAGAGGCTACAGTATCGGAGATAAGACTCTTCACCATCGCGGTTTTGATGATTCTAAAGATAAGTTAGCTGCGAAGTAAGGAGAAGAAACGATGCTGGGCTTACTCTTCCAAATCACTGATGCTTTCCATTTGCTTCAAAACTTGATCCCAGTCACGTGATCCAAACCAACGAGCTGTTCCCGACGGTTGCCCAGGCTCTGCAATGACGCCGTGGTAGAGAGCTTCGAAAACGGCCGTTCTCTGTAGGCGAGTTGACTCGAATATACTACTGATCTGCAGTCCTAAGTTGTCTCTGTTTGCAGCAGTATTTCCTTGAAAGTCGCCCTCAAAGTCCGAGCAAATATGTCCGTGAGCTATGCCCGGATCGATGATCTTGCGGTGGGAGTTGTGCCACGACACTACCTGGTCGTAAAACGTTTTCATGTACGTGGGAAGCCCAAATACCACGCTTTGAACCCATGCAAGATCGCGAGGCGTACCCGTTTTCAGCACATGCTTGTCTCCTGGCAATTTAATCGTCGTCCAACCTAAAGGTCCCACCTTCTGCAGCCCCTGAGCAATGACATTTTGTTTTTCTGCTATTTGCTCCGTCACTTCCACGAATCGCGCGGTCGCAGGAACTAACGTCTCGAGTTCTTTCTGCAGAGCGGCTTCTTCTTGTATTGCGACTCTTGCTCCAAGGCTCAAGACCGACAGCTCGGGCGCGATCAATCCGCCCAGAACAGCGCTCAAGATGCCCTGCCCGACAGCGACCGCGGTTGTTATCACAGCGTGGAGACGGTCGCATTTCAACTTTGCCTTTGCATCAGGTTGCAACGAGAAGGTCGAGACGATCTGGGGGACGAGGCCTACCAAATATACGTTGGTCCGGTCGAATGCTTGCTAAGATAGGTTAGATGTTTTCCCACACCAATATAGCATCCCCAATCCCTTGAAGCCTGTGACATTGCAGACAACATATGCTGATTCCCAGGGCTTCCTGACTTGATATGGGGAAAATGGGAAGGGGAAGAGGGCAAAAACTCACCTCAACAGACCTCACGTAAGCGTGTGCAACTGTATACCTGTGGAAGGTAAACAGGATCCTCCGCACCAGCACCCTATCACCCGGCCACATCTTCTGCAGATCCCCCAAGGACGGGTAATCGAGACAAGCCCCAAAGACCAGATCGCACTCAAAGTTGTAGGTGCGACCAAAATCCTTGGCAAATAGCTTCCACTCGCCGATTTCGGACCACTCCGTATCGTTCTGCCTGGCAACGGACCAGGCAACGTACCAGTCGTCGACTCTTGACTGGATGACGTTTTCGGTCGAGAAACGGTAGTAGTCAATATCGGCGATTTGTGGCTCGTCTGCGTCGGAGAAGCCGTCTAGGACGGGCATTCTGTGGGCTGCGCAGCTCTGGCTGTCCTTGCGGCAAATGCGTCCGGTGCTGCTGGACCAGGTGACATTCGATGGGACAAACGCGTCGTGTGCGCCTGTCCCATTTGGCCTTGGTGATCTTTGAGGCTCGCAGCCCCGGCCGCCTCTCCGGCAAATACCTCCAGTGCTATTGGGCCAAGTAGCATTTGAAGGTATTCCTGCTCGGTGCACATCCGTGATGTTGTGCGGTAGGAGCGCGGCCAGGGCTGCGACGACCAGGACCTGTATGGCCAGCAAAATGAACGAACTGGCTCGAACCATGTTGGACACCTGGAGAATGTCTTACGAGAGCTGTGGGATGGTCGGGTTGGTGATGCTTAGGTTCGCACGAACTTGTGAGTGTGCGAGAGAAGATTGTGAGAGAATTGTGTGAAAGAAGTGTCTGTGTGTGTGTTTGAAGTGTGAAGTGTGAGAGAGAAGTGTGTGTGAGTATTGTGAGAAGAAGCATTCTGGGGGGAGGAGCAGAATATATAGGAGGAAAGAGATACGCGCAGTTACTAGTACTAGCCTTTTCCCCTTCCCCCATCTGATCTGGCTCTGGCCAAAACCAGATGGGTAGATTCCATCACGTATGGTGGATACGTAGTGCGTAGTGAAGCCGAGTAGCTCATGACAGATAGCTCATATACTTGACGTATAGACAATAGGTGAGAAGAGGAAGTGGCCATGGGAGTATGGAGTATTGCTTCCGAGAAGCAGAGTCTGGCCGCATGAGTTTGCGTTAGTCTGGACGCTCGCAGGGCCATATCTTAGTCATGACTTGGTCAGAGAAGCCTAGGACAAAACGAGTATGGCTAGATAGGTACCTAAGCTACTTGGAAGCTTTTAGACGTACTGTTTGGCTCTTGGGGAAGATGATCTCACCTGAAGTCGAACACTGCATAATTGCTGGAAGGCGCAACCCAGACTGACCCAGGTGTGCATAGCCAAGGTACGGCCTTGGTCGGAGCAGGAGGCTCTCTTCAATGAACACCTCTTGGAAGCCTACCGTAAATTCCACCGCTCGGAGACTCGGATCTCTTGGTCTCTCTGTTCGGCTGAGGTTTGAGTGAAGGTAGAAATCATTCAACAAAGTAATGATCCGGCTCCACGCCAGGTAATTTCGTGGCCGAATCATCCATGCACGTTAGGCCTGGGTCTCTAGTAGTTAGTAATAGCGAATTTAGCCTGCCAGGAACTGCCAGTGTCTGGACCAACACCGTCGAGGATTTGACACTAAATTGGTATGCAAAATCCACCTTGCGAGAATCAATTCAACCTTGTGGTACATTGAAATCTAGCTAAGCACCGTTATTACCTCGGCTCCGACCAGTCTACCTGATCCGTCACCTGTCCGGATGACGGATGCGAATACGCTACCTTCAATCGCAAGCGCAGTGGGGGCTAAGAAAATTTAGCAGAAGCAGATGTCATCAGGTCACGTGAGTGGCCACTTACTCCTTTGCTTCCAGTGATTCTCATGGTTTGTGTTGCTTCTGATCCCGGCGCCAATTCAGAACTTGACATGGCGTTGAGATGTAATTTTTGTGTCTTGGGAACGGCAGCTTGCAAGGCCACATTCGATATTGGCTGGTGCATTGAGCCATTTCTGAAACGTGCCATTACCTGTATCGTGCCCTCCGAATTTCGTTGCAACTGGAGTGTGATATTCAAGTCATTCTTATCGTAGCATGGATGTGCTGGGATACTTGCAGGCGCTGCTTGGGGTGGTGGAGATGACATGCTAGAGAAGAGGTCATTCGTTGGTGCTGCTGAGATTGGCGTAGGCTGTGCTGAATTAGAATTGTCGAATAGATCCATGATCGAACTCATGTTGGATTGCAGTGGGGTGGAAGCTTCTGCTGCTGGCGAGCTGCTACCAAGTATATCGGCCAGTAAGTCGGCATTGTTGTGAGTACCATTGGTAATCAGATTTGTAGGAGGCGCACCATCGCCCATCAGGTCGAAAAGCAAATCCTGTTCTGCGGCTTTAATAGCCTTGGATTTTCTGTTCGAGACCTTGGACTGCTTCTTGGTAGCCTCACCCAGTACTCGGGACTCTTCCTTGATCTGAGGCGGTGGCATCTTCTCCAAAACTCCCTTGCGAATGGAGTCATAACCAAACAAATTTCCGTACTCGACAGCTCGTTGCTGAACTTCCACATCAAGACTGGCCGAATTGCTCTGCAGGATCCGTCTAATTCTATCGATTTGTGCCGGATCTTTGAAGCGAGTCGTCAGCTTCATCAGAGAGGTGATGATGTATTCTGTAGCGATCTGAGTAGCGTAACTGCTATTCAGAATAGTAGAAAATAGATCGACCACCTCACTCTCCTTCACTTCCTTCACCAATTCTTCTTCCTCATACTGCCCTCCTCTTAGTAAAGCATCGCCATACTCTCCAATACACCATGCACCAACCAGCGTGAGACTTTCCTGGGTGATGTCCTTCTTCAAGCCTGTGTACAACTTCTGTACCACGTATGTCTGCAGTTCAGGTGTCGTTGCTATGAGTCTGATGAACGAGGACAAAATCTGCTCTTTAACATAGTTCCCAGCCAGCGATAATACTCTCAACATCGTGTCAACGTGCCATCGCTTGTTCGGAGAAAATCTATCAGCCGCTATGCCAATCTGACTAGTCATTATTGGCTTGAACTCGTTGTCTGCAACCTCCAAGAAGGCAAGCAGTTCGCGGATTAGTAGTCGGACGTTACTCTCGTTGATGAGTGTGAAACTCAGATCTAAAGCTCGCCTCCTGATACTAATATCGGGGTCTCTTAGGCATTCCAGGATGGTATTTCGATGTCTCTGGACCGCATTCGGTTCAACTGCGACGACTTTGATAAGGGTATTTAAAGCAACGTATCGGATGTTGTTATCTCGGTTAGAGAGGAACTTGCCAAGGATATTGACACCAAGAACCCTCAGTCCAGAATCGGCCTCAATGTCTAAAATTGTAAGAACGGCTTCGTAAAGAATCGAATTCCCGACATTCTTTGAAGAGTCTGTGTTTGTAGCGACTTGAGCGAGAATGTCGTTAATCTGTTCACTGGTTTGGGCGTCCCCCCGGCCTAGAACCCGTAGTAATTGTAGAATTTTGACTTGAAGGAATGGATCGGTGATGCCTGTCACATCGTGTTCTGGGGCGTAGCCTGAGCTGGAAAGAGCTTTCAGCGTCCGAACCAGTCCACTACTGAATGGTCTGAATTTTTCCACGATACCCTCCTCACCTCCCTCGGCCTCATCAGCCTCACATAAGCTTGTTACTAATGTCAAGCCGCACATCAGCACTCCGTGGTTCCGATCTGAGAGAAGAGTGGCTGCTTTCTCAAGGAAGTGCTCTTGTAGATCGGGCACTTTCCTACATATTCGCATTGCACAGAGTGCAGCCTTCCGCCGAATGTATGGGTTTGCCGTTGAGAGAAGGGTTTCGATCTCAGGGAATAGATCCCTTGACATTTCGACTGATGCGATGTTTCCGAGTGTGCAAAGGGCAAGTCCAACAATGTATTGATTTGAGTGGTTCAGATCACTATAACGGGTCATTAGCATCCAATTCTCTCCGTGCATGGCTCGACATACTTCTTCAGAGAGTTTGTCACTAGAGTCAGGACCTCTTGATTCTCGTCCAGTAGCAGCATCGTGCCCAGGTATCCTAATCGCTTGTCCGCGAACCGAGGTGAGGCTAGGAGTTTAAGGCATTCTATCTGACCAAAATGGGTGCGCTCGCCGAGTGTAAAGAGGTATAGAAGCTTAGCTACGTTGTTCCTTCTATAGATACCATCAGATGCTGTGCTCCATGTGCTGAGCTGGGCAGCGGTTCTCCCTACCTGACGTTTGAGTCTCCACTCTCCTCTCTGAAGCTCGCTCTTATTGCCGCACTCTCTTTCTGCACAACCGCTCGCTCATCCGCGATTGTCTTGGAAGCTCGCACATTGCGGATGAATTGCTTCACTGAAGAGCTGTTAGCAGGAATACCTGGTAGAGGGGCAGCCTGGCATGCAGGAACTCATTTCTCGCGGTCTTTGGCCCCGCAATGGGCCAATGTATCACTCTCTGCCAAATCGTAAAGACGTAGTGGTAGACTGGAGAAGGTTTGGGCCTGATACAGTCTGAAGCTGGCTTTATTGTTCTCGCAGTCGCAGAGTCCCTTGCGAAATGTAGGCTCGTCTTGGCCATATCGTGTTGCAGTCGTCAAAGCTGTGGTCTCTTAGCGCGCTTGGCTAGGGACACACCTGCTTAGTCTTAGCAATAGCAATGGAAAGCTTCAGCACTTCTGGGGACGTGAGACAATCAGCGAACCATAAATCACAAGACATCCATGATGACTGTGGCTTGAAGCTTGACTCTTGGACAGCCTCGCACCGCTGCTGGTACTTCCGCTTACCCAGGACGATCTCGTCAGTATAACTTCAACCAATATCCATGGTGCATGGAAATTGGCATCGGTCTTGTATATAAATCTTCATGCATTCCCTCTCTTGCCTTCGTTCGGCTCACTCATAGCAACACACTTCGGGATACCTATTCAAATGTCGCGACTTACTCGGCAGTGACCTGTTTCGAATTGGACAATTCACCCACCACACCCAGTCTCCTCTGTTGTTTACAAACCAAAGTATTGCAAGCTTCGACTTTTCTCATCCGGCAATCTCCACACCCGGCCGGCGTTCCTTGGAATCGCCTCAAGGATCTCAAGGAGCAAAGGAATTGTGATTACAGAGGTAGTGGAATATAGCCCTTCGATTTCTCAACCAAAACGGAGATGTCAAGTATGTCAACGTCTGCGGATATCACGATCAATGGGAATGGCCATGCGGACCAGGAGTATATACTGCGTCCTCGGGCCATCAAGCCGGAAAACCCGGCAATACTAAGAACCATGAGTGAAGATCTTATGCAGACTTCGAACGGTGGAAACGGGTCAAGTGGCATACCATCTGGACAGACCAGGTATTTCCCTTTTCTTAACCGAGAAATCCCTTCTAACAACTTCAGCGGGCGGTCCACACCTGTTCCCGCGGATGCTCTTCCATCTGTTCAATCGATATCTTCTGCTCGCAAGCAGCTCAGAGCCCAACAGCGCCGGCGGTTATTTCCCACAATCGACTATGCCTCAAGGGTCTCCCATTTCGATCCCAAAAGTGATTACCGGGACTTCCAAGGATTCTATGTACTGTTCTGGATAGCGCTTACTATCATGGCTACAACTACAATGTTGCGCAATATTAAGGATACGGGATACC
Source organism: Diplocarpon mali (assembly GCA_024741835.1). Taxonomy (NCBI): domain Eukaryota; kingdom Fungi; phylum Ascomycota; class Leotiomycetes; order Helotiales; family Drepanopezizaceae; genus Diplocarpon; species Diplocarpon mali. The sequence goes on along the minus strand of JAENRP010000072.1, from coordinate 54,278 downwards.
CTATGAGAATGCAGATATGGCAATTGTTCACAGTTAAACTCTGGGAGCTTGCCTTAGCTGATGGGCTTATGGTCCTCACTACAGCCGTGAGCTTACCTTTTCATAAGCTATTCAGAAGCCCGGTTGGGCGGCAGATTGGATTAAAATGGGCAGGAGGTGGAATGGCAATACAAAGCATATATCAGATTGTCTGGTTTTCCTTTTGGGTGGCGTAAGTGAACGAAATCACAGAATCTTGCGCTGGCTGACCCGCTGGTAGAGTTCCTTTCATTCGTGAATGGACTTGGACCGCCCAGGTGTTTTTGATACTTCATACCTTCGTTCTCCTTATGAAAATGCACTCATACTCCTTCTATAACGGCCACCTTAGCGAGACAGAATATAGACTAAAAGCTCTTGACGAGCCATCTACAGCCTCAAAAGCACCAGCTTATCAATATCCGAGTGCTGGTCATACGCCAATTTCTGTGGGAAGTCTGCAACAAGAGGAAGATGAAAAACCAGAACTAGTGCGCCTACGGGAAGATCTTGCCATAGAACTCACGTCTCCAATGGGATCCGTCACGTATCCCAAGAATTTGACCTGGTGGAATTATTTCGACTACATCTGTTGCCCCACTCTCTGTTATGAGCTGGAGTATCCTCGAACTGACGGTGTGGTCTGGTCACAACTAGGATACAAAGTCCTCGCAGTATTTGGTGTTATCTTCTTACTGACTATCACATCCGAAGAATTCATTCTTCCGGTGATGACCGAATCTGCTCTGCGGTTGGAGTCTGTCAGATCCTTCTCCGAGACAGCCCTCATCATTGCTGAGTCCATCTCGATGCTCCTATTTCCCTTCATGGTCACGTTCCTGTTGGTATTCTTGGTCATTTTCGAGTATGTCCTGGGTGCCTGTGCGGAACTGACGTGTAAGTTTTTCGCCAAGATCTAAGTACTATCCACTGACATCTCCAGGTTTCGCCGACAGACATTTCTACTCGGATTGGTGGAATTCAACGGACTGGCTCGAGTTCTCACGAGAGTGGAACATACCAGTTCATCACTTCTTCCGCCGTCACGTTTATAGTGCCTCGCGCCCCCACATCGGTCGACCCATGGCCACCCTCATCACCTTTCTAATCAGCTCCATCGGCCACGAAATAGTCCTCGCCTGCATCACCAAGAAAATCCGCGGTTACGGATTTCTTGCGCAGATGAGTCAACTGCCGATCGTGATGCTGCAAAGGACTAAATGGGTAAGGGGCAAGCGAATACTGAACAACATCTGTTTCTGGTGCTCCATAATCCTGGGCCTGAGCATGATGTGCTCACTATACGTCCTCATTTAGAAATGTATATAATTTTTACGTATGCTTAGATACCCAGACAGCGAGGCATCGTAGACGAGGAGTGAATAACAGAATTTTTTGCCAGTCTAAATTCCTGGCATGTCTTGGCTATATTGTGTATTATCAAATATCTCAGAACGAAAGCGATTTCAGAGTGTTTGTCATAGGAGACAGTCGCCTTGCCTTAAAGACCGCTATCTCCAATATCTTTCTCAGTATGACTCGAAGATTTCGACTTCATCATCATACCTCTTCTCAACTCCACTCGCCAAACACAAGAAAGCGCAATATATCCATAGGAAGTCTTCCAGCCCTGTCCTCCCAGCATCAGCATCCTTCCCCTTTCTCCACGCTGGAGCGTATACAGTCTACAGTCCATGAGAAGAAGAGGCAAAAGAGAAAGAAGAATGTAAAGAAGAAGAAAGGAAACCCTTCATCCCGTCCACCTCCCAGTTCCCAATCCCATCCCCGCAGCCACCACGTTCCTCATAATTTCCCTCTTCCCCTTTGCCTTCGGTGACCTCCGCTCTGCACTCCAAGCATAAAAACTTCTCGAGAATCAAGGACTTGGAACTGCAGCATCCTTCTCCCTGCGGGGACTGGCTCCTTCGCCACTCCTTTGCCTCTTCTAGTCCTAGTCCTGTCCTAGAGTTGTACTGCATAGCGACCAAGAGAGTAATAAAAGCTCCTTGTGTTTTCTTTTCGCTGCTTCTCTCTGCTGATGTAGAGGAAGAGGGAGATGGAAAGGAAGAGAAAAGGAAAGACAAAGAGAGGGAAGGGAGAGGACTGACCCTCGCGCGAGGGACGAGAGTGCTTTTTCTGGATGGCAGTTTACTGAGGAGGAGAGTATCCTGTGGAGTTAGCGATCCTGCTGGTTCTGCTGGCTACGCTGTTGTTTCAGTGGCTTGGTGGATGGAGGGAGGGCCGTGTGGTTCTTTCTGGTGTGGAATACCTCCCCCTCTTTCTCTCTCTGTGTGTATATATAGGCGTGCAGCGAGGATCTGCCCAAGATAACCTAGCTGCAATGACTTCTAATAACCAAGAATAAACGCCCCTACAACATGCAATCTCACTTTCCCTTCTATAGCCGGAATCACAAGCTGCTACCAAAGCTAACACAGCCAGTCTTCAACGGCCAACAACTAAACGCCAAATGGCTGTTTCACACTAAAAAATAGCTAGTCTTTCCATTTACGCACTGCATGAAATCAACAGGAGGTTTAGATTCTAAGAATCAATGTCAAATTACTATGAAATTGGCTAGGTCTGTTGAGAGGTAACGTGCCGTGTGAATTTTAATATTAGGTATTGAATTAGCGGAGTTTGAGGTAAGGTAAAGTAGGTAAGCAAATAAAGTACCGCCCTTTTTCAAACACTGCGACCTCTTTCCCTATCGGAATAGAGGAGATTTGGATAAGTACACGTAACTCAAAAGCTTAGAAAGGGATATAAGTATCTCTATATATGTGTGTGTGCATTTTAGCAATACATGTCCTAGCCTATCGAAGGAAATAACATGAGTTCAGAAACCATACACGATGATAACTTCAGAACAAGGTTCGCTAGCGGGAGGAAGTACCAAAGGCTGTGTTTTGACGCAAGAAGAGCAATTCGCTAATCGCGGTTGGCAAGGACTGCAATCGCAGGCTGCTGTCGAAGCTGGTAATCTCGTGGCTGGACTTGGGCTTGGGGCTGGGCCTGCTCACACGGGGACCGGACGCGGGTAGTTGGGGATGTAATCAGAGAAAAAGAAGGGAAAAGGAAGGAGAAAGGGGTGAAGAAAGGGAAAGGGAAAGGAAAAATTAAAGAATTGCTTGTAATACTTCAAGTCACAAAGTCAAATAGCTAAGCTATGATTTTAACACAACTTGATAAAAGTATAAAACTCTATAATATTCCCTTATAAGTATGTGACTTATACCACGCCTACTTTAATAAACTAAAACCATTTCAAAAGATACTTGATTAAAATCATAAAAGGATGGGTCAATAGTAGGTCCCTTGAAATTCAAAATTATAATTCAGACGAGTCAAGTACCTCTCGGATGTACTACAGTACCACCGACACAATTTAGCTGAACAGGAGGCAAAGGCAGGTGAGGTGATGTCTAAATACATGTCACTAGTGTCATTAAGAGATCGCAAGAAACAAACTGTACTAGAACCCCTCCTCTGTTCCTCGTGTTCTGTATGCTTTGCTTTGCTTTGCTTTTTTACTGAACTCGTTTGACTCTTTTGGGTTTGAATTTTCAATAATCAGCATGGCCTACAGCCGGGGTATCTGGAAATCAAGAGAACGCCTGCTTCATGCTCGCATGTATCTGGTTTACATTCCCTCGTACGTTCCTCCATGAGGAAGAAGAAACCCAATAATGTCGTCTCATCCTGTATCGTACCGTATTGTATTATGATTATAACACCAATCGTCTCCAGAAATATTTCGTTTGCTATCCCAGGACCGAAATCTTTCGAAATAGGATTCGGATTTAGAAAAACAAAGTAGAAAGAAAGAGAGAAAGAAGTAAGACATGCAGATCATGAAGAGAACGGTCGAGTGGAACAGAGCCGGTCTCGATATCGATTTCGGAAGTGTCGTAGTGGCCAATGTAGATGTCTAGGCCTTTCAGGTGTCTTTAGGAGAAAGCCTGGGAGAAAACTTCACAGAATCCTTCGCAGAAGTCTTGTCAACAACCTTCGGAGCCTTCTTCTTGGTCCAGTAACCACTATCATAAGCAGTCGTAGGGTATGGGATCCAAGGTCGGAGGGCCTTCTCAACATAGCTGTTCGACAGTGCCTCGGTGTACATGTACACAATCGCCGCGTTCAAGTTCTGCAACTTGTTCTCATTTGCTGTGATGGCCTGCTTTCCTAGGTGCTCGTTGCCGTCCAGCTCCTGTGCGACGCCCACCCAAACGGTCAACGGTTCCTCATTCGCAACCGGAGCAGCGTACCAATTGCCAGGCATGGCTTGGGGGTCGCGATCCAAGGGCTGAACACCATCGACCTCGACAAATTCCATTCCATGCTTGACTGCCTTGGCCTCGATGATTCTACGGGTGGCGTTGGGGATAAGCCAGAGGGTTCCCCAGACTTCGTCTCCCGCGCTGGCGTGGATCTTGGCGTAGCCGTCGGAGTGGAGGGTGAACTTGTATCCGGAGAGCGAAGCGGTGCTGTAACATGCAGCAAAGTTGGCCTTGAACTTCTGGGTGAAGTACGTGTAGCCAGCCTCCTTGCCGTAGGCGAAGTAGAGGGTGGTAAACTCTCTACGGTCGGCCTCTTGCTCGGGGGTGAGTATCTCTGCTGGGACGGGGCTTGCCGACTGGAAGCCTGTGAACATCCGAGGATTCTTGAGAGGTAGGCGGTTGACCCCGGAGATGGTGGCGACCGTATAGAGGGTGTTCGAAGGCTCGGAGGTGACTTGAGTATCATCTTCGGCTCCATCACCAAATATAGATGGCGCCTGGAAGATGGCTTGGATGTCATCCTTACCCCGGCCACGATGTATGGCTGGCTCAGAGAAGATCACCTGTGTATCGTCGATGCCACGGGCATGGGCACGAGCGCGCTTTGAAGCTGGCGTGGGGGCAGAAATCCTGGTATCGTCTTCTCGCCAAAAGCGCTTGGTAGCTGGTGGTATGGCTGCGAACTCGCTTGGACTCTTTGCAAATTTTGCAGTCGAGGAGGTTGCGAGTTTGGCAGTGTCCTTTGCGGTCTGTAAAGAGTTGGTGACTTCTCCGAGAGGCTTGGCGGCGACCTTGTTACTTTTAGTCGAGACAGCAGCCTGCTTGGGCGCGGTCTTGCCAGGTTTCTTTGTCATCTTTGAGGACTCGGTGACAGACAATGTCGATGAGAGCTTGGAAACTGCCGATGTCGAAGACTGGTCCTCCTTCGACACGCCCCTGACAGTGTCCTCTGTCTTGGCTGGCTTCGTGGAGGCAAGAATCGGTGCGGAAGACATGGGAGATGTGCCTTTTTTGCGGGAGGGGAGGGAGGCGAGCGAATTCTTCGGTGGAAGAATCGTAGCAGGTGACTTTGAGGACTCGCCCGTTGGGGGTGTCGCCGGCGACGTCTCATCCACGTCTTTCATTTTCCGTATTATTTCTGGTGAGAACTTCAGGGTGTACCTTTTCTTCTCCGCCGGGGAACTGATGTGTCCCGTATCGCACTTCTCCTTACCGTTCGGCTTCGGCGGTGAGACGGACTTCTCCTTTACCACCTTCTTGAGAACAGAGGCGCTGCGGACTCTCAACATTTTCCGCTCCTCGAACTCGGCGCCTCGAGATGTCATCTTGGTGGCGCGCGAGGATTTGCGTGTGCCAGTGGCAGCTGGGGTCGACGTCGCAACTGGGGGTGTTATAGAAGCAGAGGAGGAGGATGTGGCAGACAGGTTCAATGCCGCTAGGGAGGTTGGAGATACTGACTGGGTAGTTTTGCCAGTGCTAGATAGATGGCTCTCGGGAAAAGAGGCCGAATCTGGAGCTCCAGGAGCAGCAGTCGAACGGGGATCTGTGGTCGAAGCCATGATGAAAACGAAATCTAGGAGCAATTACAACAAACTGCCCGTGATTGTGAAGGTAGAGACACGAATCGCTGTGGTGAGGCTCCAAGTGCTTGTCTATATGTTGAACAGTGGTGTCGTGGTGCGAGACTTAAAAATGTGTCTTGAAGTTTCAGAGAAAGCGAATGGAAAAGGCAGGCTCTGGAGGAAAATAAAACCGGCTATCGTAATGTTTAATTGAATTTACACCCGATGAACAATAGGGAGCGCGAAGCGCGAAGCGGAAATAGGCGATAGTCTCGTGGGGGAGAGGGGGTTTCTCTTCAACTTTTGCTGAATTGAGGTTTGGACTTCAATTCAGCGATGGGAACAAACGATATTTCACGAGCTGGATGCGGGTTAGACAGAGTGAGCCCTATCACAATCGTAAACAAGGGAAAGGAAGTAGCTGACTTGTAATATTTCCTGAGGACTGTGATGAGCTCGAGTGCTCCCCGATTATATTTGTAGAGTCGAGAAAATTATGAGGCCAGTTCAGTCAATGTGATGGGGTGTCGCGGGAGTTGGCCAGACGCGGCAACATGAATCTTCCAGCGGCCAGCTCCGAACATCCCAATCTGCTATCTACCAAGAGAGCAAAATGATAACAAAACCACAGAGCTGCAGCTGACTTGAGAGTCTGTGATTAGTTGCTGTGGGATTTCTCCAGAGTTTCGAGATTGTGGTTTGGATCTGGGATCCTGTCAGTCATCGCGCTCTCAAGAAGGCGAGACACACTGGGCTTGCGATTACTTATATAATATAATATCTCTATCATCCAAAGTATCTCGAGAGGCAATATTCTGGACATCATCTTTCCAGGAAATGTAAATATCATCGACATATCCAATGGCTAGATTTCGGGGCATGTAAAGACCTAGGTCCCGAGCTTCGTGGAACAAATTCTACAGAATAGCTCCATGGTCCGCTTCCAGTAGAATGCTCGCTGTACAACGAGACTTGTGATATCTGAAAGACTCGGGCCAGTCGCATAGCCTGCTCCATACCTCGAGATTTGAGATTTGAGCTTTGAGCTTTAATGGTGAGCGACGGGGATCACACCATACATTATCCGTCACCTTTATTTTTGAGGAAAAGAAAAAGAAAAAGAGCCAGGAAGATGAATATTTGAACGTGGCTCGAGAGAGTTGTGACAAAGGAATCTTGAAAGCTTCAGGGTGCTTGGTATAGATCAGATAGATCAGCTAGTTTATAATTTATATCATAATAGACCTACTTTTGAGGCCTGGCTATACCGGGGAGGAAAAAGAGGCGGCATTCCTGTTTGTTTTTTCTCATGCATGATGATTGATAGTGAAATGATTTGATAAGTATTAGAAGAGGGCATCTCAAATTACTAGAATAGTTGTATGTGAAAGGTTTATTATTTTTGGTGCAATGATTACTCTGCAATCGGGCACGATACTTTTCTAAATTGGCTATTACATGTGCCCTTTCTCGCTCCCTTAGTGAGTACGGGTAAGAGTTGACACAAATCAATATCATTGGTAACTTTAAACATATAAGAGCAGCCTCTCTTGGTAATAATCAATAATTCTGAAATAGGGTCAATTACATGGAGCATTAGAGTAGACGTAGATATGCATAAACTTTTAACGTCAAAGAAAAAGAATGGAGCGGGTATTTGGAGTATCAGCAATCAACGCCAGAATAAAGGCAAGAATCAAAAGTCTCTTATATAGCAGAGCATGAGCGTAGACAAGGGCTGCTGCCAGATAATGATCAAAACGTGATTGTCAACTTATACGCAAACAGATTTCCGCTTAATCCCAACTCTTTTCCCGCCAATACCACCAGCACGATGAGTACTAGCAATTCATAATATCTTAATCAATACTAACCATCTAAAGAGTGACAATGAGGAGTTGTGACAAGCACGTGATCCTCGAAAAAAACCGAATTTGATAGCTCCCATGATCAAGAAGCAGCAAACAGGCAAGTCCACGCAGCCGTCTAACTCGAAACAAGCACCCATAAGAACCCTGATATAACGCGTGCGACGAGCACATGAGCAAGATCTGCATGCTTAGCGCTTCAAACGCCACTGCTTTGGGATTGAGCTGCCGTGTTCGGTTTTCTGCGTATATTATGTTCCTACATATATATCATTTAATTCCAGCTTTTGTTTTCCCCTGGTGAGAAGAAGCCTCCAGCGGCGGCGCATACCTTCGGCTCGCAAGGATCATGACAAAATCTACTGTGTACGCATCACATCGCATCGCATTGCATGACCAGGTTTATGTATAAGCTCGGTGATTACAGATAAGACACTGGGGTGCTGGTCAGCACGGAGCCGACTCCTAGGTGGGAGGTACGCAAGCAGACATGTCCCCTACCAGAATTTGTACCGCAAGCAACAACTTGTCTCTGCGTAGAATCCTCTTATCCAGTCATCCTCCCTTGCTATCGGCACTAGCACGACGTCGCCCTGCCACTACCAGCCAAAACCAACAAGAGGTCTGCCCATACCCCTCATTGTCGGAGGATTTTCAAGTGCCGGTGATGGGAAAGTGTATGTATGCCTGGGAATCGAGAAACTCACATGTACAGAATGTAATAAGGTAAGGCAAGACCGTAAGAATGCTGGTCTCGCTTAAGATCCCTCAGGGGCTATGGAGACGTTATGTTTGAATTGCATATCACATGATGGTAATGCAGGCTGCTAAGATTCTCTCGATTATTCGGCTTTGCAGAAATATACCAGCGGTGTGGGGAGGCCTTCGTCCCCAGGAAAAGCCAGACATTTCAAACCGAAGCAGTAGCTGGGAATTGAGGTCGATGAGCAAAAGCAGGATGTGAAGAAGGCCGTTTCTCAAATCATAACTTGCCGGTACTTCGCCTCGCAGCTGTACGCAAGACATTCCTGGACCTTACGATGTGAAAACTCTGGTGATAATGTGGATCATCTGTGGTGAGCTGTTCGATCAAAGTCTCCCCGCAACGCAAGAGTGGAGAGAAGGCTGCAGATTCTTATTACAGTACGAGGGCAAAGAGACGTCTGTGTGCTGTTTACTATGTAGAGGCGGGAACGACGGGAAAACCTTACCTTGTGCATAACTCTATTGCGGGCGCAGGGAAGAGCAAGGCGTTGGTCACGCGGTGCTTGTGCGGTTCTGGGGTGGGCGTGATGAGTTAGGGGAGGGGGTGAAGCTAGACTCTGTTGATTGTCTATCAAAGAAAAGTTCGTACCCGATTGTGAGGGTAGGAAGAGAGCGGGGAATACACTTTACTCAGCTGGAGGAATGCTGTTGTCGAAGTCGAATATGTAACTTGACAGTTCTGATATGACGATCCCGAGAGGAAAGGAGAAGGGAGAGAAAAAGGAGAGAGATGCGATGCCAACGGTTAGCTGCAGTACCGCTGGCGTATTGACTCATGCATCTTGCAATATGGTTCTTGATGTCGGCTCGAAGGAGGAGAAATGTGTCCATTGTGCAGAGTAGCGAAGTAAAAGCTGTATATGTATACAATTTTGATCATGGGGTGTTTTGGTTTCCAACGGCCCTGCATGACAAGCAAGCACTACTAGTCGGCCTGGCCACGATATCTACTGGGAAGAGGCCGGTCAAGAGACGGATCGATATCAAAACTCTGGCGCAAAGCCTGGCGATGCACCATGATCCACAAAAATTGGCAGGCTGATGACAAGGCTGGACTACATCTTTCTTCTTTCTCTATCCCTCCCTGGACAGTTGAGTCCCTCTCTTCCTCGTGGACTGTATTCCACTCCCCTCTCGCGCCTCTGCGCTTCGCTACGTCGTATAACACTCTCGCTTCTCGGCAGGTCTTCGTCCTACGTACTGCACAGCAGCACCACTTTGGCTGTGCTGCATGAGTGGTATTTTGGGAAATGCCATGCGCGTACACAGTGCACAGTATAGAGCTCTGCAATGCCATCTCATGATTTATGAAAATCCTTCATCGAGCCAGATGCTTGGGGTACTCGGCATGGAGCAAGGGACGGGGGGGAGGCATGGGCATCGTCGCCAATAGAAGAGGGATCTCGACCCAGCCCAAGAAAACAGGGGAGCCGAGCAAAACATACTTTGCAAAGCTCTGACAGGCTGTTCCTCTCAGACTCGCCGTCGTCAGCTCCACCGTGACCGTTGTGAAAGCTGTCAGAAACCACGAGGAAGATAGTTCCACGTGCAGGCCAGGCGTTCCCTGCGTTCAGGCGTACAGTTTATTAATTTATCTCCCGCAACTGAGCGCGAGCCCCTCAGCGGCAAGGCAAGGGCCAAAGCTAAAGGACAAAGAAGACAATAGATAAATCCAAATTCAAATCCAAATCCAAATCCAAATCCAAATCCACATCCAAGCCCTATTCCAAAGCCAAAGCCGCGGCTTTCGTCCAAGCTGGGCTACCGTACTCCCTTAGCGCGCTTCGCCAAAACTGCGCGCTTCGCCAAATCAAGCACAAACCCCCTGCTGCATCCTTCCAAGCGCCTGCACTACACACTTTCCGTACGACCACCGCATCCTCTCCACGACAAACCACCTTTTACCCACGGCTCGACAGCATTTTTTTTTCGGTTCGGATGAGGCCTTCACGACTCGGACGACCAGCTCAACGACGACCATCTTCGCCCTCCTCCCAGCGGCACCAATAGGAGGAAGAAGAGCGTGGGCACTCGGCTGAGGTCTCTATCAGCATCTTCCCCCCCGCTGACTCGGACGTCCCTCTGGGTCAGCATAGTCGCATGCCTCGTGGACCGGCCACAAGCAAGCGACAGCCAGGCGCTGCAAACCAACGCGACACGCGGCATGAGAATGGTCTGGTAGGGCCGGCGAAGAAGGTGCCGAAGCAGAAGAGCAATGGTCACCTCAACGGTTATGCGAAGGCTCCCGAGAGCACCTCTTCAACACCGCCTCTGCCCCGAACCCCGCCGCCTTCGAATCGACATGCGCAGCGCCCGGCCCCTGGCGAGAGCATGGCAGAACACAAGATGGCCGCGCAGATCCCGAGAAAGGCGTCGGTGGACGGCTCGTCGGATTCCGCCTCCGATGTGTATCCAAACGCGACCGCGTCTCCCGAAATCCATCGCCAGATCAATGTCAACATGTCCAAGAACCCGGCCGTGCACCACGATGCTTTGTCGTTTGCTTTCACCGTTCTCCGGTCCTGCCCGCTATGGGATACGCTGGCTATCCTCATCGTCCTCCTCCAAATCCCACCGACCTTTCTCTCCATCGTCCATCTCCTCTTCGCGACATTGACCTTTGTCCCTCCTTCGACGGCCGCCTCTGCTGGGCTAAGTTTTACCGACATAATCCACGGGACCTTGGGCACGCCGTCCATTGGCACGATATTTCTCATCGATGTGCTCGTGTTGATGGTATGGCTCTTCCTGTGGAGCCCTCTTCAGGATATTGCACTGGACCTGGCACAGACCGTCATTGCATTAACTCTAGGGGGCGGGACGAGTGGAAAAGGAGCTGGGATGAAGAATGTACTGTGGTGTTTTAGTGTTATTGGAGTTTCGCATTATTTCCGCGGGAATACAGTTCACCACTCTGGCCTCCGGGCCATGATTGGCTCAAATGGATCCCTTAGTTCGCCGGATCCTGACGACCCGCTGGAGCCGCGCTCCAGCAACGGCAACAAGCGGCATGGTCTGATACGAAGCATCTTAGCGATACATATTCTTACTCAGGGTGTGGTGCGATACATTCGGGATTGGTATGTCAGGAGAGAAAAGCGAGACAATTCGGCATCAATAGGAGATCCAGAGGCTGGCAAAGCACTGGATGCCAATAGCGATCCAGTAGCCCCGGCCACGCAACCGCAAGAGAACGATTCTCCGCCCCCGACAGCCGTAGGTGCTAGCCCAGTGGCTACATTCAAGAAAAAGAAAAAACAAAGCGCGCAGGTCCGCCTGCGGCAGCCTCTATGGGCTGCTTTAGCCAGCACCAAGATTGTCATGGTTAAGGAGTACGAAACATCACATACAGCAGCAGAATCCGCGGGAACAAATACAACGGGTGCAAACGACCTGGGGAGCGCACCTTTCAATTCCGAGGCAGACCGGATCTGGATAACCTCAGTTACGTTTGACGAGGTCGCTTTCAGCACTAGCTTCTTTCCCATCCACAAGGTACTCGACAGCAACGAGCAGAGCAGGGGGAATGACTCTGGAGGAAAGGACAATTCGAAGCCTTTTTACGTTCATGTAAACCACGCGCCATGGCCGACACGTATCGAGTCGAGGACCGATTCCGAGCAAGTCCCAGGACAGTCTACACGATGGTCTGGAGTAATTGTGGGACTTGCTCCCACCTCGAGCTACCAGTGCGACTTTTATAGCACACGTGACGACTCGATGCTATTTTCTGCCAGCGTTCGAACCCTTCAGTCTGCATCTACAGATATATCGGTTGGCCTTGCCACGGGTCCTCACGTGCAAGGCCGCCCTGGCTCACCTACATCCACCCTAAAAGCTTCAATTGCCACCCAGCAGCAGAAATTGTTAGACGAGAAAAAGATCCAGTCGTCTAAACGCAAGGACCAATCAAGAAAGGTCAACTCGCTTCGCAAAGAGATCGACAAGCTCAATTCCAGTCTTCAGACTGCAGGCGGTAGTGATGATAAATTGAGGCAGAAAATCCAGCAGAACACCCTGAATATGAGACAAGCTGAAGACAAAGTCCTGGATCTTGAAGCTGAAATCGGAAGGATCCAGAGACTACCTTCGGATGATACCTCCGATTATTCTTCTGCCAAGGCTAAGATTCAATCACAGCGTGACGAGCACAAGCTCGCTCGTCGTGACTTTGATTCCGCCAAGCTCGCTGCCGACCGCGAAATTGAAGATTGTCAAAACGACTTCACTTCTCTCCAGCACAAGTGCGATACCAAGCAGAGCCGGCTCACATTTCTCAATAAGAAGCACGAAAGCTTGACGGATGCAAATGCAAAGGGCCTCGATGAAGCACAGCGGAAAGAGCGAGAGCGTGAGGACAAGAAACTGCACCGGGAGAAATGCGAAGAGTTTTATATGGCACGGGATATGGAAATTAACAACCACATTTCAGATGGGAGAATCGCGCTGGGAATGCTCATAAGTGCCATCCAGAAGGTTCAGCAATCGCAATTGCAGCAAGGCGCGTTCCAGTCAAACCATAGTCCGGGTATCAGCTCTCACAGTCTCGATACCACTGGGTTGACGTCTGAAACCGTCAGCGAAAATGGTGGCATGAATGCCGGTGCTTATCCTTGGAACCCGACACCTCCTCCAGCTTTTTCCTCCTACGCCCCCGGCTTGTACTCTCAATCCATTGCTCCACCTGCTTATTCGCCGCAGCAACTCCTCAAGACTCGAGATCGCAGTTCCAGCATGTTGAGTACTGCTTCCCACTTTACGCAGTCAAGCAGTGATGGTCCTGGAACAGGCTCAGGGTTTGCTGGCAATGGCAAGCTCACCTGGGAGGATGCAAGGGAGGACCGCAAAGGTAGCAGTGCCAGCGGCAGTGGGAGCGGAAGTGGAGCTGGCAGTGTAGGAGACCCAAAAAGCCCGATAGCCTCGAAGTGGTGACCGTGCTAGTTGATATTTTTGCGGACAAAAATGACAGATGCCTGTTTTGTTTTCTTTACATTATATCTCTTGTCCTGAACTGTGCCAACAAAACCGTGACTCGTTCCATAATCGTATTCGTTGACTGTGGTGCTGTCTCACTATAAGTCAACGATGTGATTAACCGCGCTAAACTACCTCCTCGCACTGCAGTAGTTACTGGTTTGCATCTCCAAATCCTCGCCATTTGAGGCCATTTCTAGACATGAGCACATGCAAACAGTGCACTGAGCACAGCAGGGTACCTGCCAGCATGTCCCAAATTCGAAATAGATTACAAGGCTCATGATAAGTAAAGTAGGCATGGCTTGTCGATAATGAGATCTGCCGAGATAGATCGGCACGGTTGCTGGCGTTTGTTGCATATCGAGCTATTTCAGCCCCCAAAATTACTGCGAGGTCGGGTTTTCAGGTCGCTTGAGCCATAGAGTGGACCCAAATCTTGGCGCGTCCCGTCGCGTCGGAATCGCGTCCGATCGAGTCTCACCAGTGGGAACAGAATTGCTTCCTTTGCAACTCCATATCCCGCGATCATGATCCGGCAAGACCTCAACCGAATTGATGCGAAGAGGAGAACGGGCCTCGACCATAGGAAGAAGCAGTTCGCGACGCCGGTATACCAGAATCTTGAATACAGGCACCGGCTGAACTTCTACACAACGCCGCCCACTGCCGATATCACGCTCGAGCAGTTCGAGCAATGGGCTATTGACCGTCTGCGAGGTTGGTTCCTCTCTGAAGGAGAATCAGTGCGCGGACATTATGCTAACAGATGCAGTACTGGCCGAGCTCGAAAGCTGCTCTTTCAGGAACAGATCCCCCGCCGAAACAGCAGCACACATGAAGCCCCTCCTCGACAAATACCTGCCGCTCGCCTCTTCCACGTCGGGGTCTACAGCAATCCAGGCCGAGCGGCAGAAAGACCACTACAGCCACTTTATCCTGCGCCTTGCGTTTGCGTCGACGGAAGACCTGCGGAGGCGGTTCTCCCGCGTCGAGTCTATGCTCTTCCGATTGCGATTCCAGGCTGATGATCTGAAGGAGCGACAGTCGTTTGTCGAGAGCTTGAGTCTGGACTGGGAGACTGTGGATGATGACGAGCGGAGAGCTCACGCAGATGAGTTGCGGGCCGCGGGTGGTGGGTACCCGAAGAGGATTGAGGAGGAGAGCTTTTTCAAGGTTGATTGGGAGAGGGTGCCTGAGTTGGTGGAGAACAGGAGAGTATTCTTGAAGGCTGGCAAGGCGTATGTCCCTGGAAGTCAGCAATTGTCCATGGTCGTTGCGGAGTTTACAAGGAGGCTAGATAAAGCTCTTGAGGTATGTCGAGGTCTGGCTAGGATTTGAGGGTCTGCTCACACAGCAAGATGACATCTCGGGCCCTCCCCCGCCTCGACGAAGATGACCGCTTGACCCCGATCCTCGCACATCTCTCCAATAACTTCACCACCCCAAGCGCCAACTACTCCAGCTCAGCAGCCGCGCTTCCCGGCGCCGACATCTCCGCTCGCAACGTCGACGCCCTATCCGCCTCCTTCCCACTCTGCATGCAAAACCTCCACCGATCCCTCCGCCGCGATTCGCATCTCAAGCACTATGGGCGTCTCCAGTACACCCTCTTCCTCAAAGGTATCGGGCTCAATCTTGAAGAGGCTCTTGTCTTCTGGCGTTCCGCGTTCAACAAGATCACCGACGATGTGTTCAACAAGGAATACAAATACAACGTGCGCCACGCCTTCGGAGACGTGGGGGGAGACTCGAATCGGAGGGGGAATGGATATAGCCCATTCTCGTGCCAGAAGATCCTCACCGAACATGCGCCCGGACCGGGCGAGGCACACGGGTGTCCGTACAGGCATTTCAGCGTGGAGAACCTGACGGCGCTGCTGCAGGCTGTTGGGGTCAAGGACCAAGAGGTTCTGAGGGGTGTCAAGGAGGATAAGGAGAAGACGAAGTACCACCTGGCGTGTAATCGGTGAGTCTCTCCGCTCCAGGGCTTCTGGCTAACGTGTGGTGGTGCTGGTGCTAATGCGGTACAGGGTCTTCGACTACGTGCATAAGCAAGAAATCAAGAAGGTCAAGGACGATGGGACGTGGACTGCCTCGCAGCTGGAGACGCTGGTGCATCCGAACGAGTACTTCAAGAGGAGCTATCTGCTCAAGAATCTGTCGAAGAACCCGGCGGAGGAAGAGAAGGGGGATGTACAGATGGAAGGCTGATGACGGTTGTGACTTTTGGGATACGTATGAATCGGTTCAGATGGGCATGTGTGGAATAGGACAGGAGCGGTGTTTGGCGTTGTGGGCTGACTGGGCAACGATCACTGTTAGGGCTATGTCTATACGGGTTGAGTGACCACTCGTGTCTTGAACATGTCGTTTCTTATGCTGCGGTGCCGTTTCCCTGGACATATTAAATATAATCACAGATCACCGGAGCCAGGCGACTCAACTCTCTGCCTTGCTAACACACAATCACTTTCAAGCGATGATCCGGAAACCTCCCACAAAGCCAGCCCATCGCCCTCCTTGAAGATAACCTTGCAAAAAACATCCTCATACAGCAACATCAACTCCAGCCCCCATCCCAGCCCCCACCTCCTCACCCTGCACCTCAACGTGGTCTCCTCCGACGGCCTCTTCGGCTCCTCGACTGGGAACTCGTCCTCGTCCTCATCCATCTCACTCCTCCTGACCGTATCCCACATTCCCTGCCTCGGAGCCTCAAATCTCCAGTGTAGAACCAGCACAATCTTCCATAAGGACGTCAGCGCAGCGTGAGGCCTATCGAGGATCTTCTTTACGCCGCTGGAATCAAGTCGAGAGGATTCCGGGGGGGTTGGATGGGTTTGCGACAGGGAGGATCCGGATTCGGGGGTTTTGAGAAAGACATGGTTGAAAGCTGGTTGTTGTTGCAGCAAGGACTACGCTAGGAATACAGTGAGATGAGCTGAAGACGCTGAGGTCGTGCTCAGTCAGCTGCGAGAACGAAAAGAATTGACACACGTGACTGTTTAGATTTTCCATGATTTCAAACACAGGCTGTCGGAGTTTCGCCATGGGCTCCTGAACCAGCTTTTGCGGCAATCTGCTCTGGGAGTTGCCACCCAGCAGAGCTGGTATGTGGAGATCCGTGTTTCTGCGGGCTATCCTGCCGCGGAAACAGCAGCATCTAGACATCTTGCCCATTTATAGAACAGTTTTTCTTTGAGGGGCGAAAGACTGGGCTTGATTCTGTACGGTTTGCTTCAATCACGCCGGTATCGTAGGTGAACAACTCATGAGTCTTCGGAACGAGGAGGGAGAGCTCATCCAGAAGATGAACCTTAAATGATTGTCAATACATTCTGTAGCCCGGTTCAATGTATGAAACGTATTTAGGTTGAGAATCTCATGATACCGAATGTTGTTCAGTTTGCCAAGAGCAGGGCCAAACCTCTCTCCTTCGACAGAAACTTGAATCCCTGTGGTGATATCCCGGCCGTACTAGTAGATATTGACTTGAGGTAGGTCTTACATTATTCTTCTGGTGAGGAATGTTCCAACACGAGTTTGCCGCGTGGGAGAGCGTCATAAGAAGACAGCAATGTCAAAACTCAAGGAAACCGCAGGATCTCGTACAATTCAAATAGAGTAAAGTCTCAGTTGGTCAGCCTCAACGTATTGAATCCTCACGAGGCTGGAGAATAGCAATAGAATGATAGTGTGTAGAACTCAGGGATCTTATTGTAGCATGTCGACGCAACGCCAAGAAGGCTCAAATTCGGAGACTCGAGAGGCAGAATAGACATGAAGCCTCTTTGATTTTCCGAAAGCCACAAGTACGGGGAATGATACTACTGAGTAAGAATCTCGGCTCCTTGATATTTCTAAGACCGAAACTTCTCTTACATGGAACCAGATCACGGGGGTGAGAGAGTGAGCAAGTGGACTGTCGGTCATAGGTATCTCCCAAAGTTGGCCTCGTAAACGATTGCTAGATGTTGCAGATTTGGCATATTCTTGATGAAGGAAAGGTTAATCTGGATCTTTTTATCCCTTGCAAGACTATGCATATAGAGCATGCAAATAGAGATCAATGCATTCAGCGCAATTCGACGATGCAGGAGCTGCTAATGTGCAATCACGCAGACGCAAAGATTCTTCATTGTCAATGACGAGGTGTCAGTACAACTGCAACAGCAGCGAACGGCTAGCGAGACGATATGTCAGCGCCAGAACTTATTGCTGGTCAGAGGAAGCTCGCGACGTGATTAATATACTCGCTCAGGACATACCTTACGCCAGATGACTGTTCCTGTCAGCTTTCAGGTTCTGGAGCACCAGACAGAAATGGTCCAGCGAGCGTTCCATCCTTTGCCTGAGCTAGAAAGATTACTGCGACCTCAGCCTCATAATGAAGCTTGGGGCTTGATGGGAATTCGATGCGTCGTAGTTTGTCGCCGTTGAGCGGGCTCGTCGATTCTAGGGGTTACACCTGCAAAGCTCGCTTACACGTGATTTTTCAATACAAAATTGCCAATAAGTAGCCTTGATATAGAGCAGCCATAAAGCTCATGAGACTGAGAATCTTTGAGTTTGCCAATATTTCAAGGATTTGTCGAAATGATACGTCTCGAGCAAAACCAGCAACCATGTCACGCCATGAAAGCAAGAAGAGATGCGAGCTTCATGGCCCAGAAATTTTGTTGTTGTGTTTAAGAGAATATAATACGGCAGACACCTTCGTCGAACAACGATCAAATCAAATCGGTTGTATAGTGTAGTGGTTAGCACGTGGGATTTTGACTACACATCAGAATCATAGCTCTGTCCAAGATGCTTTCCCGAATCCCCGGTTCGAGCCCGGGTACGACCTTGACCTGTACCTAGCTTTTGCTGTTTGACAACACTCATTAATCAATCCCTTGCTCATCAACCCACAACTGATGCAGTTTGCTTTTGTCTCAAGACGAGATGCCAAGAGCTGTCTTCGCTTAGTATGTGACGTCACTCGTATTGTCTTTTGACGTTACTGTTTCTTTGAACCGCATGTAAAGTTCAACGCGCAGAATTGTCGCGGCAATTGCCTAAGAATAAACAGAATAGCAGTAATGGCTCTATCAATAAGCCTCTCAATATTCTTTGAAAAGCCCTTGCTCGCTTTTGAAACGTTGAGCTCGTCAGTCCTTCATTTTGTGGCTTCTTTTAACGAGATGATTATGGTATTTTTGCACAGCTCTAGAATCAGAACTCTGGAATTAGAATCAGCATCCTCGCATTGATTTTAATCTCGTCTCTTCCTGGTAATTTTCTTTCATTTCTATTCATATGTACCGAATGATAAACCCCCGGCTTTTGGGATTGTAACACCATCCACGGTCCTTGCTAGGCGATGGAAAAGCAGCCTCGCACCAACTTGCATATGACTGCAAATTTCATGATTTGATCCACCCCAGGTCTAGAATGCACCACTTCCTCAGCCGCCAGTGCTACCAACTCTCCACTTGCACTCCAATTCCTTGGAATACTTCCAGACCAGTTGCTTACGCACGTTGCGTGACGGTTTTGGCTTTTGCTTCGTAGTATCGATGTTCCAGCCGATCTCGTAACGGCCATCTGCTCGCTGATCTATCGTGCTCTCTGGCGTTGATCCATTGACATATTCTACACGCTTACGTTCTCTGGCGTAGCTTGGGCACTCGGGATTATATGGATACTGATGTTTCATGGCACTATCTCGTTCTTTGGCAAGTCTATGCTTCGCCAGAGTCTTGCTCTGGCTGTGTAGCGCACGATCTGTGCTAGCGAAGTTTGTTAGGATTTACCCAGACCTTTGAGCAAGCTTCTTCGTCTACTGTTGCGTCATCCATGCAAATTTGATGTTACAGCGTGTTTAGAACTCGGTTTCGACGGTTTTGAAAACGGGTACTATGGCGGAAATCGGAATCGCGTTTCAATGATTGTATTAGACATCAGTTTTGCAGAAATATTTGACGGAACTGGCTTGACTCGTACCGGTTTTGAAAAATTACTTTGGAGGCAGTATGCAAGATTTTAGGACCGAGTTTTCCATTATTGGACCCAAGAATCAACATTCTGAGTAGCTAGTCAAGACAGTTGGACTCTAGATACAGATTCTGAGACAGCTCCCCTCGCCCTTCAGGCTGGCTTGCTATGGCCTGCCGAGACATGTCAATCGGTCTATCTGATGATGATGTTGATGGCTTAGAAAAGGTCGATAACTTACCCAGGATGTACTTTGTCAACTATGGTAAAAGCGTATTACCGAGTGTCACCTGGCGCGTCGTGCACCTGCAGGGAATCCAGAGCCAAGTTAGGTCGAGCGATAAATAGTATCAAAATCTTAATTCGGTAATCCTATTGATTTATCCCTAAGGCTACCAAGTGTTACAAGCAATCTTAGAGCTGTGGTGACCGGCGATAAACCTCAATATTTCCTTCTGAGACATTGTGAAGAGGCTTCTTTTCCTCGTTTCATAAGAGCTCAGTATCGGGCGCCTTCTTGTTCTCTTATTTCGAAGTGACCTTTACTCTCCTGTCTTCAATGGGCTTGCTGGACGGTCTCGATCGCTTCTCAGACGGTTACGATAGAACCATCTCCAGCAGATAATCCAAATGACCAG
Source organism: Diplocarpon mali (assembly GCA_024741835.1). Taxonomy (NCBI): domain Eukaryota; kingdom Fungi; phylum Ascomycota; class Leotiomycetes; order Helotiales; family Drepanopezizaceae; genus Diplocarpon; species Diplocarpon mali. The sequence continues at coordinate 34,191 of JAENRP010000072.1, read as the reverse complement.
TCGCATGATACTACACAAAAGAAGTTTCCTGTCGATGGAATGGACCTAGTCTGTTAACCCAGCACGAAATGTCTCGACCAGGGTTGCCTGCGTCGGAGAGGGACTTGCGGTCAGCAAATCGGTTTGTCCATCATTGATCTCTTGGAGCAGAGCCGTGGTCGCGAAGCGGACCTGATGGAGTGCTCGTTTATAGAAATCACTCAAGATGGAGTATTCAGCTTCGCTCAATCTGCCCAACAGCTCTAGCATGGTGACAAGTCTCGCAAACCTATAGAAAGACGCCAGTATCATCACATCAAGCGCTGTATTTGAAGACAGAGACATCTCGAGGCGGCGTATCTACCATTCATCAAATCTTGCATGTAAATATGCTCGACACGTGAGCAGCTGCTGCGTCTCGACCCTCCACCCGTCAAACTCTTTTTTGACTATCGTTTATACCTGTCTACGCAGCTTTTGTTTTTCCGCAGCACCGCCCATAAAGGGTGATCTGGGGCGCGAGCGAGGTGTGTAATATAACTCTAAGACTGAGTAAGGCACCTCCTCGATAGGCCTTCGAAGCTGAAATTCGCGAGCGGCTAATCGGTCTCTATTTGAAGAATTCTGATTTTCTTCATCAGGGAGGACGGGATTTTCGAAGGCTGTCACGGCTCTGATCCAGCCTTTCTCACTGAAAACTCTGCAGTGTGGCGTTAGAGTTATGCGCAGTGTTGATTTTTCAGTATGCGAAATGCCGAGACTTGTCGGTCCCCTCAAACTTCAACGTCCTCACTCATCGTCACTTTCCAAGTATACCACAACAATATACTACAACAGTAACCCTACTGGGATTCGCAATGTCGTGTCATTGCGGTCCTGGTGATTGGCTTACGGTGTGTCTGAAGGTGCGGAGAAACGATTTTGGGATCGGCTGGAGCTTAAATTGCTCAAGGCTTGGAGTATCAGTAACACAGCATGATTCCGAGAAAGAATATATACCATGAAAAGTGAGGAGGAACTGATGGTGACTTTGTTGACTATGAAACCCGCAAAGGACGACTCGAGGACTTGCTCATTGTAGTTGAATCCGAAAATGTAAAAATGTGCTGCAGAGTAGAAGTGTGATGCGGATTTTGATGAAATGACAAAAGAGATAGATACGTGACTATTCAGACTTATTGAAGATATGATCAACAGAGTCACGAAGCAAAACATATTTTCAAGTATTAATATGCAGCCATTAACTGTCGATACTGTGATATGAGTGGTAAGAAATTGTTGTTGATAAGTAGAACAAGCCTGAAGTGACGAAGAATCAGAAGCTCTGAAGTCTAGATCTGCCAGCTTTGCTGATGAGTAATATATAATGGGTTGAAAAGCTCAACTTTATCACAGTTATACGGCTGCACGGGGAGGGTAGATGCTTCCTAGTTGCTCAATATTTGGAGTAATAATCATGATATTTTGAGCCCTCTTTAGCCTCTCTTGGCCAAATTAGAGGAGATATTAAAGTTATGACTATCCCATGTTTTTACCGTTACGTGTATCTGCGTGGGATAACTAACCTCATGAAATATCCGAGCGTATTCTGTTTTTGTTACACCTGTTCTCAATCTAAACCTTGACCATGCAGCATGCAGAAAAACAAAGCTCTTGAAATAAGTCATGAGGCCCATTCAGCGGACTTCAACACATGAAACAGACTGCATCTTGGATCATATTTGTATGGTTCTGGACTCCATACAGAATTGATTTATTCAAGAACTTGTACAGGAATAAAGTTTTGATATGATAACCTAAGTTTCCTAGGGTCTTGTCAATCAGACAAACCTCTTCTCAATCAGACAACCTCTTCTCAAAAAACTTGAAAGCGGTTCATGGAGGTGCTATTTCGGCACTTGCAAGTTTGCCCTTAAGCCAAGAGAAGAATACAATGGCTTTCAGATCTTGGACCCATATGATAATCCAGCTCACTAGATACGCTATAAATATTTGGTTCTTGACAGCGTGTACCGGGATTACATAAAAACTCTTTTTAGTACAGTCCCTTCAGAAAGACTTGGATACTTTCAGCACAGGTGAGGGTATAAGCGGTAGATGATTACAGCTGTATTTACTAACATCCCATGCCAGAAGAGGTGATCTCTCCCCTTGAATTTGTAACCAGGAATTTTATTCTCTTACACAGATTTAAGCAACTCAGTTACCCTGGTAAATATCCACAGAGATCGTCCGCAAAGGAGCCTATGAGCTGAATTGTAAATTCAATTCCTATATCAGGCGCTGAGGAGGTATAAAGCGAGGTATTAAAATATTTGCAGACTTGGTAAAATTGTAGAAAGAGAATTGATATTAAGATTTAAAGATGAGTGCATGTTAGGAGCTGCAAAATCAGGGCTCTAGTTGATTATATTAGAAGCACGTTACTAAAGAACTGATATCAAGGAAGAATGATTAGATAAAAGTGTTAAACGCAGAGACGAGCTGTTGCTTACAAATTTTAGTGAGGTAAGAGTCTGTACGGAAGCTAGACTTCTCATCCCCTGAGACTGGAACTGGATTAAAAGGGACCCCTCAGCTTGATCTTGCGCGTCGGTTCCGTGCTGGCTAGCAGTCGAACAGGATATAGGAGTTTGGATCCAAGACACGTATAGCTAAATAAAACAACCTCTCACCCTATAATTCCCTTTTTTTGCCTAGTACTTTCAAAACAACCCTATTAGCGAGAACATCCTTATTCGTAAGAGGGAAAATTTGGGTTTAGACATATAAGGATCGAAACAGGAGTTCATGACTGTTTCCTCATGGCGGGACTCTTTGCAATATAAACAGTAAGGCCAAAAAACTATATAAATTCCGCACGACATAGGAAACAGAAGGCAACTGAGCCAAGCCTTATGAATCAGGTAGTTTTGATAGTCATCCCAGATTCACTCGTCACAGTCCTCTCACGCAAAAACTAGGCTAATGCAAATTATACAAGACATTGTTTACTTTCATGAAGACCAGATCCAGGAAGCGTGCCAAAATTGCAAGGAAACGTGAGTCACTGTCAGATTTAAGCTAAGAAAGCTTGACAGAGACTGGTCACATACAAAAATGGCAAAAGGAGATGCTGTTCCAGGTCGATCCCAGGTTCGAACTGAGGTTTCCAGAAGTTCCTCCAGAATCAGAATCTGGCGTGGTAACCACTACACTAATCAACCAGCAATCCATATAATAGATGTGGCAACACCACCTACCAGTCTATACTAATCGCTGGAAGCTTCCGGGAAATCCCCGGATCGATGTGAATATGAATGAACGGGGCTGTTCATAGCTTTACCTGCAAATGCCCTTTCTGGGACTCGTGCTGCAGGAAGCTGTGGGGGCAAGGGCCAGAATGGCAGTCAGCAGAACACACAAGAAGTGAAAATACCAAACTCTGTTAGAAACGAGGCACAGAAGACAAGTGGTATGTGCCTCGAGGCGAATATGGGCATGAATAATAGGTGCAATTGAGGCATAAAACAAGAATTCAATCTATAGGCGACACAAGAAAGGTTCCGAGCCCTGGCTTAATGATATCCAGAGCTCGTCCAAGCATTCATCCACAAGACAGGCTCTTGCAGATATCGGCGTGAAGACTGCCTGGGTGGCAGCTCCGATGGAAAGAGGAGGGCCCGTGGATCAGTGGAAGTGAGCCGTTGACCCAGAAGTCCTTTGAAGCGAAGTGATTTATATCACGTGCGAACGCGGCCTTATCGACTACGGCGCGTCGCGTCCACACTGGAATGGGTTCATCTCCAAGTCAAACCAGACGCAATACACCGAGTGACCCTAGAGAACATCTTCACCCACCCAGCCGATTCCTCACAGCTCAATTGTATCAATCGTTCACCGCGAAAGAATATTACTTCTTCGACTTATTGTTTGTGCAATCTCATCTCCGCAACTTTGATCAAATCAGGAACTTCTCATGACGTCCAACCGATCTCTAGGCAAACAAGTCTGAACAGCAAAGCCGTCGAACATGACCATCACCAACTTCGAACCAAGCAGTACTATACGAGCCCAACCAAAATTTAACTCTTTGGGGTACACCCGCTTACCCAGAAGCGCCATTCCCAGATTCGAAGCTTCAGCCCGTCTCTTTCGGCCTCACACTCAAGATTCCAACCGGGAGAACAGTCTCGGTACCTCAGTTGCCCCCTCGGACCCCAGGCCGCGAGCAAGTTCTCTGTGGCATGTAGTGCTCGTGCCTCTAGAATGCCGGATCAGTAAACCCTCGGTTTTTGGGTCCACAGCCAAGTCTTTAGGTGAGCCCGAGACATGCGTTGGATATTCAATTACCCAAACACATCTCTAGAGATCTAGGAAAGGCCTGCGCGTTGTTTAGCGCCTCGCTAACGGTCTTGAAATTCTCGAACACGAAGTTCTTGATCAGATGGTTCAGGCGGGTCAGATGTGCAAAAGCTCAGGGGGTTTCTTTCACCAGGCAGCCAGTTGTCGGCTGGTGAGCTCTGAATACCGTTAGGACTTGTGAATCCCGGAAAAAATAATGAGACTAGCAGCGACTGAACAGTCGTGAAAAGCTTGCATTGCACAAAGCACTTACTTGAGAAGTCCCAGTAAGTATTGCCGCCAGAATCTGCTGTCTCGCCAAAAGGCCGGGTCATCTCCCGTGAAGCATCGCGACATTGAGCTTTGTGTCTTTCTCGCATCTCCTGCGGCTAACTTGGGAGGAATCAGTGAGAGGTGATCGGCAGTAAATATCCTCACACAAGCCAAATTTAATGCTCGTTATTTCATTAAATCTTTAGTCTGTATCAATGGTGGAAGTGATCGATCAAGAAAACACCGCCATCACACCTCAGGATATCCAACGAGGTTGAGGAATCTCGCTGGTGACGCCCATAGGCCGGTATTATATGTCTGTCTGGACAGCTTTTTTGATCTATCTGAAATTTCTCTGAAGATCTGAACGTACACTCACCGGCTAGCTCCGCACATTGATACGGTGCGGAAAATGTACACATCTTCCAATTGCGGGTGCCGTGGAATGTCCTTCGCAGCAGTTGCCCGCCACAACAAAGGGATCCATTCCTTCTCCATTTCTCGACAGGCTGACAGTCAGTCAGAATTAATTTACTACAAATGGCCCGTGCGACTTGGAGAACCTCGATATCTTTGTGGTATCAGCGTGGGCAAAAGAGTCGTCTCTATTCAGGTTTTTCTGAAGATGTACTCGGAATAAACATTTCTTCTGCCGGGGACCTTTCCACCTTGTCAAGCACATTACAATCAGTACTGTAGGATTGCGTGGCAGGGATCCTGAGACTGTGCCCTGAGTCATGCGTTCATGTGGAAGTGGAGGAAGGGAGATCTGTGGACGTATTGGACGTACAACTCCGAGAACACTTGGGTTCTGCGTTTTCTAAGCCAGCTGAGGCTCGTTCGACGGGCGTTTGTCGTCAAAAAGTAAACATTCAGGTATAGTAGCTTAGGCTATCAAGCTTGATCTTAAGCGAGATATCACCCTGCCATGAGACATCCGCAGGCTTGCAGACTTGAATGAACGAACGAACATGGGAGATTGAGCCTATCTGTTTTATTCATTTTGAACAGTCTCTCTTTTGAACCTGTTTAGAAGAAGTTTCTCGAAGAAAAGTAGGAGCCTACAGTCTCAATATCTCTCCTCCCTGCCGTATCCCTCCCCGAAACAAATCCTCGATGACTTTCCCTCCCAGAATGGTCTCCCTTATGATTCCCTCAACGTGCTTCGGCTCGACCCGACCATACCAAATACCACAGCCTGCGAGCTTGTGTGGCTGGCCATCAGCAGCCTTCATACCAGGCGGGACATACAAAATAACATTTCCAGCGAACTTGTGTCCTCCAATATGACTTATCAGCCCAACTCTAGCGACACTCCCGGCAGTCTGCCCTTTTTCCTCGATTCTGACCCTCTCTGACCCGTCACCGACTTCTACAGAGCCTTTCAGCACAAGCATGTTTTGCTTCTCAAGCTGCTTCTCAAAGCCCTCCCTTAGCACCGGTCCCAGTACACCACACCTCATATCCCTACCACCATGACCGCAGATCAAAACCATCACGTCCTTGACATCCTGCACGCCGTACAAAGACCGTCCCTGGTCCTCTTCTCTCATCAAACAGTCTCTGTGAATTGGCGATAAGCCGTCATGCATGGGATGCAGTTTCTTGGGGAGCAGATAGCCTTTGACCAGAGCCTGCACGGATTCGAATGATACCCTCGGGAGGAAGGGCACATATTTGAAGGATGGAAATAGGTAGGCGGATGTGGTTTGGACTGTCGTGCGGGAGGGAATAGAGGACGGGAACGAACCGTTGGTGATCGCGACGTTGTGGTATGGCTATCCGATTACACGTCAACCGAGTAAACAGCTCCAGGTCAAGGCATGAGAACCTACATCCGAGTACATCCCCCCTCTTCCGATCAACTCTTTGATATCAGCGGCCAGGTTGTCCCCCGAGCTCTCCTCTTCAATCTTGCTCAGCCAGTCGCCTTTGCCCGTACAGATCAAGACTTGCTCGGCATAAGGGGCCATAGTGCCATTCAGTGATTTTGAATGGTCGATTGGGAGGCCAGCCGGCATAGTGGGCATCTCGGCGCATGGGCATCTCGGCGGAGGACATGTTGGGATGGTCGGGAACGAGGGTTTAGCCCGCGCCGTGGTATATCGTGGGTAATGCTGGGGAAGGCGATCAAGGCGCCGTGGTGGCCTGACTAGGCATCGCAGGAACATGAAGAATGCAGAGTGTCGAGGGCGTCCATCAGAACGGATGGTTGTCGAAGGACAATTATGACTCGGAGATGTCTTTCACAGTACCACAGTACGTCGCGCTTCAATGACAGTGTTAGAAATATACAAGGTACGGAGATTACCGCACGGAGCGGAGGCTAAGGCTTGGTAAGCCTACGTAAGCCTACCTTGTATATATACTACTTCAGCTCTCTAGAACTAGAATCTACACCTTTCGATTCTGTCAGACAGGGATGTTCACCCAGAACATGTCGACTACTAGGTACTTTTCGTGGATATGGCCACCACCAAGTCATACGAATTGTGATAATTGAGTGACTTTCGAGGTGAATTGCACAGGAGATGAACGAACCTCATGCCCATCACTCTGAAATTGGGTATTTTCCCTGGACAGAATTGTACATGCACGGCGGATCCTGAGTCAAAGAACCTCTAAATAATCTCAACCCAACGTCGCTCCGTTTCCCCTCAAAGCAGGTCTATCGGGGTAGCTAGCTTTTCTCCAATCCCCAATGAAACGCGTACGGTATGAAGAAGCCTCCTCACAGTTCATAGACCTAGCATACCCACCTTACCTAGGCAATCCCATATATCACTTATTTGAGTAACTTGCCGACTCACGTGTTAGTCGTGGAGGTACTTGTAGCACTAGGCACAGTATTAGCTCGCTTTCGGTTAGACCGAACGCGTCAAGAAACCACTCTACGCGTCTGCCCAATGCAACCCCTCCTTTTCCCCAGAATCAACACTCGCAACGAAAAGGCTCACGAACATGGCGCCATCAATCCTGGATATGAATGCAGCTGCCCAAGCTCCTTCGAAGCCAACGGAACCGACGGTCTCCTCTAATAACCTTCCAAAACACGAGGAATATCAGTATCTCGACCTAGTCCGGGATTGCCTCGAGAATGGAGAACATCGCCCAGACCGGTAATGCGGATCTCCCAGGACGTATGAGCGCAAGCTGACAGCATAACCAGAACTGGAACCGGCACATACTCGATCTTTGCGCCTCGACCCATGAAGTTCTCCCTCACCTCTCCCGAAGGAAGGCCGGTCCTGCCCCTCCTCACCACGAAGCGCGTCTTCCTCCGCGCCGTCATTGGTGAGCTGCTTTGGTTCATCTCGGGCTCCACTTCATCCCTCCCACTCGCAGCTGCAGGTATCAAAATTTGGGACGGCAACGGATCCCGCGAATACCTCGATTCCGTCGGGCTGTCGCACCGCGCCGTCGGTGATCTCGGGCCTGTCTATGGATTCCAATGGAGGCATTTCGGCGCGGAATACGTCGATGCAGAGACGGACTACACGGGACAAGGCGTCGACCAGCTAGCAGAGGTCATCCACAAGCTGAAGAATAATCCTTACGATCGCAGGATCATCTTCAGTGCGTGGAATCCCAAGGATATGAAGCTCATGGCCTTGCCGCCCTGCCACATGTTCGCTCAGTTCTACGTCTCGTTTCCCAAGAACGAGAGTGGTGAGAAGGGGAAGGGAAAACTGGACTGCCAGGTCTACCAGCGGAGTTCTGATCTTGGACTCGGAGAGCCATTCAATATCGCGAGTTATGCTCTGTTGACGCATATGCTGGCCCATGTGTGCGACCTGACGCCCGGGACCTTTACACATGTTCTTGGGGATGCACATGTCTATGCCGACCATGTGGATGCGCTGAAGATGCAGTTGACGCGAGAGCCAAGGGTATTCCCGGAACTGGAGATTACGCGAGAGAAGGGGGGTAGCATCGACGGATGGAAACTGGAAGACTTCGTGGTCAAGGGGTATGAGCCTCATAAAGCCATTTCTATGAAGATGTCTGTCTGAAAGGAGAGTCGTACATGTTACAAGTGTAGGGGATCATTGGCGGCGTTTGGGTATGGCGATTTTTCACAAGCTCAAGGTGCGGGTCTCATAGGTTCTGTAGTGAATGAACAAAGATAATCACTTGACCGAGGTTCACTCTCTCCTTTGCTTCTGAGCCACACATGTGCGCACGGCTTGTTTGATCACCACCAAGCACCCTCTTCGGCCACCATTTTATACTTGCTGAAACATCAAAACTCGCCAGGACGGGTTCCGTTCAGGCAAAGCGCCACCATCCGCACCAAGCAAGTATCCCCTCTTGATATGAATCGAACCCTGCCGCCGTTCAGACTCCTGCTCATCTGCATGTGCGCTACGCGTTGTTATTCTCGACGCTTCATTGAGATCGAAGCTCTTGATGTTGGAGTTCACTATGGCACCTCAGGCACCTCAGGTATATGTTGTTGTTGTTGTTGTTGTTGTTGTTTCTATTGCGGAAGCCGAGCCCGGTTCTCGCGCTTCGGGGATCGATCCACGTCGCAGCCATAGGCGGGTGGGTAGGATTACCTCTAGGTTGGTTGAATCGAGAGCCAGCGGCGTAGGTGCTCGGGGTTTGAGGAGAGGTAGGTGTTTCTCGCCACATGCTCTGCTGCGCGGCTACGAGGGAGTGACGGCTGTGTTCTGGTGTAGCGCGCATGTGTAATTCTTCATCTACTCGTTGCTGAAATTCGCATTGTGTTCTAGAATCCGACCTTGGCCCGTCGGAACTCTGGGACCTTTTTTCGACTGGAGTTCCAAGCAGATACGACTGGCTAATCCCGGATCCAAGTAAAGTCGTGCCACGCCACGCCCTCAGACAGCACTCCTGAGCTTCTCCTCTTCCTGCTTTTTGCTGCCTTGGGGAAGAACTCCTCGTCCACCAGTAGGGTCATGCCCACCTTCCTCCTGGTCGTTGACGGCTTCGTCGACGTCTTTGCATCGTCAGTTACATGCCTTTTCGAGATCTTGGACTCCCTGCGAAGAGCCAATTGCAAAACGCATCCCACCAAGCGATCAGGAAAAAAAGGCCCCAAAGCCTGTGTCAAACCAAAGACTAAACCCACGATACAAAGGCGAGGCCCGGAAGCCAAGATCCGAAAGGCCAAGCTCTAGTCCGCAAACGGAAATACACAAGACGAAATACGCGAGAGAAGATACGGCGAACAGTCCAGAACTATACCGACTTACCCCGATACTCATCACTCGCATCAGCCCACCGATGCAGCTTCTCCCTGCGGAAGACCTCATAATCCCACTCCTTCTTCTCGAGCCGCTCTTCCCCAGCCGTGTACACATACGTCTGCGTTCTTCTCTCCTCTGCCTTCCCCTCCGTCTCTACTGCCCTTCCATCCGCTTCCTCAGACAGCAAAGTGACAACGACATCCTGCCTGTCATACTCACTCCCCTCGAAGCGATCCAACCTCCAGATATCGCCCTCCGTCAGGCCCGTCACATATGTCCCGCGCACTTCGCGCGAGGCATCGGGGATGATGCCTGGGTAGTCGGCGTGCTGGACCTTGTGCCGGCAGTAGGAGGGGAGGAGCGCGGGGCTTATTTTCAAGGAGAGGGAGAGGGTGTACTGCGGCGACGAGGGGAGGGGCTTGGAGACGCCGTATATGACGCGGTTGAGGACTTCGCGGGCCATCTGTTGGAGGTTTGAGTCGGCTGAAAGTTACGGTAGGAGAACGGGGGGGATGTACCAACGTGCCGTAGAAGAAAGCTGTCCGGTCTCCCATTTCCGGTCCGGTTGGATGTGAATGGTTGCAATGGTGGGGGTGGTATTGCTTGTAGCTGTGCAGTCAATTGGAGACGGAGAGCTGGACTCTGGACTCTAACTCCTGGACTGGACTGACCTGGTCTCACTGAGGCAGAGAACAGCCTGCTATATCATGACGAGGTGTTTGTCGTGCTAGGGATGATGTGAGGAAGACCGACGTCCTCGAGGAATGGAAAAGTACCGATGATTGGGTGCCTAGCTCTCTAGGTCGGTCCCCGTAACAAAGCCAACCAATCAGCGTGCGTATCCATAGTTTGAGTGGCAGCCTCGTGCCTTAATGCTCTATAATGCTCTGCGCCGAGGACAATCGATAACCATGTCTTGAGGAGTCAACGGGGGACTGTTTGTCTCCTTGTGTTCATCAGCAATGAAGTTGTACGAGTTCTGATCGTGAGTCTTGGCGCGTCCTCTGAGCCCCTGAGTCATGGGTAAGTAAAGGGCGGGCAAGCATGGGTAGTAAGCTCCATCTGGGGTTTCCCTTCTTTGTGCCTTAGTAACTCACTCAACAAATGCTAAATCTCACTTTCTCCAACTCTCCCCCAAACTCATGCAAGCGTGCATCTGGATTCGTAGAGAGCCTCTGACCTACCTAGCTAAGGAGGTCAGTCAGTCAGCGAGTCAGCTGACAATCCTTGTCTTTACCCGGAGGGGTCCCCGACAGACCTGGATCCTCATACTTACGAGCTACTTCTGTGACTATTTCCTTGACCTATTCTCATCTTGTCAAACCCGCTCTCTGGAATCGATTGAGCGACTTACTCGCACGCTGATATGTTTGCACCTTACGGAAATAGCCTGACACCTCGGAACCTGCTACTAAGAACTCTTGGGCTTTGGTCATTTTATAGGCTTTATCACCGCTCTTCTAGCTTGGGAAGAAGATACCTCCGATAGAAAAGTCCTTGGGTGATATTGAAAGCATATTTGACTTCAATTTGTAGATTTAAGTGATTGAGACTATACCGTTAAATTTAGGGGCGAGCCACCAGGGGGAGTAACTCCTCGTGTTGGGTGATGGCACATGCGGGGCTATACAGGCCTCTACGTTACTGAAGTGGGTAGAATTTACATGAGAAGACCCGTTGGTGATCCAACGCCCTGATTCCGCTCATCTTCAATGATATTGGGATATGCTTATCACCGGCCTCTGTACCAAGTGCACCCTGGACCTTACGTCTCGATAACAGGCCTTGACGTTGAGATGGAATTCCCCTACTGAGTAGGCGGCACGCTACTCAGAGCGCTGAGCCCTTGTGAGAAGGGAGCCTTCAACTACTCTACAACCACTTGCTCCTCCTCTCGACCCTGCCGACCTGAAAACCGCTGCATCATCTGTTTCCCATGCCAGACAGATATCGTCGTCTGCCTCTGACACACAGTTTATCCTTGACGCTCGGTAGAGCACCTGCGAAAACGTGTTGACAGAGCTCTCCGAAGCTTCTTGTCGCCACCCATCTAACCAAGCGATACCCCATGGCACCCGTCGCCTAAGCATTGCTAAGCTCTGCATGGATGTTCAAATAATACCCGCGCTCGGTAGTCAAACTCGAGTAATCTCTACACTCATCGGTATTATCATTTTATCATACTTGGTTAATTTCAGCTTCGTGGTTCGGGTCCAAAAGCACGCTGCTTTCGATATTGCAGGTATGATATAAATCCTTCGAACATCCAAGTACCTACCTAAGTAGAAGACACAGTCAGCTAATCGGCGCCTTTTGAGCGTGTTAATACGAGATCGCTCGATTTCCGCTCGACGACCTCGTGCTTGAGAAGAGCCAAGTTCTCGTCAAGTTTGTTTACCTGATCGAGCCGAAACGGTTGAACGATGATTGGATCCAAGATGCAACCATGGGGAATCAAGACTACACTGGCTTCCAGATCCGTAATGACAGCACCCGCAATGCCCGATGCGGCAGGAGGCCGGTCGATCACTTCACTCAGTGTTACAACTGAGGCTGCTGGTGGAAGGTGATGTTGGCGCGGACATCACCACTTTGTCTGTAGCACAAGACGCAACAGATTCTGATGTGTTATAAGAAGTGTCCGTGATCTTTGCTGGTCTTCTTTCTCGTTCCCCAACCATCAAACTCTCACTGAGCGGCTTGTTAAAGATGCGATCTTCTCTTCTCAACCTAGCAGCAGGCCTCGTCGCAGTCCTCGCATGCGATTCTTGCTATGGACCGTCGGACGAGGTCGTGCATGAGAGGTTGGTGAGGAGAATTCAACCCGAGTCGACTGGTAGCAGCGCGTCTCCAAGGGCACCACTGGAATGGGGACAATTGAATTTCTTGCATACTGTATGTTGAGATTGCATCTCATAATCCTACTTGTGATTGGGGAGAAAAGCTAACGAGGCTAGACCGATACGCATGGCTGGTTGGAGGGTCATCTGAAGGAGCAGAATTATGGCGCTGATGTAAGTATTGCTTAATCCAGCGATTCAGGCGGCTTGAGTGTGATGATCATGATTTTGTCTTTGGAAATAGAAAATTCCTACTTTGGGAAATATTGGACGGCGTGGGTAATGACTGACACGATGTCTAGTGGGGAGACTTTGTTTCGTTCCAGAGACACATGAAGCAGAAAGCTAGAGACCTTGGCGTGGACTTGCTGCTTGTTGACACTGGTAATTGACGTCCCTTCTTTCCATAGCACCAGCTAATTGCCTGCTAGGTGATCTCCACGATGGAGCTGGACTGAGTGATGCTACTCCAATCAATGGAGTTCTGACGAATGATCTATTTGACGAGATTGACTACGATGTCCTGGCGATCGGTAAGACGACAAGCCCGACTCTGTCAAGTCTCACTAATACTTCATAGGCAATCACGAGCTTTACGAGTCTGAAAATGCCTATGAGCAGTGAGTCTCCTCTTTACCCTCGATCCAAGCATGGTATTGACATATGCTACAGCTTCTACAACTTCAGCAAAGTCTGGGGAGATAAGTACGTGACGTCCAATGTCCAGATCTACAACACGGCAACTTCAACTTTCGAGTACGTTGGATCTAAATACCGGTACTTCACGACAGAGCATGGTAAGTCGCCATGACCATGGTTTTTAAAAATCAAAAAAATTCAGAGGAATGCACACTGACATGTAGCTAGGTCTCCGCATTATGACTTTTGGGGTTCTGTTTGATTTCACCGGTAATTCCAACGTGTCAAAGGTCATCAAAGCTGCAGACATGGTCGAGCAGGATTGGTTTCTTGAAGCTGTCAACTATGATCAGCCAATTGACCTCTTCCTGCTCATTGGACATAACCCCATACGCAATACTGATATTTTCAATACTTTTGAACTCGTCCACAAGACTATCAGGTCTATCCGACCGAGCACCCCAGTCCAGATCTTTGGAGGCCACACCCACATTAGAGATTTCCAAGTATACGACGACACAACAACCGCCCTTGAGTCTGGTAAGTAATCCCAGACCTTGACTGTTGACTTGACTAATCCCAGCAGGCCGCTACTGCGAGACCCTCGGCTGGCTCTCCATGAGCGGTATCAACTCCACCAGCTATACCGGCCTGCAGGCTCCCCACGGCGTCCCCAACCCGTCGCGTAAAGCAAGCAACACTTCAAAATCGGGCCTCGTCTACTCCCGTCGCTATCTCGACTGGAATCGCCGCACTTTCGAATACCACGCCACGAATTCGCAAGCCAGCACTTTCGACCTCCACAGCGGACTGCGCGTCTCCTCGGAGATAAACACTCTCCGCAACAAGCTGAACCTAACCTCCCTCTACGGTTGCGCTCCAGCAACGTACTGCGTGTCGTGCAAGCCCTTCGGCGACCCAGGAAACATCTTCACGCTCGTCCCCGTAGCGCTAGGTGCGACAGTGATTAACGTCAGCCGTGCGGACATCCCACGTTACATCTTCGTCAACACAGGCAGTATCCGGTTTGACCTCGTCAAAGGCCCATTCACGTATGACGATTCCTTCATCGTCTCTCCTTTCGATGACGCTTTCCTATACATCCCCTCCGTCCCCTACGACATCGCGCGAAGAGTCCTGGGGGAGCTCAACGGCGCCGAACTGTCCGGCAAGCGCAGCGAAGGTGTTGTGTACAGTAGCCTATCATCCATGAAAGACACCTGCGTGGATCCTACCATTGGCTTCGTCTCCGGCTCGGAGCCCAGGACCAGTGGCATCACCCGCCGGCAAAAAACCGTCGTGCCCGGCTACGTAACCACAGATGACTTCGGCACCGACGGTGACGATACCCCGCACTCGGATATCCCGTCATATACGCAGCCCAACTTCGTCCAAGGGAACGGATCTTTCCCTGCCACGGGTAACCCCGAGGTGGTGGACGTGGTATTCCTCGACTTCTTTGCGAGTACGCTAGTCGGCGTGCTCAATAGTCTGGGTGGGAACTATACAGGTAGGGATGTGGCGTATTACGTGGATAAGGAGTACACGTCGCAGAACTACTTGCCGGACTATGCGAAGGTTGAGTGGCAGGCGAACGTACCGAACTGCCCGGCTGGTAAGGGGGTGGGATTTGACGACTAGAATGCTGATGCGTTGAGTTTTGATTTTAAGGTAAGAATAGAGATAGACTTAGACAGATACATAGCTTTCTGAATGACTTCTTCTTGTGGTATGTTTCGCAGAAGCGCGTCCGCGATCAAATTATGTGTTCCTGCGTCAATCAACATGCAGGTGTTCAAGATCCAGATAACAACAGCCTTGGTATCACGTACCATGCATCAGAGATGGGTAGCGAGGGTTGATATGTGTTCAACTGCCACCGAGGGCCAGGCCTCTCTTTACACTTCCATACGTACATGATAGTTGTATTGGAGTTCTGTAGATTTTCCCTTTTTCCTGTTGCAAGGCAGAAATGGCTGTCGAAGCAGCGCCTTGTTTTGCAAGCGTCGGGTTGGAGCACTGCTTCTTTTCTTTTCTTTTCCTTCTCTTTTCCTTATATTTTCCTTCTCGTTTTACAGCCTGTAACAGCCTTTTGGGCGTGTGGTTCTGCTCCTACAAATGCCTGTTGTCTTTGATGTGCAGAATTCTGCAGTCACTTTATGTCTGTTTGTTTTCTGTCTATTAACTATGTAAGACAGAGGCTCTTGCGGAAAGAGGAAAAGTAGAGCAGAATTACAGGAAAGAAAGGCAGCAAAAATTAAACTCTCTACACCAAATCAAGAGCTGGCTGGCCATACGCAGATAGCCCCTCTCCTGACATGGATCAGTGATGTTCGTGGTTCCATAGTGCTCCAGTGTAGCTCCACAGCTCCTGGTGGTTTCCATGTGCACAAAAGAGCCGGAAATAGTTGGAGCTTTGATGCTGTGGGGTGGTATGCGCCTGGATGGTCACGAGCCACTCTGTTATGACACAACACGGTGTACCATTGTACACGTGTTCCAGGAAAAAATAAGTTTCCATGCACGTTCATTGTTGGGAGCGATCGCCCGGAAACATCTTCCAGCCTTTGGCTTATTTTTATACTCGGTGACGGCCGGCAGAATGTTTTAGCGAGCTTCCGACAAAATCATCACGGGTGGATCCCGCCGTTGATAACGCTTCGGCTTCCAGCAAACCTTCATCATGACGTCGATGCCGATATCAATAAATGGAATTTTGTTCCCAGGATACTACTCGGACGCTCAGATTACACAGTCCCTCGAGTCTTGGTTTTGCCAGCGCAAAAATTCTTGGGAGGGTTGGCCGACCCACTCCCAGCCACCCCGCCTGATCTCTTCCCCAACCACCTCGTGCATCAACGCGAGTATTTCAAGTCTCAGGCAGTGCAGCTATATTTAATCCAAACCCATGTCAAACCTCTTCTACACAATATACACACATACCTGCAGCGCCAGAAAGAAAGCTTCTCCAGGTATCCCTTTGCCCCTAGCAAACACTCTATCCACACAGGATTGGCACTCTTCATCTCTTCTGCTCTCTGTATCTCCGAGCATATTTCTTTCTTCCTTTGTGCATACAATACTTCTTTGTTCTACATAATGCTCTCGAGATTAGTACTCGCCATTTCAGCAGGAATATGCGAGCTAGCTGCTGCTCAAACATTCTCCGCCTGCAATCCTCTCTACTCGAGTAAGTCTTCTAGTCTTCTACCAGCTTCTCTCCGGAGCCAGTCACTGACAGATGAGCAGCCGGATGTCCTGTAGATACAGCCCTTGGAAAGGCGATCAGTGTCGACTTTACGAAAGGCTCCGTCGACTCCTTTACTAGCTCTGGAAATCCCACCTACGACTCGAGCGGTGCACACTTCACCGTCGCCAAGAGCGGAGACGCCCCTCAACTCCTCAGCATTTTCTACATCATGTTTGGGAAGGTCCAGATCACGATGAAGGCGGCACCTGGTGCTGGTATCGTCAGCTCGCTCGTACTACAGTCCGACACCCTCGACGAGATCGATATGGAGTGGCTGGGTTCAGATGACAGCGAGGTCCAGACAAATTATTTTGGAAAGGGTCAGGTCACCACGTACAATCGGGGAGCTTTCCATCCTGCACCCAATAATCAGGACGAATTCATCACATACACGATCGAGTGGACCTCGGAACAAATCATTTTTTCTGTTGGGAATGAAGTGATCCGAGTTGTTACTCCAGCGACCGCTGATAGTAACCAATACCCACAGTCACCTATGCAGATCAAGTTCGGCGCATGGGCTGGAGGTGACCCATCAAACCCCGAGGGAACCATTTCATGGGCACGAGGACCAACGGACTACACCAAAGGGCCTTTCACAATGACCGTCCAGTCCGTCTCAGTCACCGACTACTCGACCGGGACCCAGTACAAATATGGCGATACCAGCGGCTCCTGGGAATCAATCGTGGCAGTAGGCGGAAAGATCAACGGGAATATTGACGCTGCAGGATCATCGGTAGCCACAGCGGACATCCCCGCCGTGACATCCGCATCGCCTTCAATCCCCGCCGGAATAGGAGGTGATCACGGTTCCACAGCAAGGCAGACAGGCTGGCCATGGGTCGCAACAACCACCCTCGCAACAGCAACCCAGGCGGCCACGACTCCAGCCGGTCTTCCCGATGGCTGGATCATAACCTCTTCCGGAAAAATCATGCCTGCAAATTCTGCGGCAGTACGTATGTCCTTGCCTTTACCTTTTTGCAATTTTTGCACTTTTCCAGACCATGATCTAACAGATCTCAAGACACCAGCAGCTTCAACCCCCTTCTCCTTAGCGGGCCCATCGTCCTTACTCTTCTCTCCGCCTCTTGGAGGTGGCCTTGATGAGTCGACTGGCTGGGACGACCGCGGTCTCCCAACAACTTTCACCAAGATTTCCGGCTGGCAGACGCAAATCCGGAGTTTTGACGATCATGGGTCCTTGATCACTAGCGTGCCTACACCGACGGTTGGGGCTTCTGGGGCTCCTACGCAAAGAGCGTGCTTTGGCGCCAACTGTGGCACGAATGGGAAGGTTGTAGGCACGAGTAGTTCAAAAGCATGCGGTGTGCAGCAAGGTCAGACGTGGAGAAGTACCATTATTTTCGGAGCAGCAGCTGCACTTTTAGAGCGGCTGCTTTTTTAAATGACTGGGGTGTTGAATGCTCACGACTGTGTATTTAGGGGAGCTGAGAGGCACTGGAAGGCACATGACATGGTACTGGCTGTGATGGAAATAATGACGAAGTTTACGATTTAATGAATAATAGAATATCCAAGGGCAGCCAGGGCTGCACCATAATCTGAGCAATATTCCCGCCTACCTGCTTGCCTTCCGAGGTTTATTCAGTGAGCTTGTAATCTACAGCGAAGCTTATGCTCTCAGCGCTATAGCAGTGCACCGTGTAGCTTTACAATGCTTCTATCGATATTGGAAAAGCGCATGTACGCTCGCCAAGGCTAAGAGTTAACACACTGAATTTCACAATCAGAGCCACGAAACGAAGACAGGTTCTCGACAAGAAGGGACAAAAGTAGCCAATGCATATCACTCTCACGAGCTTTTGCCGTTTCCAGCAGAGCTCAAGGCGTGATCGACTTGATTCATACCACGATAGAGAAGACGTCCTACAGGGGAATGTATATCCACCACAGTATTTTCAAGATCTAAGGGCGACAGCGTGGGTCTGTCCCGAGATGGTCTCGCCTCGCGACTAGTGTTTTCCTGCTCGCTGGTATATGTGAGGCAGGTAAGGTAAGGTAGGCAAATTTATCTTTTTTTCCCTCTAGTGTAATCAGGTATGGAGTAGAGCATGAGAGCCGAGAGATAGACTGTGGCCTGGCTCTCTGGATCTTGGATTGGGTGTTGCTGGGTACAGTAGTGCCCTGGGGATTGGTTCCCCTCATTCTTCTTCTTTCTCTCTAAGGTTGAATCTGCTCTCGGTGCTGTTAATCAATCGATGAATAAACAGGTTCGAGATCCCGGTGCGTCTCTGACACTGGGTGGATTCTTTCTGTCTGGGTTTTTCCCGCCGCGGGCGGGGAGAGATTGAGATCTGCTTTGGTGGCTTCTTGCTCTGCTCTTATTGAGGGATGGTTGTTTTGTTTATCGATCGGATTGCAAACTGTAAGTTGCATTGCAAATTGTTTTTGGCGTGGTCTGTTTATCAGGCGCGAGGAATGCTTGCGTTTGAAAAGAGCGGAGGGTTGGGTGATTTGGTCAGCATGGGTATCTTGGGTACTGGTGTTTATTTCCCCGACAAGTGGATTGGCTGGAGGGTGATGTTGCGTAATGTAAACAAATAGGCGAGAACCTGTTGGCTTCTGAGAGCCTGGCTTGATCTGGCTAGACTGCAGGTCCAATACCTAGCCAGCCCGATTTGATTCACAGCAGCAGACCTCGCTCGGCTCGACAGGATCGGAATAGTAAACAGGAGAATCGGGGGGTTGAGATCGCTCGGCTCTGTATTGATCGCCGAGATGGGTGAAGACGCTGCCGCCGTGGTAGCTCTGATTTTTCTTTCCAAGCTCTGGGTATTCAACAGCTTATTAGCCTTCTCCTCACTCCGACTCGCTTGCTCGGTTCACGCCCTATTTGGTTCGCGCGAAGGCTATAGCGACGTGAGTATTTGCGACCAAGGCGCCGTATTTGCCAATCGAGTAGTCCTATTCCTCGCATTCAATGAGGCGGATGCTGACAACGCTCCGAACATGTGACTTCAAACAGATTGCAGAAAATAGGGTGGAAGATCTACTTCATGCCCGTGCTCACCCTTGTAGAGAGCGTGATCGTGTACTGCTTCGGAGGAGCGAAAGCAGGGGGTTGGAGGAATAGCTTTTGAGTCTTATGCTTACAGCGAGCGTCATGGCAGAGACCGCAGCTGGCTGGTCTGGGAGAGTCGGCTAATGGGCTCGCGAGCATGTGGTGCGGAAAGATAGCTAGCTGGAGTTGCAGAGCTATATAGCTCGGCTTTCAATATGTGGGACTCGGTAAGATATGAAGTGCTAACTAACACCGAGGGGAAAATTGGAAGTTCCAAAACCAACTACCACATCATGATAAATTCAACCCTGAATAGCAAGCGAGCGGATTTCTGAGGCTGTAAAGCGAGTACTAGAGTTTGCCTAATACTTCCATCTATAGCCACGCGTGGCCTCGGTAGCTATGGTGTGTACGGTATGACAGATGGAGGGGGCGTGAGATGTGCCAAGACCAGATTCAAGGTGACTAATCAGGGGCTCGCTTCCGCTCAGACGCGTTGCGACAACACAGCTGAGATCGGGTGAGAACTGACTCGGATAGAGCCCCAAGATATGTAGTATCGTGACTCAGTCTTGTATCTCTGAAGTTCTCTCCCATAACGCGTGATTGAGAAATTCCGTTCAGCAGCGATACCAAGATCGATCGCTTGTTATCTCGCTTGCAACATGCAAGCAGCCAGGTCTGCCGATGGAGAGCCCAAACACCATCGGCCTTCTCTCTGGAAGTTCTTTTCCCCCTGTGAGCGTCGGCGAGCCGTATGAGCGCTCAGAGCCTCGAATTTCATGGGAAACGCTCCTCCGTGCGGCTGCGAGGACGCCAATCACAATGCAGAGCGAGACGACGAGATGTACCACTAGAAGCCATAACCTAAGCCACGCAGAAAAACATAGATTTTAATCGAGCAGTTTCCGGTCGGGTTGATACTCAGGACTCGTACTTTATCGAGTACAGTCAAGATGATTGCTTGAGAGTTGTAATCTTGTTTTCGATGTTCTCGCTTAAACGTCAGATGTGAGTTGGCTGGTTCTGTAATGATCGAGCAACACCGGATAGTCTGCCGCTTATCGGTAGCGCTAACTCATCAAATAGACTTTTCGTCGAGACTCGCCTGAGTAATTGATTTGGCGACCTCGGGCATGGAACCTGTGGATGTCATCCTTTCTCTCCCACGCTCGACGCTGCCAACTACCTGTATCAGCCGAAGCTGGGCCTACACCGCCCGTGGCCAGTTTCTCCCTTGACCACATACATGTGTGATCGAAGAAGAGCGCCAGGCACCCGAGTCTCTCTGGAGAGGGAGACCGCAATGTCGGGACTGATTCCTTTGCCGACTCAGCCTCCTCGAAAGATAGAGTAGTCTCGGTTCTACGACGCCTCTTCTCCTCATGATCCATGATCGGATCGCCCAGGACTGTACGGAGAGATAGGCTGGGAGGGAGATCTGGATCCGAGTTCGACTGTGTACTATATGGAAATCGAGGTCGAGGGGTCCGTGGAGACGGCTTGCTGCACCCCACACTAGAGCCCTGCCGTCGATAGCCCATTGTTGTTCATTTCCATCTTCACTTCCATGTCATTTGACCGTCTCCGCTTCATCTCGCTGTTCCTTTCCTCCAGCTTCACGTGCACCGCTCTGCAATTCCAAGAACGAAAGTCCCGCCTCTGGCTCCGCGAGCTTATCAGTCTCGATATCCGGCTAGCTCCCTATCTTATCTCTCCCAACCTCAATCGCACGATAAGCACATTCCACGTCCAAACTTGCATCTCTGCCCCTCTATATCGTTTCAATTGGCTTATACTTGGATATTCCCGCTTCTCATTTTTAGATTGACCGGCGACAGCTGATACAATGGTTCGCACCGACACCGACAGCCCAGATGTTTCTTCCTACCCAACACCCGCCTACACTCCTCCCCACCACTCGAGCATACCACTCACCGTGCTGGTCTCGTCCAGAGCCGTGATATTCGACCAGGAGAACAACCTCGTCGTGTCTCCCGCCACAGTCACTGTCTCGCCGCAGACGGGGACCATCATCTCCATCCTGCCCACCGTCCTTCCGGCGTCCAGTTTCCCGGAAAACACCACGTACATTGATCACACGCCCCATCTTCTCCTCCCCGGACTAGTGGATGCCCATGTACATCTCAATGAGCCGGGCAGGACGGAGTGGGAGGGCTTCCATACCGGGACAAGAGCGGCTGCTTCGGGGGGCGTGACGACGGTTGTTGATATGCCGCTGAATGCCATTCCGCCTACTACTACGGTCAATGGCTTGAATGAGAAGATCATGGCTGCAGAGGGCCAGTGCTGGGTCGATGTCGGCTTCTACGGCGGCATCATCCCCGGGAATGCCCATGAGCTTCTCCCACTGGTGGAAGCTGGCGTAAGAGGATTCAAAGGCTTCCTGATCGAAAGCGGCGTGAGCCCCCCTCTCCCAAATACACAACCTACAGTATACTAAAGGAAATACCCTAGGTCGACGAGTTCCCCGCTGTCTCCTCGTCTGACGTCGCCCTTGCAATGAAAACCCTCGCCAACACGTCAACAACACTCATGTTCCACGCTGAGATGATCCCACCAATAACCGAATCGGTCGGCGACGACGTACAAATTTCTCTCCCACCTCTTCAACCTTTCGGTCCCTTGGACGCCTACACGACCTTCTTGTACTCTCGCCCTCCGGCTTTCGAAACCTACGCCATCGAAGAGATTCTCTCGCTAGCACACCTAGCCCCCGACCTGGCGCTCCACATCGTACACCTCTCCGCACTGGAAGGCGTGCCCATCCTGCGCGCGGCCCGGGATCGCGGTGTGAAGATCACTGCAGAAACGTGTTTCCACTACCTCGCTCTAGCCTCGGAAGATGTAGAAGATGGGGATACGAGGCACAAATGCTGTCCGCCGATCCGGGATTCCGTCAACCGAGACGGGCTATGGGAAGAGCTCGCGAAGCCTGACTCGGTGCTACAGACCATCGTCAGCGATCACAGTCCTTGCACGCCAGAACTCAAGCTACTGCCTGAGCACCTAGGAAGCGGAGAGGGGAAGGCGCACAGAGGCGTTAATGGCGAGCTCCTGTCGAAGGAAGAAGCAGACGAGAGAGAGAAGGGCGATTTTTTTGCATCCTGGGGCGGGATATCATCTGTCGGTCTCGGGCTGCCTATCCTCTGGACCGAAGCCACTGCACGCTCAAACCATACCCTGTCTATATTAGATATTGTCCGTCTCTGCGCTCTCAACACAGCTGCTCAAGTCGGCCTTACGCACCGTAAAGGCGCGCTCCGGCCAGGCATGGATGCCGACATCTGCGTCTTCGACGACGATGCCTCGTGGGTTGTAGGCAGGGAGCAGATGCTGTTCCGCAACAAGGTTAGTCCGTACCAGGGAAAACGGATGAGGGGTGTGGTGAAAGAGACGTGGCTTGGAGGGCAGAAGGTTTTTGAGAGGGGAGGTATTAATGGGGGATTCGTGGGGAAGGGGGGCTTACCAACGGGGAGGCTGCTTTTGGAGAAGAGAAAAGTATAGCGTAGTGGTTGGGATGTGATGGTTTTGCGTATTTGGGCCTGAGCGTTGTATTTTGTGTGGTACTCGGTTGGGTGAAGGCGAGGAAATATTCATGACATATTTGTTTCGGTTAATTAGAGCTGGAATTACGAATCACGAGAATGCAAAATGATTTACATATTTCGGCCTCTTTGACCCTAACCCTTGAGCTGTGTGATGGGCAGTATGCTATAAGAACTTGTTGATCCCGGAAGTCAGTAATAGAGCTAGAGTAGGACCTACACCTTAAGTCAATATCAAACCCTAAGCGTAAAGAAATGACTTGGAACACGCGAAGGATGGATCACATTATTCGCGTGATGACGTAGACTATATCACATTGATTAGTCAATAAGGAGCTAAGGCAAAATTATTGTATGGTGCTTCTCTATTCTTATTAGTTAAGGCTAGTAGAGACCAGAGGGAGTGTAAGTTTTTAGATATGTAATAAGCCTGCTACCACACTAGTAACCTCTACCTAGGGTTACGATATAGACTATATCGCTTAGCGAGGTTTGTCAAGGATGTATTCACCCACCCATCTTATCTTGAGTACTTACCATGACTAATACGGATTATCTCTGTTAGTATAGGACTTCCGATTCTTTTATAATACGACTGCGGTGTATACTTCCCGAGTAGGGCCGGGGGGTTAATACACGGATGATGTCGCTTTTGTATGTGCGAGATGTGATCTGTGATGTTGTGTGGCGTTGTGTTTTGTATAGAAGGTTGGAATGGAAAGTTGAAGGAGATGATAAATAAGGGCTGCTGGATAATGAACGAGCACCTTGTATCCCCACTTGTTCCCGCGGAAAGTGAGCTGCTCTCAGCACTTTCTCGCTTGGCGATGCTGGTTTGTTTACCTCGGCAAACCGGCAGCAGCCGCAACTCTCGGCGGAAGTATGAAGGGGAAGGGATCTCGGCATCTTGGATGCGTAGAGAGCAATGCTACGAATATGAGGTCTGCTTGCCTTTGAGGCTCTGGCTTTTGGTTGATGGTTGTAGATGTCGGGTACTAATTGAGAGCTGGATTTCCTTGGGTTGCCTGTCAGAAGTGCGTGCAAGGCATGTAAGTCGGATTAGAATTTTCACATTATTGATTTTGTGGTTTTGAAAGCCTGGTTTAAATGAGAATACCATAGTCTTCATGCACCTATTGAAAAATTCCAAGTTTTGTTGGATTTCAAGTGCCGAAACTAGTTTAGCTTAATACATGTTTTCTCCGATTCTTATTTTTCCTTCGGCGACACCTCGAATTGAACGGTTCAGATCGACAGCGTCAGAATGGTAGCTACTTTCAACGACGTTTTTTTGACTGTACTATACCCCTTTGACGAATCAACAACGTACGATCTTTCAGGTCTTTGTGCCTTTCTTACATTTTCAAGAACATTACAGCGTTCCTTGTCTCTTACAAAGCTAAGCTTTCAAGAAGGTCACCACGACGTAGGTATAAAAAAATCGGATAGATTAAATACTACTTGAAAAGGAAGTGAATAGGGAATGGATTTCAGAAAAGGCGAATTTCAAAGAATGTTATAATCACGGCTTTTCGCGTATGCCAAAGCAGGATTTCACTTGTGTAGGAAAGACATCGCGCTACGCTTGAGGATATCTATTTGAGGCTGTGTGATAAAGTGCTCTCAAGACTTCTTTTGAACTCTCGCAAGAAGACAATCATCAGAAGTAACTTTCTAATTAATCGTTCAAGATTAGCCATATGTACCTGTTTTGATTGTAAATTACTGCATCAGATAGTTTCCTCGCGGTAAGCTCAATAAATTCAAGTTGAAAGCGCTGCTACTCGAGGTTGATTAAAATCCAATCCCTGCCAATCGTTCGCCTTGGCTTGGTTGAGGATAACTGGCGGTGATTGAAAAGTCAGCAACCAAGCGAGGAATTCTCCTGCTTTGTGTTGGTCTGCGTGATCCAAAGGTTGAGACGCAGGTAGAACATTCGGGGGCACTCAACTATACATACCTTTCGAGTCTCTTACAGACTGCATGCGGCCTTTCTGGAAATTGAATAGTGTCTTACTGGTTGAACAACAGGAAGTTTCAAGCTCCATTTCGTATTTCGTATGGAAAACCCTTTTGTACAGAGCAATTCTTAGACGTATCAGTAAGAAACCATTTCCAACGACTTGTCAGAAGTTCCTAGTTAGTTTTCGAATCTACGGGCTCAACAGATACCTACTCAAAGATGCCCCAAAGGTCTCGCAGGCCTTTGTCGAAGCTCTGCTAAAGTATAACAGGACGGCCCCATCACTTCTCCTACAACTTGGGCTTGCCTTAGCCAACTCAAAATATCGCATCAATCAAAACTATCGCAATCCGAAATGGCTCAGCAGTCGGAAGAACTCCAAGAGCTCATTGCGCAACTATCTCTCCTAGAATCTGGAACCTATCAACGCGAGCAGCAAAATGAGCTGACAGGTACCCCGATTTTCACCAAGCCTGTTCTAGCCTATGCGACACAAACTACCCAGCTCCAGTCATTCAGTCAATATGGTCTCCTGGCCGGTGATGCAGACCTCCTGGACGAGATGGCCAGGCAGGATAGAGATCTCTCAGAGCTCCCTGTCGACAGAGACCCGAGGGTGTTCTTCAATATTTCTGCGCCGTCGAGCGCCTTCATATGCGGCTCCCAGGGATCGGGCAAGAGCCATACGCTCTCATGCTTGCTCGAGAACTGTCTGCTAAAGTCCGACGCCGACCAAATGAATAAGCTCAAGAGCCCTCTAGCAGGTTTGGTGTTTCATTACGATCCGTTCATATCGGACCTCAAGGGGACTCCGTGCGAAGCTGCCCATCTGTGTTCGAGTGAAAAAATCTCCGTGCGTGTCTTGTGTTCGCCATCTAATATACAAACCATGAAGGTAGAATTTATCACATCCATTACGGAATCCTGCTGATCTGCTTCCGTAGCGAACCTATTCGAACATGAAAAGTGTCACAGTCGAGCCCTTGATGATTAACGAGAGCCACTTAAACACCAAGCGAATGCTGGATTTGATGGCTGTCAGCCAAGAAGAGCGAATGCCCCTATATCTGCATGAGATCACGCGCATACTTCGAGGAATGCGCGTCGTACAGCAATTGATTGGGGGGTCGTTCAAGTATGCCACCTTCAAGAAAGAAGTCGACAGGTCTCCGATGACCGACGCTCAAAAGGCACCGTTAACGCAGCGACTGGACACTCTCGAATCGTTTATGCCAAAATCTCAGACCACAATCGGCGCAACGGAGAAAGCTGTTGGGGGGAATGATTGGAGCATCAAGGTATGCTAAAATTTTCTCAGTTTCCGTGCCGCAACATACCTCTGTTAACACTTTCAAGCCTGGTTCTCTGATTATAGTTGATTTATCTTGCCCATGTATAACCTCCGAGGCTGCTTGCACCCTCTTCAACATGTGTTTGAGCCTCTTCCTCGAGCAAGAAACTTCAACTGGACGAGTAGTCGCGTTAGACGAGGCGCATAAAGCAAGTATCTCCACAACCAGCATGGTCTCAAGATTTACTTCGAACTGACCTAGTTCAAACCAGTACATGAATGCGGGATCCGAAGCGTCAACATTGACTAGCAACTTGCTTTCTTCTATCCGGCTTCAACGCCATCTCGGCACCAGAGTTTTCATCTCTACACAGGAGCCGTCGATTTCGCCAAAGCTTTTGGATCTTTGCTCTATCACCGTCGTCCATCGTTTCACGTCTCCGGACTGGCTGAGCTGTTTGCGCTTGCATCTAGCTGCTTTGAAGGACGATAATGGCATGAAAGCTGTGTTCAGTCAGATCATTAGATTGAGGGTTGGAGAAGCTTTGCTCTTCGCCCCAAGTGCTGTGGTTGGGGTGAAGTCAGAGGCTGGAGAGGCTGGCGTCGCTAGAATCGAACTCAAGAAGCTTGGAACGGAGTACATGCAAGTCAAAATTCGAAATCGAGTCACCCATGATGGAGGAAAAAGTGTGATGGCCATTGGATCCTAAACCGATCATGCAGGAGCATGTCAGCAGTGGATCAGAGTTTCGGACTGGGCAAAATACTCTACGAGATTACAATACTTTGAAACCGGGGCGGATATTTATAGTGCTCCTAATTACTGTAGAAAGTGGCAGATAGCTGATGAGATCTACTGTCGGCGAAGTGTAGGTACAAAAGGCTGCGCCGGAACCAAAAGGATGAGACGCCAACCGGATGGGACAAAGCGGAAACTAAGAGACTTGCAAAACAGACGTTGATGCAGGGTGAGGGGTCGATGATAAAGTATAGCAGCTCATTTCTCGACTGAAATTCTTTGCCCCCGTCAGTCCTGCTCATGTAGAGCGTGGTATAAATGGCATGTCAAAGTAAATAGACGGGTTTAGCAACCGAAAAAGGGTTCGCACCGACTTCTGGCAAACAAACGCGGAGTCACAGACCGAGGAGCCAGAAAACAAATGAAACTCCAGGATGTGATTGGTCATGGCTGTTTACCTACACCAAGGTTCGGCAGCGTCTGCATCTTCCAGCGAGCTAATCGCAGCTGCGATGATTGGACGTTGTTGTATCAAAATATGTTGTGAATTGGAGAAGTATGTGACGTTGATTGATAGAGGGTTCCCAATGGTAGTGGCATGTGGCGTAAAAACGCCCGGTCCATCCAGCGGTCTCAGCTCCACATTTGCTTGTAGAATATCAATGTCAGCAATGCCCGTCGCCCGGGTACACATTCTCAAAATGTCGTCGAAGACTCCTAGCACGTTCAGACAAGCTTGGTACAAGTGGAAAGCCCTCAAGCTACCATGGCGTAAGCGATTCTTCGTCGGTAAGAATCCATTGCAAGCCCATTTGCCTTCTCACCAAGCTCCCCGCCACAGCGTCACCATCTCCATCTAACAGCGTCAGGCCTCGACCTCCAAGGTAACACATTCTGGGAATTCCGCGATACGCTCTCCTCGCATAAATATCGAATGCGCCGGATCGTCGAGTGTCCTGCCGCAACGCACTATAGCGAAGTGAAAATCTCGCCACAATGGCACCAATGGCTGCGACACACCCGGCGCGACCCGCCCTCTCTTACAGAACAATCGCAAGACCTCGTACGGCAGAGGCAGCTGAAGATACTGGCTGCGCAGGCCGATGCGAGATGGGCTGCCAAACCGAGCTTCTTGGATACGCCAGAGCGCAGTCAGCCCTTACCTGCTCTGGAAGTCAAGGATCCTGGCGGGTACGATTCAGTGCAGCACAGGAGCGAGGCAGTGGGTGTGCCTGACGGTGGCAAAGAGATAAATGCTGAAATCGGCGAGGGGGGGATCGAAATGCAAGCTCCGAATGGAATTAGCCATCCTTTCGGTAAAACATCACCACAAGAGAAGCAGAGACGGGGGGAAGAACACGCGCCAAAGAAAGAGATAAAAGAGGATCCATGGAAGAATGCTCGCGGAGGACCTAGCGAAGAATGGCAGCCGGAGACGTGGGGCGGAAATGTCACGGCGAGGGGGCGATGAACGACCATCTCACGCTGTCGAGCAATTCGGGAGGACGGTCTAGTATGAAGGAGCGGAAGAAACCACGGCACGTGTGATGCCCAGCCTACAAAAGGTATGTAGTATACTGGCCCATGAGTGGCTGCAAAGAATCCCCTTTACCCATGGAGGGCGTATGAACCCCCACTTGAAGCGATTGGCTTCGCACAAGGACGAGTAATTTACGACTGTGCTTTGCAAACATGTGTTCTAGAGATCTCGTTCCTTTGACTTCGTTCTTACATCATGTTGTCCACCGGTACCTACTTTTTGCTTAGCCTGCTTGCATCTTCTCACGTCTGACCAGGCCTGATCATGCTTGAATGGGTACCATAATCAAGTGTGGCATTTCTGGCATTAGACCAACTGTCACTGCGTGTTCATTTATTGATTATTCGAGCAACTGCAGTCAATTCTCCGCGCCTCGCTATCCAAGGCCATGCAGTCAAGAGTTTCGTCAAACAGCTGATCCTTGAATTCGTTCAATCTTTCAACCTTGCTCTCTGCCAGCACTCCTCACCTCACCATATCATCCACAAATTCGCCCCATCCATCCCCAAAGCTGGAATAGTAGTCCACAGACAACCCGGTCAGGAAGACGTTCCCAGCAACAAGCTTCAAATTTCTCACGAGCGAAGTTTGTTCTTTATTCGACAGAGTAGCCGGGAGGCTGTGCATTAAAACCGCCATAGCTGATCTTTCAGTTCCGGACGAGTGCTCGAAATCGGAGATGATTTTGTGGGAATCGTTATTCTGGTATGTCTCGTATGCTTCCTCGAAAACCACAGACACATTGCAAGAGTACATGAAGCGCGAATCTGGAACCGCGCCAGGATTCTGGATCACCTGCTCCGGGTTAGTAAGAACATTCCCGAAAAGCGCGGCAGCAAGGACGACGTTTCGCTGACGACACTTGGAGGCGGGTGAATAGCACCTACCAATGGCTCCATTCCTAAGCCCGCGTCGCCCCAGATCGCATCCGCAACCTTCTCCAGATACGCCTGGCTCTCAGCGGTCCACCGGGTCGGGGCCTCGTCCAGGAAGATCCCCCCCAACCTCAAGTTGGGGTTACCTGCATTCGTTGCCCACGCTGAATAGGTCTTGATCTCAGCCAGTGCAAGCGAGATGTCCCTGTTCGTCCAATTCGTGGCCACATACCCCACCATCCTTACATTGGGATACGAGTTGAGCCTGGATATGGCCAGCGTGTAATTGCCGTCTGGCTCTGCGCCGGGACCAGGACCGTTGGCCGGGTTGACGACCGCGGTGAAGTCGAGGTGCGGGTAGTGCTGGGCTCTGCTTGGGTCAGCCCCTCCGACCACTTCCCTCCACCGTCGCCAATCGCACCAAAACAACGAAGCGAGAAAGAGGAGGAAGGAGGACGAAGAGAAGCTTACGCCTGAATCAAAGGGTCCCACGCGTCTCCACCAGGATATACATAGAGCGGCACCAAGACCTGCGACCTACGTTCCGGGTTCTGTCCTTTCATCCTGCCAAGAATCATGGCACCGGGCACCAGGATGGCAGCCAGCACGCCCAGGAGCACCAGCCCGAGCGCCCAGTACGGGAGCCCGCAGAGGTTCGAGGTGCAAGTTCGGACTCTCCTTGGTTTCTGGGCCCTGAGGAGCTCGGAGGTTGACGAAGAGGAGAGTTCTGACGAGGAGGAGAGCTGCTGGGACGACATGTTGTTTATATGCGGAGTGGGGAAGAAGCGAAGCGAGTGGGGCAGGGGAGAAGGAGGTCGCCCGGTCGGTGTCCCGAGGGGCACTCGGGAGTCGAAGCAGGGAATGAATGGCGACGCGTCACGCACGAGTACCAATCTCAGGACGGAAGTCTCTCGACCTTCATCCACCACCGCCGGCGAGGAAGCAAGGAATCTCTGCACAGAACCAGCACCGAGAACGAGACAGACAGCCGCGAGACGACTGCCCGAACATGCGGCCAGTCCAGGACTCGTGAACTTGCTCGCATCTTTATGTCGCGCCCGTCTGCGCACGCCGACCGAAGTGCTGATACGGAGCGCGCAGAGAGAGCGCACGCCCTGCGCCCCTCGGGGTGCACAGGTGAGGGGGCAGGGCCTCGACGAGACGACGCCCGCGCCCCCAAGCGGCGCACCGGGCGCGGATGTGGGTTTCAGGTCGGCCGGCTCTCCGAGGCTTTGCGAAGCGCATCCTCGTCCTCCCCATTCCCGTCGGTCGAGGGATCTGACAGCCTGGGTGAGGCAGGGATGAGAGGTGGTGCTTGGGGGATGCTGCGTGTTGGGGGGATATGTAGATGTATACACGCATATATACGGGGGGGTATATATATGTACATGTATACACGCATATATATGTATATATATATATACACGCATGTGTATGTACATGTATACACGCAAATATATATATACGCATGTGTATGTACATGTATACACACGCATATATATATACGTATATACACACACACACCGTAGCCCGAGCCAGACCACCCGCCGGGACATCCCAGCTCCGGACTGCCCACCCACGACGCCGGCACACACGTGGTCGGCGGGCGAGCCGGCCTCGGGCGCCACGGGCACGGGCACGGCCACGGGCACGGGCTGGACCGACGAGGCTGAGCCGTGCGTCCCGAGCGGTGGTTCGGGCTTCTGGCGAGCGTCGGCCCGTGCCCTCGAGCCGGGACGACTCCTCTCTCCTCTGGGGGGTCGGGGGGTTTCTCTCTGTGCCTCTTTGGTGTCCCTCTCCCTCTCTGTCTGTCTCTCCTCTCTTCTCCCTCTCTCTCTCCTCTCTCTCTCCTCTCTCTCTCCTCTCTCTCTCCTCTCTCTCTCCTCTCTCTCTCCTCTCTCTCTCCTCTCTCCTCTCCTCTCCTCTCTCCTCTTGAACGAGCGAGAGAGAGAGAGACAGACACAGAGAACCCCCCCCCCTCCCACACACCCCCTGCTGCGAGCGGCCGTCGACACGTCGATCCTCGGACGACCGATCTGTACCGGGGACCCGCTCGTCCCTCTAGCTGGCCCGAGCCCGAGGCAAGACGGTCTGGGGCGCGGGTCTCGTGGTTGGGAAGCTTCGGAGCTGGGGAAACCCCCCCCCTCTCCTCCTCCTCTTCCCCCTCCTCCTCGGGTTGACGGTGGTCGCCCGTGTCGTCTGCAGAGGGCCGATCTGGCGCTGGGAGCCGCGAGGGCTTCGTGTTCAGGGGGAAGGGGGCGAGAGAGAGGTCTGTGAAAGGGGGGAAGGGACGGAGGTGGTGCGCGGACGGTAGATAGATATATTCCCCATCGCTCTACTGATACTTGGCCTCGTAGATATCTCCTCCCACTCTCTCTGATGCGTGATTACAACCCTCTGCCCACCCAGCGCTCTCTTCCCCCGCCTCCGCCTCGGTGTCCCCCGCCGTCCCCGTGGGTACGTCCCGCGCGCCCCGACGCCTCCCCCGCCCGTCACTCGCGCGCCTCCCGCTTCACCCGGGGGGAGCGGTCCGGCCCCGGGGAGCGCGGGCCCAGCATCCAGTCCTGCATGGCGAGCCACTCGCTCCACGTGCTCTCCGCCATCTGGATCTCCTTCTCACTGGTGTCGAGCAGCGGGCTCAGGTAGGGCACCGTCTCCTCCGGGCTCATGTCGTAGGCCTGCTTGACCGTCAGCCAGCTGGCGGCCTTGGCGGCGAACATGTAGTTCCGGCGCTCGATCTCGTGGAGCTGGCCGATGCCGCGCTGCCAGTCGTCGCCGAAGAAGCCGTGCAGCACGCCGGGCGAGTCGTGCCCGGTGACCACCAGCCGCCGGATGTAGGGCACGAGCGACACGGCCCCCGCCGGGAGCGCGGCCCCGGGGGCGAGGGCGAGGGCGTGGGCGTGGGCGTGCTGGGGCCGCAGGGGCGGCATCTCGGGGCCGGCGGCGCGCGGAGACGACGGCTGGCTGGCGGACATGACGGGGAACGGGCGCTTCTGGCAGGGCAGCTGGATGTTGAGGAAGGCCCCGAGGGCCTGGACCGGCGGCGAGTGCTGGGCGTAGTCGAGGAAGTACTTGGTGCAGCTCTTGTAATGGGGGTACCATTCGAAGATCTCGAGCGCGGGCGCGTTGGGGCGCGGCGAGGGCTCGCACGGCAGCGGGTGCGCGGTCTGGAAGGACGGGCCGCCCTGGCTCTGGAATGCCATGCTTCTCGATCTGCCCAAGCGACATGAAGACGTTCAGCGAGCGCCGGGGGGGAGGGGGGAGAGAGGGAGAGAGGGAGAGAGACGAGGAGGAGGGTGGGAGATATTAAGGAAATTTGGGGGGGGCGCGCGGTCCGTACCAGAGGGGTCTGCACCGACGGGGTCTAGGGATGAGCCAGAGCAGGGGGGGAAAGCTAGAAGGACCCCTGACGGATGGAGGGCGGGCAGCAGCAGGACTCTGGCCGTGTCGGAGGTGGAACTGAGATATCGGTCTCGTTGCGATTGAATGGAGCTCGACCGGACGACGCGTGCGGGTTGTGGGTGCGAAGGGGACGGAGAGAGACAAGGCGGCGGTGGATGAAGCTGCTCGTGAGGTCGCAACCGGCCGGCAACGGGGCGTGCAGATTCGGCGATTATGTCGCCATGGAGACTTGCGCGGGCGGCCCTTTTCCCTCTCTACGGGTCGGTGTCGAGCCCGATGCACGAGATGGGTGGGGATGGATGGTGGGATAGATGGTGGGATGGATGGTAGAATGGATGGTAGAATGGATGATCGGATGGATGATCGGATGGATGGTCGGATGGATGGTCGGATGGATGGTCGGAATGCCTTTTATTTTTCTTTGCCATTGCTACCGCGAGACCACGGCCATTTTGACAGCGGGGGCAGAGAGAGAGAGAGAGAGAGAGGGTATGGGCACAACTTGGGTGGTGCGGCGGCCACCATGCAGGGCCAGATCGGTTTCCATGCGCACGCCAATGCTCGTGGCCTTTGCCCATGCCCATGCCCAATGCCTTGTGTGTGATCCATGTGTGATCCATGTGTGATCCATGTGCAATGTGTCTATCCATGTCGGGTCCGCGCGAAGCAGGACACAGCAGGACACAGCAGAGCACAGCAGAGCACAGCAGTCCGTCCGGGCCGTAGGAGGGTCAGCCAGACATCACGAGGCGTCTGCTCCTCGGTGGTCGACGAGGCAGAGTCGTCGAGCTGGCCTGGGAAAGTCTCGTCGCTGGTGTCCAAGTCTCGTCGCTGGTGTCCGGCAAGGAGGACATTGGGGAATATCCCCGCGATATCTTTGCTCTCATCTGTAGAATATGATAATACCACTTGGCTTCCCCCTATAGCTATAGCTTTGCTATCGTCTGTAGAATATGATAATATTGTTACGATTACTGCGGTGTTTTATTATTACTACTGTTAGTACTATTACTACTACTATTATACTACTACTACAACAACCACTATTACTCTACTACTCTACTACTCTACTACCACTACTCCTCTTCATCTATCCCAGGCACCTCCAATCAATGCACGAAGCCGAGCCCAGCGACTATCTCGTGCCACTCCCCTCGAGCTGAGAGAGGCACCACCCCGCGTCGCCGATCCCACTGGGGCGCCCCGACGCCCCCTGAGAGCCGGGCGAACCGCGCCGGGGAATCCTCCCTCGCCCCGAGCGGAGCAG
>JAENRP010000071.1:136042-174513 GCA_024741835.1 Diplocarpon mali | reverse complement strand
GACCGATGCGCACGCGTATGGGTTTAACTACCGCCAAGCCTCTGATAGATGGCGGTCCATTGTCCATCTCGCCTCTCTGCCCTTCTCCCAGGCTGATCGTATCAGCGTCGCCGTGGCGTCGGCAGGTAGACAGCAACGGCGAGGGCGAGGCCGAGGCTCGCCGCATATCCGAGGGCGCTGCCACGGCGAGCCCAGGCTCGTCGTCATCTTGCTCGAGAACGACGTATCCGAGAAAACCTCGTCGCGATCGTGGAGAGGGGGGGAAAGAGTATATAGGCCCGCACCTGTCGCCCCGACTGGCCCATCCTCCTCATCTCTCAGCACGCTCTCTTCGATAGATTCTCTCCTTGCATTTGTTCCTTGCATTCTTTCACTACATTCTTTCACTCGGCTCCTTGACTCGGCTCCTTCACTACATTCTTTCACTCGACTTCTTCACTCCACTGCTTCACTGCTTCACTACATTCTTTCACCCGACTTCTTCACTCCCCTCCTTCACTACATTCTTTCACTCCCCTCCCACCCCCTCCTCAGCAATGCTCGGCACAACACTCGTTCTCCTGGCTTCTTCGGCCCTCGTGGCCGCCGCCCCCTACGCGACCAACCAGACGCGGGAGTCGTGCAACTTTCTCTTCAGACACTACCCCGAGTCGGTGCATTTTCCCGGCTCCTTGCGCTATGCGCGCGAAGATACATGTAGGGCGCGCCCGCCCTGCCGTGCCCGTGTATCTCACCGCTGACGTCGCCTCTAGTCTCCTGGAGCACGGATTCCTGGCTGGGGCCGGCGTGTGTCTTCACTCCCTACTCCACCCCGATGGTCACCGCCGGCATCCAGCTGCTCGCTGCTCGCGACGTCCCGTTCGCCATCCGCGGAGGCGGCTTCATGCCCATCGCCAACGCCGCCAACATCGGCCCCGAAGGAATCCTCTTCTCGAACTCCAACATGACCCTGCTCACCATCGAGGATGACAAGTCGGTCGTGCACGTCGGCGCCGGCGTCACATTCGGACCTCTGTACGACTTCGTGGCCCCGCACAACGTCGCCATCAACGGGGTGCGTCTGGGGAACGTCGGCGTCGTCGGCTTCCACCTCGGCGGCGGCATTGGCTTCTTCAGTTACGAGCACGGCGTGGCTCCCACGACGGTGAAGTCGTTCGATGTACGCTCTGTCACAGACCCTCCCCGTCGAGCCGCTCTAACATGATCCAGGTCGTCTTGGCCAACGGGACCGCGACAACGGTGAGCAACAGCTCCTCCGCGGACCTCTTCTGGGCCCTCCGCGGCGGCGGGAACAACTTCGCCTACGTCACCAGCGTCTCCCTCTACACGATCCCATCCGAGTCCATCGTGCTGGGCGACGTGGGCTACGGGACCGAGCGCGCCGACCAGTACTACGAGTCGATGACGGACTTCGCCCTCCACGCCGGCGCGGACCCCGCCTCCTCGACCGAGGGTCAGTCGCGGTGGCAGCCGGCCCGGAACCCGAACGTGTCGTACCACGCATTCCTCTTCAACAGCGCCAACAAGTTCGACGCGCCCGGCTTCGCGAACCTCACCGCGCCCAAGCTCCCCTTCACCAGTGGCAACCTCACCAAGACCACCATGAGCGGATGGTTCAAGCGCTTCGAGGCCCACCCGGACTTCGACAACCGCAAGCGCTTCCTCTTCTACAGCATCCCCGCGGACAAGGCCGCCTTCAAGATCGCGACCGACGCCTACTACCGCGTGCTCCGGGAGGAGAAGCTCGACGAGGTGCGGGGCTTCTTCACGGCCTTCAGCGTGATGCCCATCACGTCCAAGGTGGTCGAGGCATCGGCGGCCAACGGCGGCAACCCCACCGGGCTCACGGCCTCGAGCGTGCCCGCGCTCTGGCTGGTCGAGAGTCCCTCCTGGGACGATGGCGTGGATGATGCCCACGTCGACGCGGCGCACGTCAAGGCCAACGCGGCCATCAAGGACGATCTCAAGGCCGCGGGCTTCGACATGCTGCCGTTCATCTACCTGAGCGATGCGGCCCTGGACCAGCCCGTGTTCGAGGGCTACGGCCAGGAGAGCTGGGACAAGCTGAAGTCGATCGCCAAGATCTACGACCCGACGGAGGTGTTCCAGAGATTGGTGCCCGGAGCCCCCAAGATCTCTGCCGATCGTGGGCAGGCTCGCCGGGGCTGAGCTCCGTAACAAGAGCTTGATGCGTCGAAGGGGTTCGTCTATGAAATTGCATTTCATCTGGTCACACCTTCCCTTGGAGGAGAGAGAGAGAGAGAGAGGGAAAAGACGGAGCTCGAAGCTGCCCTCTGTACATTCCTGATTCCCCTGTTCTCTTCCCGCTCGTGCCTGGACGCGTAGCACCTGTACATAGACAAGACAAAATCAACCATGACTTGGAAGACTCGACCGCTCTGACTGCTCTCTGACTGCTCTCTGACTGCTCTCCAGCCTCGGACGCGTGCTGTGAACCAAAAGCCGCCGACTCGCCGCCCGAGCCAACCATGCTGCCCCCGGATCCCGCGCCGCCTCGCAGCTCTAGCCTTGTTGTGGAGAGGGGAAGGCACCGCGCTTCCCACAACCGCGCTCGCTAGCGGGCAGCGCGTCCCGCCGCGCCTCTGGGCCGCCGGACTCCCCCGGGAGAGACATCTTCTCCGCCGGCGGGAAGCGCCGCCTGCGGGGCCCGAGAGCCGTGGCCCTGTCCTCGAGCACAGCACAGCACAGCATAGATCTCTCGGGGCCCCGGCCCGCCCCGCCCCCACGTGATATCCCAGAAGACCCCCCGGGCGGACCCGACCTGACCTCCATGTTGAGGGAAGGCTGCAGGTCCGGCGATGCGGCGGCGGCTGAGATGCCGTCGGAGGAGCAGCCGCGTGGGCGCCGGGCGGAGGGAGTTAGGAGAGCGGCAGCCATCATGGCTTTGCTTTTTCTGGGGCCTCTCTCTCTGTGATCTCCTCGGGTGTGTGTTTCTGATCTGGTGCCGGTTTTGGCCTCGGCTGAGACGACTCTGCTCGGCCCGGCGCGTATCTCTTGTGTCCATCTCTTGTTTACCCCCCCGCGAGGATGCCATGTGCGGTGAGGGGCTTTGGCGAGGATACACCTTTGCGAGATCAGGGGCTCGGCCGCAGTCATCCTGACCTTCCATGCCAGGAAGCCCGCGGGGACCGTGGCTCCAACGTACCATCGCCCGTATCAAGTTCCTCCTCGCGTGGCCGGCATCTCCCCAGGTGTGATGCGCGCCCTGTTCGCGCCTCCACTCATCTCACCTGAACACTTGCAAGCCCCTGCGCCTCGGTATCCTCTTCCCTCTGGGCTCTCGCGTCGTAGTCACGGCCTCCGTCTCCCTGCCCTCCCACTCGGAGGGATGATACTCCAAGCCCCCGCTCTCTGCGGGCTGGCACCGGGATAGCTTGTGCCAGCGCGGTCGCCCATGCACCCCCTTCTCCGTGCCGCAGTCGTGGATCGGAGGCTGGTTGATTCTCGCAGCAGATCTATCGCCAGCCGTCAACTTTCTCACTCACGTGGCAGCTGGGCGGCACAGCTGCTGAGCAAGGGAAGTGGCAGAGGCCGGCGATATCTCGGAACACCAAAACCCACGCCCAGTCAACGAGGTGGGTAGGGAGGTCGTGTTGACTTGCGTCTCCAACTGTTAGAATATACAAGGATTGGAGATTAAGGCTTATGTAAGCAGCACACCTTGTATATATACTCCTGCAGCTCCATAGAACTCTGAGACTACACCTTCTGCCACCAACTCTGTGCGTGATATGCAGCTAGGACCGTTGAGCTCTACCGACGTGTTGAGTTGGGAAAATACACACAGAGTGAGACCGCTGCCAGTCATTCGCAGGAGACGGAGTGAGAGGAGCTCTCAGCCGTGTCCTGACACTTGACAAGCGCTCATGTGCAGCAGAGGGTTGTATCGATACTGCTGACCTGGCAAGTCTTTATGATGACTATGACTTCGTAGATCAGGAATCGGTCTGTGGT
Organism: Diplocarpon mali; assembly: GCA_024741835.1. Taxonomy (NCBI): domain Eukaryota; kingdom Fungi; phylum Ascomycota; class Leotiomycetes; order Helotiales; family Drepanopezizaceae; genus Diplocarpon; species Diplocarpon mali. Next base: position 170,538 of record JAENRP010000071.1, on the reverse strand, counting down.
CACCGTGCGTTCTGCGATTGACATGTGTTGAGCGGACGAGCGGATTCTAGCAGCCCTGACGTGGTATACGGGAGCACAAGGCGCCTGGATCTCTCCCCTGCCCCCTCTCCACCGCGCTCTGCCACGGCCATCGGCCACCTGTTCACGTGACACGGGAGTTATCGGCCCAGTGGTCCCAGGAGAAGCTGCAGAGGCCATCGCGGGCAATGACAGGGACAGGAGGCTAGTAGGGTGAACCATTCATTGCCTAAGGCATACTACGGACTTGAAAAGGGCCTAAATTAACAATCAATATTTTCTAATTACGCTATTTCTCTGGCCAGCCTCGAAAAGTGACTGTCCTCCCCTTCTTCCGAGTCCGTGAAGAGGCGTCAGTAGCTTGCCGGTGGATCACGCTGCCGAGCTCCTATCGGGGCGCTTGCTGATCCGTCGGGGAACGCGCTATCTACTGTAGATACTCGATGGGGCGTAGTAGCAGTGAGGGAAGTGGATCGATCCACTCGCCAATCTTCCAATGATGACGTTGCCGAACATTACCCCGCCAAAAGCTGTGGGAAATATATTCTGAAAAAAATCCTTTCGCCGCACCCAATGAGCGTTTGTGGTTTGTAAGTTGAGTCTCTGCACCATCCGCTTCTCGTTACTAACCCAAAAATAGAGTGGTAAAATCCATCGTTGCCATAAGAGTTGAATCTCTCTAGCGCAGCTTCGATGGGCCCCGGGTTCGATTCCCGGCGAACGCATTATTGTTTTGAATTTTGAAGGTATGTCTGTATCTTGTGGAATCTCGCTGAATCCAACATATCGCAGCAATCACGGGAATCAATAGCAAAACCATGTCTCCGCCAGTCAAAGCCAATGATGCTGAAAATATGCTGTGTCTGAACTCTCTGGGGAAATTCTTCTTGTCTCTATTACTCTACACCTGTTCGTCTTGAATAAGATGGACATTTTGCCGGAGAGTCAGCGGCAACCACAGACGACATGCTGTAAATGTCTCGAGTTTTCTCATCTGGACCTCCCTGCCAGGGATTAGTGCGCAATGACGATTCATTTTTCAATCCTTGACCTTTGGATCACGAGGAAGTTTTCGCTAGGCAAGTCATGAAAATCCTAGATTTCCATCCTACGCAAGGTTGCTTATAACTATAGCAAGTTGAAGATGTATTGTGACTGCCCTTCTTTTGTAAGGGGACTGGGTTCTGGGGCCATCGAATCTGCTGTGGCATAAAACTTCGAGGCCATTTTCACTTGTTTAGCCGAGGTACTTCATAAACTGAGTCGAATCTTCACATAAGTCTAGCCAGTACCGTTGATTGATTTGAGGCAGATCTGAACGATAGAATCGCGCCTTGTTACGTGCGCCACCAGTAGCTCACTAGCTCAGAGGGTTCCAAATTCTAGCTCTCACAGCAATCCTGCTGTTTTTAACACTGCCATTACCAACAAATCCAACTCCCTCTCCCTCATTGTCCCTGCGGAATGAGCCATCCTGAACAAGACATTCACAAGTTATGGAGAATAAAGCCCTTCGCACAGATATGATGAGTACATACGGATAAAATAATGCTGCAGGCTGGCTGAATTAGGCGAACTACCCCCCTATCACCCTCGCAATGGTTATCGGCAGGCCGTATGAAGATACTCCGAATCTGGCTCAATCTGGGCAGCTTGGCTTTTCGTGGTTTTGCAAAACCGACATCCCATACTCGCAGCCTTGACGAAGCGATCGAAGACAGATGATCATCAGTGAAAATTGGACGCACACAACGATGACAGGATACGCTGTGTAAGCTGCAAACAACTCCAATGAATCTGGCTCATCAGGCGAGCGCCCCTGCCGTCGCTCATCACCTCATTATTTTTCACCTCATTCTGGCAGGATTGCAGCATGTTCTCATGTTCACAGGCAGCAGAATACTACCTGTCCATGGAGATATACGTCCCTGTTCTAGAATCATGCCTCGCAGTCAAAGAGATCAGGGACCCATTTTCCGGACTTGAAGAAAACATGCCGGGAAAAGTACTCCTCGCAAGGTGCCGCTTGGCGTAAAATAGGCAATAAAAACAAGAGCCGTGATCGACCAGCTTTCGGTCTGCATTCAGAGCCCCCACGAACATTCTTGCAGGAAGGTGATTTATCCTCAACAACATCGGATGATCCACTTCCCTTCCTCATGCCTGATTCCGACAATCAAGCTCATATCTCTCGTCCTTGGCGTTGCTTCGATGGCCCGCTACAGTGTTGCTTATGTCTTGAGCCTCGAGGATGGGGTCCCCGTATGACGACAACCTTCCTCTTCTAGTCTAGTTCGCCTTCTTACAATCTTAAGTATGCAACTACCCTTATAGCTTCAAATTTGGTACCACAGCTCCTCGAGCTTGGGGTCTGGGTAAGCGTGTGCTTCTACGATAAATATTCGAGAATGTCTCCCTCGACGACAGATCCCCAGATCCCCAGCCCGCCCCCGCCCTCTCTCCTCTTCGGCATCGAGGGCCTCATCCCCAGAGTCCAGATCAAAAATGTTGGTCAAGTCACTGGCCATCCTGGGCTTTGCTGCCCTCGGCAATCCCGCTCCATCCTCTATCAAGCACGTTCTTCATGAAGAGAGGGCCGTTCAGAATGGGGACTGGGTGAGGGGCGCCAGACTCGAGAAGAGTGCAGTTCTACCTATGAGGATTGGCCTCACTCAAACCAATTTGGATCGAGGCTATGGATATCTCATGGACGTGTGAGTGCCGTGCTCGGTGGACTCCGAGCTCCATACCTCAAGGCCTCACGAATGGAAAGCCGGGTTCTGGAGTGGCGATGCTGACGTCTACAGCTCGGCATCTGACTCCAAGAACTACGGCAAGCATTGGACTCCAGAGCAAGTCCACGATGCATTTGCCCCCAAGGAGGAGACAGTTGCCAGCATCACCCAGTGGCTCACAGACTCGGGCATTCAAGACTCTCGTATCATGTTCTACGAAAACAAAGGCTGGATCGCCGTTGATGTGACCGTTGAGGAGATGGAGGCCTTGCTTAGAGCCGAGTTTCACGAGCATGAACACGGCAGAACCTCCAAGGTTCGAATTGGCACAGACAAGTCAGCGGAAGTTCGAACTGCGAGAGTAAGAGCCCTGCTGATATGCTGCAAATCACAGATACCACGTTCCAGAGCATCTCTCATCTCACATTGACTACATCACACCGGGTATCAAGCTTTCTCCCGTCGTCAAACGCACTTCCAAGAGAAATTTTAAACGTGCCAGTCACTCCTTTCATGCGCCGGCTCATGTCAGCGTTTCAGCAGAGAAGAACGCCAAAGCCATATCTGCCGCAGCAGCAGCTCTCCCGCCGGCTCTGCAGAATTGCAACACAAACATGTCTCCCGACTGCATCCGGGCGCTATACAGCATTCCCGCAAATCCGGTTGCTGTAGATGGTAATTCTCTTGGACTCTACCAACAGGGAAGCTACTTTGCAAAGACGGATCTCAACCTCTTCTATGCAAAATACGCCCCCTACGTACCCCAAGACACCTTCCCTGTCAACGCTACGATTGACGGTGCATCCTACTCGGTCCCCGCTGCCAGTGAGCTGAACAGCGGAGAAGCGAACATTGATATTGAGATGGGGTAAGGACTTCCGGTGTAGTAAAATAGCTGCGAGCCTCGGCTAATTCTGATCAGAACTTCGCTGATCTATCCGCAAACCGTCACTCTCTACCAAACTGACGACGACATTTACGAACCTCAAGAAGTCGCCACCACAAATTTGTTCAACACATTTCTAGACGCTCTCGACGGATCGTATTGCAACTACACCTCGGACGGGATCACAGGCGACAGTCCCACAATTGACGCAGTCTATCCACACAATGTAACCGGAGGTTACAAAGGTGCAAGGCAGTGTGGTGTGTATAAGCCGGTCAGTTGAGAGAAAACGCACTACCGGTGACAATCCTGACGCTTCTCCAGACCAAGGTTATATCTGCATCGTACGGCCAGGCTGAAGCAGATCTTCCAGCCCCCTATGTCCGTAGACAGTGCAACGAGTTCATGAAGCTTGGTCTTCAAGGTGTCAGTATCCTGTTCGCTTCTGGTGATTATGGTGTCGCATCCTTTCCAGGAGATGGCTCCGCTTCGGGATGTCTCGGCCCAAAACAAGACATTTTCAACCCTCAATACCCCTCAGGTTGCCCTTACGTGACCTCGGTCGGTGGAAGCCAGCTTGCACCAAATGGCACGGTCTACGATTCTGAGGTTGTGATGGCAGATAACCTTGGCGGGTCGTCTGTCAACTTCACTTCATCGGGCGGTTTCTCAAATTACTTCCCAAGACCGACATATCAAGATGGACACGTCCAGACGTACTTTCATCGCGCTCATCTCACATACCCATACTACTCGGGGGGGGACGTCAACTTCAATACCACCGCTGGTCTCTACAACCGGGTCGGTCGTGCTTACCCAGATGTCTCGGCCAACGGGGCGCACTTCCCATCTTACCTCGACGGCGCTCTCCACCACTTCTATGGATCATCCCTGTCGTCCCCATTGTTCGCAGCTGTCTTGACTCTTCTGAACCAGGAGCGTGCGGCTACTGGCAAAGGATCTATCGGCTTCATCAATCCTGTACTCTACCGACATGATGATGTATTGAACGATGTTACCAAAGGAACCAACCTTGGATGTGGAACTCAAGGTTTCAAAGCTGTTCGGGGATGGGATCCGGCCACAGGCCTTGGAACGCCAAACTACCCCAAGATGAAGGCTCTCTTCTTATCTCTTCCATAGATTTGAGATTCGTAGGAAGAATTGGGGCCATCTGTCGATTAAAAATGTGATTTTTGTTTCAAGAGATCATAAATCTCTGATAAGCCAATGGTCCTGAAGCTTTTAAGAAAGCTGCCATGACCGCGCCACATACTCCTATCTCTTCTCAGGCTTAGGACTATGGGTAGAGCTCTTCATCGTGACCAAGCTCATGTCCCAGATCGCTTCCATAAGAGGCTTGTCCAAATCACCGCAAGTAGACTCGTTATCCCAGTAACTAACAAGGTTGGAGTGCTAATGTTGCGCACCCTACCTTCAATCTTCCATTCATCGAAATAATCATTCCGCAGAGATGGATCAACACACTTGCTGCCAACTCAGATTTTTACAAATTGGCCGATTCCCATCCACATCAATCAGATTTTAAGCCATGCTGGAGTGCATTGCACGTGCATGGAAGTGATACTCACGCGAACCCCTCCTCTCACGCCTGTGCTCAAGCTGTGGCTGCCAGCTGGATGTTCAGAAGGTGAGCTAAGCAAGATCCCCTCGCCCAGCATTGATTGCCAGTGAGTAGCGAGTACCAGCGCCTCTTGAGATTTTCAGTCCCAGAAGTTGTACAATATTTCAAGCGTAGGGGTCGTTAGCATCGGTGGTACACAAGCAAGAGAGTTAACTCAGATCTCTAGCTTGATCAGAAGATCCACTAACGTGTACTGTGCAACCAAAAATCGCGTAAGCTTTGTTGATATCAAGAAAACCTATGGGGATGATAAGCGAGCAGAAAAGGGGCTCCGTGGAATAAGGTCGTTATGGTCCGTGCGTACCCGGCCCCCATACTCACCGCCGAATGACGTCGGGACGACCCTTAATCGGCCAGGTTAAAGTCAACAACATCCTCGAAGCCGCCGACGAGGACATACGACTCGGCCAAAATGGCAACAGAGGTCGCAAAGGCTGCCGTGAGCATATATATCCTCACGTTGAACTGCGGCAAAACCCCGATCGATGTTGAAGCATTTGCATCGCAGCTCTTCTCCGGCCTGAGCTCGCCCAAACTGCCCGACATCCTCGTCCTCTCCCTTCAAGAGATAGCTCCCATACCTCACGGCTTGATCGGCGGTTCATTCATCGCCCCGTACTTCTCTCGGTTCCATGATGCTGTTGCAAGTGCGTCCCAGAAGGCAGCTGGTGCAACCGGTGCCGAGGGACAGATATACTACCCCGTAGTAGCGAGGAATCTGGGCACGACGGGTATAATGGTGTTCGCGAAGGATCGCGACTCGATATCGGATATCGAGACTGGCGGGGTGGGCGTCGGTCCAGGTCAGATCGGTAATAAAGGAGCGGTAGGGGTGCGGTTCACATCCCACGGTCATCGCACCTCGACGGAGTTGGCGTTCGTTGCAGCACACTTGGAGGCCATGGAATGGAACATCGAGCGCCGCAACCAGGACTGGAAGAACATCGTGCGCGGATTGGTATTCTCGTCGAAATATGCCATGGAAAATGAGACGTCTTCGTCCGTGGAGAGACCCCTCCTGCCGATTTCTGCCCGGGACGCATCGATATTCAAACCCACATCCCACCTTTTCTTCTCCGGAGACTTGAACTATCGAACTTCGACGATGTCACCGTCTCCTACGGATCACAAGGATACCTTTCCCCAGCCTTACCACGATATAGCCTCGCCGAAGCACTATTCCAAACTTTTCGAAAACGACCAGCTGGACCAGGAACGACAGGCAGGACGTACCTGCCATGGCTTGGTGGAAGCGCCCATCACGTTCCCTCCTACATACAAGTATAGCCTCAGAGGGCCTTTCCTTACCCCGGACGAAGACCTGGATAGATGGCAGTGGGCCAAGCATCGATGGCCAAGTTGGTGTGATCGGATCCTATACTTGGATCTCCCCTCGTGGGTTAAACGCAGTCACCCCGATGCCAAAATCATCACGCACAATTACACCGCCTTACCTATCCTTCCAAGGACCGACCACCGTGCTGTTGCGCTCGATGTGTCCGTCCCGCTGATACCTATCCCGCCACCAAGCGGGGAAGAGGAAGGCCATGATCCAAGAATACACCCGCCATTTGATGTGGACATCGACTGGAAGAGGAAGCGGGAGAGAGCGAGGGTCTTGGAGCTCCTCGTTGGATTTGCGATGTATTTCACGACTACGGCGGAGGGAGGTGGTGTTGCGATTGCTATTGTTGTTGGTGCTGTTGGCGCGTTCTTTGCTATCAAGAAGAGTTTGGAGATGTGAAGGTTTCGAGTCTGGGCTTCCGGTGTTATTAGTAGCGACTATGATATCCCAACTTCGGCTTGTATGTTTACTATGCTGTTCGCATCTCTCTGGGTTTCTTGGGACAGCCTGGGAAGCTTACTTGGTGGTGAGCACTAATACACAGATCGATTTTAGAGAGCTACGCAAAAGATCGCTGGAGGCCCCGAATCCCGAATCTGCTCGCTACAAAGGTCGAAAGTCATGCTGGTTTCAATCGATGACTAGAATATTTGCTTCGAGACTTGGAAAGCAGAGACTCGTTAAAGGTGACGGCGGCTGAAGGTAGTGTGAGCCAGCGGCATTACTCGTTGATAACCTTGCTTCATTGTCACGCTATATCTAAAGGTATGCTCTCTCCTCTACGCAGGCGGATTATAAGGGGCAAGGAGGTTTTCACAGAACTTGAGGCGACCCGGAGCGTGGGACTACCAGCAGAATGAAGTCTGGGTCTAGCAGGTGTCTATAGCAAACCTTTCTATATGTACGGATGATTCTGATGGTATCCATTGTCGGACGAAGATCTAGAGTCTAATCAGATACACATAACATATCGAGAAAGTATCTGGGGGGTGGTATCACCCGCCTCGGCGAGTAGTCGGGTGAGGCTCGAAACAACCAGCGACCCGGGATGCTCGGACACTGCTGATCGCTCCACACCGAGCCCTCTCACACGCCGAAGCTTTTGCGTCGGCTGGATACCCCCTCGGACGCAAAAATCCATATCAGAGTGAGGTCGTGGGCCTCCAACCCCCCGTGGCTAAGCAAGAAGCAGCTCGGCAGTTTGCAAGAATCGAGCTGCCTCCGGCCTGACCAAGTGCCCGGCACTGCCCAGCACAACCCGCGTTGTCTGGAGCTGTGCCCGTGCCCGTGGCCACGGAGTCGAGCGTGGTTGGTGTCTGAGGCGAACCTGGCTATACGACACTGGTGACGGACCTCCGCAGGCAAGGGAGGTGGATGTGCTCCGTTGTGGTCCTAGCCGACTGCGTTTCGTCATTTGCTCCCGCGGCACCGGAAAATAGCGTCTTGTGCTTCCTCCCGCTGGTGAATTGCTTGATAGAATTTCCCGGAGAGTGTATCTTGTTATGTGTCTACTACTCGGCGTGATACATGAAGATTGCATGTTTGTGTAAGTCGGTAAGCGTTGGAATCACAGGTGGTCAGATCTCACTTGCTGCAGCGATGAACTCCGTTTCCAGAGCTGCGATCGCACTCGATGCTTACATGCTAATAAGTCGATATCTGAAGTGATCTCGAAAGGTCCTTATAACTAGCTCTTGCTATCATCAGAACGCGTACCAGTTCCTGTGCTGCCAGTTTCCTGGGGATTTTATAAATTTCTCACGAGACAGGGCTATCTCTCGGTGTCAGACAGCCATTGTGTTGACATCAGTTGGCGGCGGCTGTACACAACGGTGGATGGAAGTATAGCTGCCGAATCTTGCTTTGGAGAGCAGCGCATGGAACAAAGGTCCTCTCGCTCTCTGGATCTCTTTTGGTTTCTGGCGCTCAGTCTTGCAGGCAGACATCTTTCACGCGCTTATGAGATGAAGGAGAAAGCAGTTGGCTTGTAGGACTCGAGCCCATATGCCAGGCGCCTCTCCGATTTCGCTCTATCCACGGAAGTGTAGAGGCGAGGTTCTCTGCGTAAGGTGCCCAGCGTAAGATCTCTACCTTAGCTCTAAACTGCAAGAAATCTGACGGAAAAAACACGACTTTTATTTTGGGTCCTCAACACAGCTAAGGTATCTCTGATAAAGTTGTGAACCTGTCGGCTGTTTTACTGAGGTTTATATAGATGGCAAAACCATAAGTTCTGTTGTCGTCAAGACAATTACGAGGTTCAAAATATTGCTGCTGGTAATGAAATCCGCTGCTCCTACACCTCCAAGCAGAGCCTTCATCATAGCAGTCGTTAGAGCAAGATTGAAGCTGTACAGCTCGAAGCCATTCTGAAGCTCAGTGGCTTCATTGTCACTTTAGGCGCAGGCTGAGATCGGAGGGGGCGATGATTTCTCCTGTCATAGACCGATCACGGGACGTACAATGAAGCTATCAAGGAGCAGGAGTGTCCGATGCAACATCTCCGTGTTAAGAACTCATTCGAACGGCTTGTTTCGACGGCTATGACTGAACGGCATGTGCTTCTTTGGATTCGCGAAACAGCTAAGTTGTTTCGGAGATATAAATTCACGTTACCGAGTAGGTGTTGAGCTCAAGAACGGATGGTACCCTTGAAGTGAATCGAGGGTGAGCATATTTCCGAATCTTGTAATACCCACAAACTATGATCTCGGTCATTTGCGCTCCATTGCCAAGAATATTCTCTTTATAATTTAAAAAGGCAAAGTAAACCAAGGGAGGTTGTAGGACTTGAACCCACTCTCACGCTTCCGAGCGAGGGCTTCCTCCCCATCGCACCCCGTAGGTTTTCAGTAGAGGAGACCATTGCTTGCGCAGGTTTCGACGCAAACCACCTCTCTTGTATCCATTGCTCGTAGACCCAAGCACCAAGCTCGTAGTTTGGGTTGAAAATTACGTGTTCACCAGAATAGAGCACACAGAAAGGCTTTCGGGGGGGGCAATCACTCGGGTGAATCTCGACGCATGCGGGTTTCGGAACTGCTTACAAGACTGCTATTGCTTTGCTAGGCCTGCATCTCTTCGTTGATAGCGGGTCAACTGCCGCGTGGAATAAATCTCAGCATACCTAGCCATTGCCCGGACACGACAAGAGTTGGGGGAAGCAGGTGGCAAAGCTCGATCTTGGGTAGGAACCCTACTGCGGTTAGTAAAGATCGTTCATTTTCAGGTGTTACGCTGGAAATACCTTGATTGAAGTTTAGGGAGGTTGTAAAGATAGATACGATAAAGCTCTGAGCTGTTCTGTACTAGATTATCAGTTTCATTTGTATTTTACTCTATTAATAAAGGTATGATAATAACAAGAGAATATTGTTTTTCAAGATTCACTACAAAAGTCGGTACGAATTCTTAGTAGATGGCATTTTTTCCTTTCAATGCACTATACTAGTTCTAAACTATGTAGTATTAGCGAAAACGCTATTGCCGGATTTATATTTAAGGGGAAACTAGCTTGAAAGCTCCTTATATCTTTACTATTTAGCCTATTATACTTATAATTCCCGATTCCTTAAACAAGAGTCTAACCTATACTATAGTCAATAGGTATTCCTTCTAAGTCTTAGGCAAATATATTCTTCAAAGGTGCTTAAATAAATAGAATCGCTTTAGGTTCTCTGTTCTAAGATAAGCCTTCTATACTAATAGCAGATTTAGTCAATTATATTAAGCGTTTTACTAGTTAGCGGCGGCTTTGATTATAACCCTTCTTATCGACTTTATATAAATTATTAATATACAACCTTTTCCTTCTCCTCCTTATTTTCCTTATATACTATAACCTGCCTTTTTCCCTTTTATATCCTTATCAAGCCTTACATTTAATTATAGGTATATATTTGAATAACTATAGATTGCTAAGTAGAAGTAGAAAGTAGAGGGTACTTAGTGAAAGAGGTAGTATAATAACGATAAAAAATTCATTCCGAAGTTTTCGAAAGTTATAGCTTTATTCGACTTAGGATTTGATTATTTCATAGTCGAAAGGACTTAATCTCGGCTCTGCAGGCTCTTAAAGTGTCTGCAGGTTCGTAGGAGACACCGCTTGTAGGTAGTGAGTCGTCGTCTCCCTGGATTGCCCTTGAACTTTAATAAAATAATATATAATTCAATCAAAAGCTGAAATGAACTTGGAAAAAGTAGTACGTTAATATTTTGACCTATATACTACGAGAAAATCGATCTCGATCTTAGCTGACTGTACTGTAAGAGGCCTGATAATAGAACGAATATGACACTATTCTGAAATTCTGCGGCTAATTCGCCTTTGAATTATAAAAAAAATAATGAAAACATATTCAAATATTCAACTAAGAATGCAAATAATTAGTTCATTGATAATTTGACTCACATACTAATATAATATAGATTTTTGTTTATTTCACACAATTGCAACAAGTAATAAGAATTCTTAAACAGCGAGTTGTGACAGCTGCTTTCCTCGACTCTTGGCGAGCCCCCGAGCAAGAGTCGGTGAACCGGCTATTATTCATCCAGGTCAATATGTCAGGTGCGATATCTGCGACTCGTAGAGCTTTTTTGCTCCGGTCTCCTACAAAGGTGCTGTTGGGTTTGTAAACCCGGTCTATTCAAAATTGCAGACCTGTGTTTTGTTGTTCTCGTTGTTTGAACCATCTCGGCTAAGGAAAGAAAATCTCGCTTCGGCCAGGGGCATCAGAATCGATTTGCGGCCCGCCAATAACAAGGTAAACTAAGGATGTGAGTGATTGTGAGATCTCAGGTTTAAATCTACATTTCGGTGTATTGCTATCCCTTCTAGCTATAGTGGCCGTCTTTTTGCACTTTGGCTGCAGTGCCGGAGAAATCAGGCCTCCCAAAGAGCTGACTGGAATCCCTCGAGAGCAAATCTGTCAGAAGGCATGACTCGAGGTATTTCCGAACTTCTCCCTCCGGCATTCCCCAAACGTAGGCCAAGGAGGCCGTTGTAGGATAAGACTGTCGGTACGAGGAAAAGGGGGGCCTTTTTCATTGCGGCCAATCAGACTTAAGCTCACAACCACAATACCGAGTATCAATGGAGCCAAGAAGGGCAGAATACACAGTACAACAGCAAAGGATACAACAAACACTATCTGTTTTTGGCACAAACCTCGACTCCCTCTCGAAAAGTGGTCGGCTCTCATCCCTGCACCTGTCACCAACCTACTCGACAGACTCGAAAGGAAAGGTAAGCGTACATTACGTCATCCTAAGCCGAGGGCATCGGAGCCACACGTGCGTAGGTGATTAACTTGAAATTCGACTCCATCTTCTCCCGCTCCGACCCCCCCAACACCCCCGAATCTTCTGCCTCACTTGGCTTTGCTCCAATTCCATTTGCGTTGCATTGTCGTCTCATCTCTCGGCGCGGCTCTGCGACCGACCTCCCTCTTGCTGGTCTTCCACGCCCGTCTTGTTGCATACCGGCCTCTCATCCCATCTTCTCGTCGCACCAATGCCTCCGTCGCCTATCTGATCAGCACTCCCTCAATCTCCGCAGGGGGGACGGGACAGTATAAGCCCCTCATCCGCCCCACCTGTCGCGCCCCTGCGCAACGCACTCTCCTCCCTCCCTTTCAGCACAGCAGAAGCGGCGACAATGGCCTTCGCCAGGTCAGCGACGCACAGTATCCACGAAATGGCGTCCGGGCTGCTGCATCGTCACAGGTCGTCGAGAGAGGAGAGGGGCCTCGCGTCGGCGCAGACACACGATCAGGACCGGGCGTTCGTGGCGCAATACGACGAGCAGCAGCGGCCCCTCGCGACCGACGAGGGACAGCAGCACCCGAGGAACAATAGTTTGGGAAGAAGTTCGCGGGGCTTGAGCGTCTATGATTTCGAGCTGATCCGGACGCTGGGAACTGGTGCGTGTCTTCCTGGGACTCGAGGGAGTGATGGAGGGAGCCGAGAGAGAATTGGACTGATTGGGACATCTAGGTACCTTTGCGCGAGTATGGCTCGTGAGGCTTGCAAATCCATCGCCGGAAGAAGATCACGACAAGGTTTACGCGCTGAAGGTGTTGCGCAAAGTTGAAGGTTGGTCGAGACCTCACATCAATAGAGGGTTTGTTAATAGAAAGCAGTTATCAAGCTCAAGCAAGTTGACCATGTCAATCACGAGCGTTCAGTCCTTGCAGATGTTGCTGGTCATCCCTTCATTACTACACTAATTACCTCCTTTTCCGACCATGATTCATTGTATATGCTCGTAAGTCCTGTTCTAACTGCGTCTGCACTTGCGTCTCCGGGCGTTACTGACCTGCATAAGCTCGATTATTGCCCTGGCGGCGAAGTATTCTCTTACCTTCGAAAAGCCAAGCGCTTCGACGAAAACACAGCTCGATTCTACGCCGCCGAGATAGTGTTAATCCTCGAATTTCTACACGAGCGCGAAGGTGTCGCGTACCGGGATCTCAAGCCCGAAAACCTGCTGCTGGACGCAGACGGGCACATCAAGCTGGTCGATTTTGGGTTTGCAAAGAGACTTGGAAACAGTAAGAAGCCCTGGTACTCGCGCTTGCGAGAAGGCGATGGCATTGACGACCGTAAAGGAGAAACCTATACCTTGTGCGGAACTCCCGAATACCTTGCTCCAGAAGTCATTCAAAGCAAGGGCCACACAACAGCAGTTGACTGGTGGGCTTTGGGGATCCTGATATATGAATTCTTGACTGGTTACCCGCCGTTTTGGAACTCTAACCCGATAGAAATATACAAACAGTAGCTAGCCTGCCCCCCAGCCCTCCACCTCTTCGGTCTTTAACAAGCCACTCTAGGATCGTATCCAAATCCGTTCATTTCCCTTCCGAGCCCGTCATCTCCTCAGAAGCCAAAGACATAATCCGGCAGTTCTGCACTGTCGACCGCTCGAAGCGCCTAGGCAACATCCAAGACGGCGCTCAGCGCATCAAGGATCACCCATTCTTCCAGGGCGTGAACTGGGACGACGTCTACCAGCGGAAAGAGCGGGGTCCGATCATACCGCCCATCAGGTATCCCGGCGACGCTCAATGCTTCGACACGTACCCCGACGAGAAGGAGGGCAGGGAGAGGTACACCGAGGATTTAGAGAGGAAGTGGGAGAACTATTTTAAGGATTTTTGAGCGACGATATGGAGAAAGTCATACTGAAGAGAAATTCATATGGAAGAGAAAGCCACGCGAGAGGTGGAGTTTGCTTGCATAGACGGGATGTAGGCTCGGGACTTGCATAGTCGTGGCCTTCTTGGGTAGATGGGGTCTAAGACGGGATTCTTGGGTATGTGAGAAAGTGGTGGATGTTTTCTTTTTTTACTAACACCTGGCCAGCATCGGATTCGATTCATCTTGTATAAAGTGATGCGCCCGAAGCCTCGCTTCTGGGCCAAGCAATCACGTAGAGGGGAGAGGGCAGATAGAAAATAAGAATATTTCGTCTGTACTAGGTTTCTGCGGCGGATCACGTCCTTGTCCTTTTCATCGGGGTATGAATCTGATTACAAGGGAGGTTCTCGCTGCGCTCCTTACTGAACGCCATTCGGTAGGAGGCTTTGGGGTGGAGAGCGTCGGAGAGTAGATGTGAGGCGAACCGCGCGACTCGGATCGGATCGGATCGGATCTGCCACGTCTGTTTGGCATTTCACAGCGGCAGCTGGTTGGAGCCGATGTCGATATCTTGACTAGGTTCGTACTCCACCAGAGGAGGAAGAGAGATGAACTGCTGGTGCAGCAAGACCACAGATGGGCTGGGCGGGTTGCAAGTTTGCGACTGGTGAATCGCGGTTTCGTTGTTGGGCGTTGCGAGCAAGGAGCGAAGCTACGAATACAAGATCTCGGCCATCCAACATGGACGGAAACAAAGCACAGAGCACGCTCGGGCAGGGTATCGCCATCCCCATCCCCATCCCAGCACCTGCGCTTCTTCATATCCAGAAGCCTGTACATGGATACACGGGTGACTCCGCCGGCGCCCGATACTCGCAACAGCCTGATGTATTACTCCCTAGCCCGCTGGCCACCCCTCACGGCTTCCCTTACTTCCCCTGCAAGTGCCAGCTAAAGACCTTCTCAAATACCGACTTCCCATCCCCGACGAGCGATTCCCCGTGGCACGGCACCACGTTCTCAAAGTCCCACTTCTGGATCCTCCGCGCGCTCTCGGAGAAGCCCTGCCTGTCCGACTTGCTCAGCAGGTACCACAGCATCCGCCTCTGCCACACGGCCTCGCCCCGCGTGTTCTGGAGGCCGACGAACAGCCTCGTGGCCCAGCCCGTGGTCGGGTCCACGCCGGAGCGGCTGTACTGCTCGGTGGCGGGCAGGTTGAACAGCAGGTCGGCCTCGATGAGGGTGCGGCTCGGGCGGTGCAGGAACACCAGCTCCTTGTTGGGGTGGGCGTCGACGAACTCCATGGCGAACTCGGCGTCGAAATCGGGCGCGATCTTGGTCACGAGCTTGTCCTTCGCCGTGACGATGTTCGCGAAGGGGACCAGCGTGATGCTCTTGTCGGTGCGGTTCGCCTCGGCGCGCTTCTCGGGGAGCCCTTCGGGCGCGATGATGCGGGCGCTGGGGAAGGCCGAGTGCCAGGCCGAGAGGTTCATGTGGTGTTCTAGGTCGGGCGCGACGAGGTACGCGACTGGCGAGGGGGAAGGGGAGAGCGAGGAGATTGTGCGCCGGACGAGGGGGGTGAGGGGCGTGGGGGAGAAGACGGCGAGGGACCCGGACTTCAGTTTTACTGAGAGGTTGGACTCATTAGCTGGTACATGGACATGGATACGTGGAGCGCTCGCATAGATTTCGAGAGGATAATGTAGCGCAGATCGTAGAGGGAAGAAGGAGAAAGGAGCCAACATCCATACCAATGGTAGTCCTCCCGCCAAACTTGATTCGATTGAAGCGCAGGAACGGCACCGACACTGTGGTGATTCCGGGCACGACCTCCCGGATGACGGTCGCGTCGTCGGGCTCCCCAGGTGTGGCGAAAGACATGGTCGGTCTGGAATGGCTGGCTGTTGATGTTGACGTTGATGTTGATGTCGTGGTACGGAGGTGGTGCAATGGATGGGGCAGCTTAAGTTGCAGTGAGTGGGTTGAGTCCAACACACCCGCAATCCGTCGGGCGATGACGTAGCCTCGAGACTGGGCACAGTGCTTCCGAAGCATAATATCAGGATTAAGCTTTTCCGTACGGCAGGGCTGGGCTGGGCTGGGCTTCGGCGGGTTCCAGAACTCTTCGGCGGTCCTGGACTGAGGTATTGGATGTACGCAAAGCCGGATATATGCTACCGGGAGCTGTGATGCAGATGCGTGTCTGGCAGCTGGCACCGCTCCGACGATACGATGAGGCGGCACTGGATGTTGGAGTCCAGGTTCTGGTCTAAACTGAATCTGAAAGCATGCAAGTACTGGTGAACTGGTGATGGGCAGAGACGTGTCACGTGCATCTTTATATCATGGACAGTGATTGAGCAGACTCAGTCAGCAAGAGGGAACCCACTTCAGGGCTACAGCGCATCTAGATAGCTATGCCAAGGTTACTACCCTATAGATATATCCTATAGATATATCTTATAGATAGTACTATAGTCCGTATCTCGAGCTCACAGTGGCATAGTGCTTTTCTCGGTACGGTAGGTAGCTAGGTAGGAAGCGCGTCTATGCAAATAATACATAGTAAACAATACTCTCGCGGAGCCGACAACAGGGGTTCGGAGATATGCGCCGGTCGCCTATCGCCTATCGCCTATCGCGCACCGCCTTTCGCCGTTGCTGCCGATGCGTCGGAGATGGATGTAGAGGTGGAGAGGGAGGTGGAGGGTAAGCCAGCGCCGGTCGGGTCTGATGCGAGGTGGTCGGGGACCTCAGCTCTCAGCTCTGACTTCTGAGTTCTGAGTTCCGGGTTTCGAGTCCTGCGCTCGTGCTTCCTCGGATCTGCACTCACAAGCACGGAATCTTGTCCGTAAATTGCAGAGCTCACTCGAAGAACAGCACAGCACAGCGAATCGCAAAACACGGCTCAAGCATGGATTCGAAGTGAGATCGTGTTGATCTATCTAACAACTGACTACCTCACATCCCCAAAGGCCCGACATCCCCCAGGTCGGCACCAGGCTGCAGAGGCAGCGCAGCTTTCAGCCAAACAACGGACGGGTAGGTGCGTGTGCAAACGAAACCGACATTCCAATCTGCGAGGTGGTTGATACAGTAGCGACCCAGCAAGGATCGTATGGAAGACAAGAGCTCCGGAACTTTGGAAAAACTGGAAAAGAGTCACATCGCGGACGTCCGGAACGCGTGGTTCGAGGCTTGCCGTCCCCACTCGACAACGTACTCCTTGACGTTCGTGTAAAAATTCTGGGAAACAGGAAAAAGGCAGACCAGGGATGGAGAACTTGAAAAGCCTGCTTGATTTTTTTAGCAGACGATGAGAGTAGGAGACAGCGGTCGATCAGTGGGTATCGTCTTGGAAACCTATACCGCCAGCCGGCTTGTGGCTGTTCGAGGCGAGAAGCGCAGAGGAGACTTCTGGCGTAGCGGAGTCTATACCCACGCTCGCAAATACCCTCCAGGTACTCGGTTACATGACAGTAAGAAGGGCCGAAGTTGGCGAGACGTCGACGGAGAAATCGTGCAGAAGCGCAGGGAAGAGGAGAAGACTCTGGCGTAAAGAGCTTCTTTCCAGCGGCTGCAAACAAGACTCCAGCAACTCGGATCCGTGATAGCAAGAGAGCTCCAAGCTGGGGAGAGATGGAGAGCAGAGCAGAGGAGGAAGAGCCCCAGTGCAATCCGCTAACCAGGCAGAGGAAAGGCCTGGAAGTCGATGCAGAAGCTGAAAATCCATATCAAGCTACGATCAATCGCGCTTGCGTGAGAAGGGGACAAGAAAGCGTGGAAGATGCCTTGGGTAGGGTAGCGGTAGCCAAGCCAGTTGGTCAACATGGCACGAGTAGCTTCGTTGGCTCCACGCCAGAGCTCGCGCTCCCAATACGTGCTCAAGGCCACCCAGCAGAGATAGTAGAAGACGCAATGGAGGGCGAACCAGAACAAAGTCCAGAGGAAGTGTGGTACTGTGCCAAAGTCGGGTGACATTTGAGTAAACAGATTCTCGGGAGGGGGAGGGGGAGGGCCGCCAGTTCTGCTCTTCTTGAACTTCTTCTCTGGAACCGGTGTTGGGGCCGGCTCGTCATCTTTGTCATTCTTGTTCTGTCGGGGCAGTGTAGGTATAGTAGATGAAGTGTTCTCGGCTGGAGGTGGGGGAGGAGGGCTACCGGTGCTGTCTGGCTGGGGGTGAGTAACTTTCTTGTAGGGTTCGCCAGCGTCTTTTGATCTCGGTTCAAGCGGAGGAAACATGCTCGACAGGTCGATCTTGCGCTCCGGGTCGGTATTCTTCTTCAGATCGTTGCGGCTCTGCTCCAAGTATTCCTTGAACTTTGGGTCGCGGCGTGTTTTCTTCAGAGCCTCCTCGTCACTGATAGGATCTGTGCCAGGCGCAGGACCAGAACCAGAACCAGACTCTCCCAGGTTTGCAGGACCCCCAACTACAACCGCTGACATAGTAGCGCCGGTAGTTGCAGCAGTGACGGGTTCTTCCTCCGTATCGTCAGTCAGCGAACGGTCGTCGTCTTGCTCGCCCGAGTCTGACTCGTGATTCAAGTCGCTGTCGGAACCACTGTCTCTCTCTCGACTGGGATGAAACTCAGAAGTGATCGGCGCAGCACCTCGAACCATCTGTGCGAAAGAGCTCAGAATTGCACGAGAGATGTTGAGGAAGTAGACGACGATGGCCAGCTCAGTGGAGAACCAACTAGTGCAGCCACCACCTGTGGAAACGTATCTAACCGGGCCAGGAACTTCGACTTTGATTAGCTCGCCAGGGACCGGGTATGGATCGCCCTTGACTTCCTTAATTACCTCCTTGAATTCGATCTGTGGAACACGGATGATCTTGGTCTCTGCAGGCACAGCGCGATCAACGTAAATGATCTTGCAGCCAGTCTCATCCAGGATATGATCGGCTTCAGGAACCTTGGGTTTGTCAGTGAGATCTTCGCCACCAAGAGTTTCTTCAGACTCGGTCTCGGACACTGCCTCGTCGCTCTCAATGCCCATCTCAGAAAGGCGTGTTGAGGACTTATTCGAAGAGCTAGAAGCCTCTTCAGAAGAGGATTGATTTTCAAGATCGCTGAGACCGCTGCCCATCCCGTTATCGGTCTTCTGGGGCCTGGTTGTAGCTGGAGCGATGTTTGCATCAGGCAGTGGATTGAAGGCTGGAGTCTCCTCTCTCAGCTTTTCGATCGTATCATATGCAGCCTCCAAAAGATTCTCGGTCTCAAGCAAGCTCTCTCGCAAGTCATCTGCATCGTGCAATTGGCCGGTCAGTCGTACGGTCATCTCCTGCTCTGCCTTGAGTTCTTTCTCCAGTCGCGCTGCACGGGCGTAGACATGTTTGGCAGACTCAGAGTTGTCCTGCTCGCGCTTCATCCACACGTCTCTCTTTTCCTCTGCCTGCTTCAGTTTGTCTTTGAGGAGAGTCTGGCTGTAGTTGTGAAGTTTGGCATTTTCCTCGAGCTCCTTGACCTTTTCTTGTTCTTTCTTGAATTCAACCTCAAAGTGACCGATATATTTCTCCTTCTCTTTGAGACCTTTGGCGTGATTTTTAATGATGGATTCGGCGGCTTTGACTTTCGACTTCTCGGCCTCGAGCTCATCCTTGATCTGTCGGGTTTGTTCTTCGATGCGTTGAAGATCCAGGGTACGTTTTTGCAACTCTTCCTCAGCTCTCATCCATTTCTCCCCATAATCCTTGAGCTTGTCGCTGAGATCGTCTCCCTCGCTCAACTCTTGAACGGGCCGCGTCTCAGCGTGCGGATCTACAAGATCGGGCATCTCGGTGTCCCTGCTGGCGTCTTTGAAGCTCGGAGATGAGGTTTCCAGAGATCCCTCGGGAGTGGCATTCGATTCAACAGTTTGTAAGGAAGCATGGCTCGGTTCAATGAGAAGGCCAGCTTTTTCTTCAACATCAGAGATGCTTTCCAGTCTTTGTTGAAGTTTCTTATTGTGCTCGTTGGCTGCATGTAGCTGTTGAACGGATCAGTACAAGTCTCAGAGACCGGATTAGGGACGGGGGGGGGCGTGATCAAAGGTGTCCTCGCTGAAAACATGTGCGACAGAGGGGAAGTGACTTACCGTCAATCTCGTACTATTCGTTACATCGATCAGCGCATCGTACTGGTCTTCTCGCTCGGTCAGTTCGTCGTGCATCTCATTGTACTCGGCGACGTGTTTGTTGTACTTAAGCCTCAGATCCTCAAGAACCGTGTCTCTGCTCGTGACGGTCCCTTGCAACTCCTCAATCAATGCGTCCTTGGCCTTTAGCTTCTTCAGCATAGCGACCTTCTCCGCCTGCAGATCCTCCGTGAGGCCCTTCTGGATATCACGTGCCGCAACGGCAAGATCGCGAAGACCTCTGACCTTGCGCAGCTCATCAGTGTCGGGGTGAGTCTCATGCTCGAGGGCTAAGTGGAATCCCTGGAAATCGTTCTTCTTGGCGAGCGCAGGAGAACCGCCGTGAGCGGAATGTTTGGGTTGCGGGCGTTTGGAGTTTTTGGACGCGAATGCGGCGGTGGTGCTGTCGGGAGCCTTGCTGGAGCTCGAGTTGGAGTTGGAGCTGGAGCTGGGGCTGGGTCCGAACGAGATGCCTCCTTCGGGCATCTGGAAGTCGAACGTGCTTGGTGGGTTTGGGTGCGCCATTTCGTCCTTTGTCAATCGGTGTTTGCGTAAACATTGATGAAAGAAAGAAGAATCGAGATTAAAGAAATAAACTGAACTGCTTGCAATCCTTCCTTTCTCGCTCCCCTCGCCATTGTTTGCAGGACAATGCCAAGCGCTTGGTTTCTATTGTCGTCGGCGCACAAGCGAGATTCCCTTACTTCATTATGGTGATTCAAATGCGGGACCACCCCAGCCACCCTATTTGATTTGCGATGTGACTCTAGAGGTGACTTTCTCAACGCGCATGTTGCATTCCTCGGTTTTGTGAGGCGCTGGAGGTTTCTCTCCTTCAAAAAACAGGGTTTCGATAGCCAGTCTCCAAGATCTGATGCGCCAAACTGTTGGCGGACACTCAGCGCTGATGTTCTAGTCACCTCGATATGTTCATCTCAAAGTCTTTCGAGCTCGGTTCGCGGTTAGGTGGCTCAATACATACAATCCAATTCGCTGCTTGTGCGTAAAAAGAAATCAAGTCCCTCGTCCGTCGCGTATCTTGAGAACCTCGCTGTTGTTGGACTCTGCTCTGCAATGTCCTCGAGAGTGTCTGCTACAATAAGCTGAGAAGATCAGCGTCTTCCCAAAATATTTCCCAAGGCGCTCGAGATTGCCACTGTATAAGCTCTGCACGTGCATCACGATGGCTGCGGCTTCTTCTCAGCACATCCACCAGCCGTATCAGATTCAGCAATTTACCCCCAAATCAGACTCCAGTCGCTATGCGTGACCTCTGCATCGTCCCAGCTTGATCCCCGGCCCATATCTGCCCATATTACAGTGCAACAAGAGGTAATTTCGCGTACAATCCATCGTAGCCCTTTCCTATCCAACCCTCTGTCAAGCCTCCCCGTCCGACAACACCCAACCCGCCCGCCATCCATAGTGCGGTAAACAGCGAAGAAATCGCGTTGATAGTCCACCACCTCCTCTTCGCCTTCTTGTCGCCCCCCACCGGCACCCACCCATTCCACTTAGCAATCCCCCAGACAAAATGACCTGTCCCGACTCCTACCAAAGCCGCATAGCCGGTCCACGCCACCAAAGGATGCTTCGCGAAGCCATGACTCACAAACCCTAGCCCGACACTCGAAGAGCCTCCCTCGTATACCCATGGCAGCAGTCTGTTCACAAACGCATGTCCCAGCACCAGTGGCGTCAACATGTACCCCGAGAAACTGCTCCAAGAAACCTGGGGCCAGATCTTCAGCCCGCGTCTCAGGCGTTCCGAAGGAGAGATGAGAGCGCCGCCGAAGCGCGCGAGGTTGGCATTGCGCCTGTGGATGCGCAGCGCGAGGCCGGACAGAATGTGCGTGGCTACCGGGAGAGTGACGAGCAGCGGCTCGAGGGGAAACGACTGGTAGTATGGACGCGTGAGGAGGAGGTAGGATTCCGAAGCTGGGACGGAGCGTGTGATGAGCGGGATCAGGGAGGTGTTGGTTATATGGAAGGAGGCGAAGACGGTGAAGGCGTAGGAGGAGTATTTTTGTAGGCGGGTCACTGGATTCTGTTAGATGCGAGAGTATGTCGTGATAGCAGGAACAATCTACGGTAGTATACTGAACTGTGCCCACTGCCACTTAGTCCAAGGGTTGTGGATCTTTTGGGGGGAGATGGCAAGTCATCGGCAACCTGCTCGTCTAGTTCGGAAGATGTATCGATGGGTGAAGGATCCAATTGCTGCAGAGATATGAAAGTATCTTGCGACGCGGTTGAAGCTCGACGATCCATGGCCGTCAACAAGGGCTTGCGTGTCCAAGCAGGATTGCCAATGTATGAAAGTCGGATGATAGCTGGGCCTAAGAAAACCTATTTAAGCTTAATTTTGTGGGCCCGACTTTATTTTGGGGTCGAAGGCAGCAACCTCCTCCACGCTCTCTGAATACATCGGCATTCCAGAACTGCAGCAAGATGCCTCCGGTAAGTTGCATACCCACAAGAATCATGATTTCCGCTAACCTCCCAGCGCGGCTTCACCAACCCAGCTCCCAAGACCGAAAGCGCGAGGGAAGCTGTACGCTCCTTCTACTGTACGTTCTCCTCTCTCCTTCGATCCCAGACCGGAGCTCACTGCCCACCACCAGGCGAACTATGCAGCAAAGGCTACGCACGAATGAACGAATACGAAGCCCATCTCTCCTCGTACGATCACTCGCACAAGCAGCGCCTTAAGGATATGCGCCAGCTCACCCGGGACCCTCTCGCGTCCTCCAAGGCGCGCAAGGCGGAAGCCAAGGCCAACTCCCAGTCTGGGCTCATCTCGATCAAGCTGGGCGAGAGCGGTGGCGCCAGCGCAGGGGCTGGCTTCAAGAAGGCCGGGTTCAAGAAGGCTGGGTTCAAGAGCGCGTTTGCGCCGGTGGATGGGGAGAGTGTCAAGGAGGAGAAGGTGGAGGTCAAGGTCGTGAGGGAGGGTCTGCCCGGGAGCTCGAGGACTGAGGATGAGGGGGAGAGCGATACGGAAGAAGAGGGTTATGAGATGTATGATCCGAGGCATCCAACGGATTGAGCGTTGGCGCTGGAACTACAACATTCTCACCTACGACGGAGTTAAGCCTCCTATGCGGAATTTCAAGATACTGGTGGGAGATGCCGAAGGTCCAAGGAGCTTTGGTCCAGAGAACCTGGTTCCTCCCATGGGCATGCTCTGCAGGGTGAACGGTTATCATACTTGAGGGCCGATACAACACACTTGGTGCAGTTGAGAAGCAGCGAACGAAGGAGAATCTCACAAAAGCATCGGCTACTCCTAATTACCTATGTTCAGCATTCACTCCGGACTCGATTTGGCTACTTTGGCTACCTTGGCATCTTGCCTTGCCTGACTCCGTGTATCTTCCGGGCATCAGGTGGTGTCGCTCATGCCAATTGAGCTTAGTTAGTTGCTCTGAGATGTCAAGCAATCCAACAAACTTCGTTACGCCATCCCATATACCGGCTTTGCCCAGTCGACCTGCAACTCGCGTGGTAAAGCCCATTTTCTCAGCTTCAAGGTCCGTCTGGATTGGCGCATTTAGACTGAACTATTTGACGTGCAGCATTGGCCGCTCATTTTTCTTCTTCTTTTTTTTTTCTACTTTTCTTAGCGGTGAAAAGTCTCGAGACAATCACCCGCAGGAAGCCCGCTCAGTTGCGTAAGATCAAATCACTAGTCCCGCAGGCAGCAGACTGCTGCTCTATTTTCTTGTGTTAGCGAAGTTGCGACCATATCTCGACCTAGATCAAGGGAGGCTCGTCGTCATCTCGAATCTCTTCTGGAATTCCGATGACTCGCTATCGGATTTTAAGTCTGTAACGTCTGGGGAGGCATCAGACGTGTCAGACTCAGACTCAGACTCAGACTCAGACTCAGAATCCAAGAAGATTCCCAAGTCGACACACCTAATTCAACACAGGCTACATGTGGGCGGAGGTACGCGAGGATGTACGTTACAAGATGGGGCTGTACCAGATGGTAGAAGCTGCGAATATGCCTACACAAGGTGAGTGGTTCCTGCCTCGTCACCCAGCACTATTCAAGACAACACATGCTAAACCGTTTCTAACGACATGTGAGTTCACATCTGGGTTTTTAAGCATGGATGAGAATTCGGATTAGTCGGTTACCCAAGTGGAGGCAGGTTTCATGCCTGAGCTTACGATGGGGCTCATAACTGAGATAAAGCTAGGATCAGAACATTGAGTTGTTCAGGTTACTGGAACATCTTTAAGTTCTTGCCACATTGACAGGGCAGACTAATTACAAGAGCAGATCAAGAGCAGATCTTGGAGTGGAGTACAGCGTATACGTTTATTGGAGTTTATCGACCTGAGTAGCGTTTGTCGATTAGTTGTGTCGACTAGTGCTTATTTGCAGAAGCTCCTCCATGGTCTGTTGTGATGCTTTTGCCTTATGTCCATGTGGACGTATGTAATGACTTCCTCCTAAACCCTCATCATCTCTCTGGCGTCTCATTTTGTTGCCCATTTAGTGACACGTTAATATCCAAAGTACGAAGGTACTGTCAAAATGAATGCTATCACATATCACGGAGTAGTTTGACGGCACCCACACTTCACATCGTAGGCGAGGAGATCCACTTGGGACTTCGCTTAAGGAGACAATTAGCCATGTAAATCAACGCTGCATTGCAAAGACAACTAGCAAAGCCAGTGAAAGTATGGCTATTCTTCGCATGTTCGTATCGCTTCTTGTACCGCTGTACAGACTTCTATGTTATCCACCCACTCGTCCTCCAAGACCTGCTCGACAGTGTACCGAGCTGTTGGGTCGGGATCGAGGATGTGATAGAGTAGGGTGCGGGTATGTTCCTGTGAAGTCAGCTGATTCAATGGCGAAATCTGTAGCTGACCCTTACCGTTAGACTATCGATATCACTCAATGTATACCAACCGTCTGAGTGAGGACATAGCCAAAATATAATTTCCTCAGGTACTTCCGTAAGTAGATGGGTACCCCCGACCCGCCGTGGTACACGCCATCGTAGGATGCCCTGCCGCATCCCCATATAGATCAAGCCAGTGGCCCAAATATCCATGGGCTTCAGTGCGTATCTTGTGCCCCCGGGATTAAACGGATCATACGCATGGAAATAGGTAGTTCCGCGGACTACACCCCACTCCTCTGTATCGTAGGGCCTTGCTTTAAACTTCCTTCTTTCCCATGGCTCAACATGCGGACCAGGAAGACGATTGCTGAGTCCAAAATCGGTTATTTTCAGCAGACCGCTGATATCCAGTACCAGGTTATTCAACTTCAAGTCCCTGTGGACGATATCCTGTCTTCGTGTTAGAAGTTCTGGAACAAGTATGAACGGAACATACTGACCTGATCATGGAGAAACTTTAAACCCGTCATCAGCTGCTTGAAGAAGCAGTCAGCCTCAGGCTGAAGAAGCCTTTCCTCCGGCCGACTTTTGACGTATTTGGCTAGCGAGCCGCCATGAGATAGTTCCATTACCAAGCAGATGCTGTAGTCAGTGCTCCGACCCTGCTCGATGAATTTTACTATATTCGGGTGATTCAGACTTTTGGAGAAGCGAAATTCTACCTTGGCCCGCTCTTCAAATTCCGCGCGGGACCATTTCTTGTTGTCTCCCTTGTTGTGGTCAAAATTCTTCACTGCCACAAGATTTGTTTGATCCCCGATTCGTCTCCTCACCGCAAGAACACTACCGGCTTGGCCTGAGTCGAGGGTTTTTGTACCGACATCACATTTCAGATTGTGGAACAGCCTGTCGATAATGCCTCTAGCGCCCGTCCTGCGGACCCTCAGGTTGCCAACTCTAATAATGTCGTGAGCAACTGTATCTGACTTCACTGGATCTCCGCCTCCACACGAGATATCGCTCGTGGATGTACTCATGCAGCATATATCAGGGATGGTATGCCGGTGGATAGCGGCAGAACCAGCAGTCGACGCCTCAGGAGTGGTAGGATTGGCGTCCGCTGAAATGGGAGGTGCTACTTGGACTGTGGCCGATGGTATATGGAACATTGGAGGTGAATAATGTCACAAGAAGTCTTTGCGTCCAGAGAAGTGTACAGATGCGACGTTCGGGACTTTCGGATGCAGAGACTGAGACCTAGCGACTGATAATAGCTGGATACAGCTTGTTAACGATCGACGAAGCGATGAACTGGTTAGCGAATGACGGTGTAGCGGATACTGTGCAGCGTTTTGCGATGTTGAAGTGTTAAGTGATGATGATGCCCAAAGCCAAAGTATCCCTGGAGACAGTCTCGAGACTCTCAGTTGAGGGCTTGTTCCTTCCCAGATGGCGCCAGCAACAAGTAGGAAGTCGCCCTGTAGTCCATGACGAGAGTACTGTGGCCTTTTGTTGCCACTGTAACTAGAACTAGGGACCTCAAGGTACCATAACCAACAAGAATTTATTTGACCGCGCTGGTAGTCGGAGATAAAGGTCAACCTGGGATCATGAACAGTATAGGTGATATATAGCAACGCTTGAGCGCAACATCACAGGACGTGTGCACTGGGAGAGTTTCCATGATCCAGGCATGCTGTGCTGGATCTGGTGTCTTCTGGCTCGGTCTGGTAGGGGAACAGGCATCCGCGCCGGTCAACATAAAGTCTGGTGCTCAGCCGGTGCTCAGCCGGTGCGCAATGTTTGCACTTCGTATATACAGGATCATAACCGGGGCAATGATACCCATCTTTTTCTGGTATCACCTCTCGCTGGTTTCCGCAGAACTTTTTACAAATTTGATATATCTTGCACTACGTTGTGGCTGTGGCGCAAAGTTCTACTGAAATCCACTGAACTATGTTGCAGTGCTCTAGAAACCGAAAGCTTGCCAGTCATGGAGCTAGCTGGTCTTCGGCAAGGTGAAATTGGTGTAGCTGCCCATGGTGGAAGGTTGATGCGATGATCAGGGAGTCGGGTGAAGTCTCGCGAGAAATTCCTGGGAATAATGGGATGTTTTGGCTGGTAAACACTGTTTTCATTGGATTTGTTGTATCCTCGAGGTCAGCTCGTTGCGATCGCTCTGTTCTGCTGTTCGACGGTTGGCCTGTGGTCCATGGTATTATCGAAAGTAATAGTCTCAAGGACGATTTGGCACCCACGGGACCGGGCTCCAAGCCTGAAACCCTTCAAATATAATATAGCCAGGTCTTTCGCCAAAGGACGTTATTCGGGGTTCCTCTCTAGGTCGTAAAATGGCGGATCACTACTGGTGTGAGGTGGCTTATGCGGGGTCCAGACGCGAGACCGAGAGCCCTTTCGTACATAATATTCAAACAGTGGCAGCATATATCTTGTGCCGGATGAAGTGCTGGTGGTGGAGAGCATGCCCTGTTAACCATTTCATACTGACACACCTCCGAGCCTTGCTTCTGCGCCTAGAACTGACAGCCTCTCCGAGTCGGATGTCTTTGTCCTTGCCAAAAATGGGGATACAGGTAAGATTTGCGTGACAAAAAACAAATCATGGACCACGAGCCATTGTGCTAGCATAGTTGATCCCCTCTTCGATCCAGCATGTGTTTCTGGCTTGACCATAAGTCGGCTGAGGGGACTTGCTCTTTACCTTGGTTTGCGAGAGCTAAGCCTACCTATCCGGGGGCGCTCCAAACTGATATTGAATTGACAACCCGACAAGGTCAGTAACTGATAGGTGGAGGATGCATTGACGTAACAAGATGCAATGTGAGAGTCAGGCTGCCTAGGTGAACTGGAGAAGCTGCGGCTGCAAGCGGATTTCTGTTTGAGATGAAGGGTGAAAAACCCATGTAGAGGATTTGGACTCGCTTGTGCCGACTCAATGATCTGCTCTTGGAGCCTCAATACCACACCAGGTCCGCACGACGTCGACGACACGCCACAATGTGCAACGGAGTTGCAGCCGCTCTTGGAAACGTCAAATCACATTTCATTTCCAGTGTATAAAAAAGCATCGCCTGGAAATTTCGTGTAGTACGACAGCACACGAGTTTGCCATCTGATATTAGGCATGTTACTTCGCTTTGTCGTCTCTGGCTCGCTTCCCATAGTAACCGTTCCTGCAGGCTGTCAACACTTGACCGAATTGTGAGCCCCCGCATCTCAACCCACATCTTCTTCCCACGGTCTGCTTCTGTCCCCTTGCCTTCGAGCCTGTCCAGAGCCTCTTCGATTAGACCGATATGTCCTCTGAGCGTCCCCTCGAGCTCATCCTGTTGATGATAACCGTCAGATCTCATACCAATTGAGACATGTGAAAATAATAAAAGTCCTCTGAATCAGTGACACTATCGCGAATCCTCTTTTCAACAAGATGCGAAATACCCGGGAGATGTGGTGACCAAACCACCCGCACACTCGCTTTATTTGGAGTCTAGATCTCTCCATGTGGTGAAGACTGGAGGAAGCGATTCGATATCATGCCCAGCTGATAAAGTTGTCCGTGGAAGTAGGTCAGAACAAAAAGCCTGCGGTAGACATACCATTCTTGCTTCGTGATCTTCCGAGAGCTCTATCATGTGAGAACGTAGTAGATACGTACTCGTACCAATGCCGAGAAGAGTCGTAACATGGAAAGCGCCAAGAACACCTGGATTGCGAAAGAGAGATAGCAAAGACATTCGAGGATCAGAGACCGGTGTAGTAGGAGAATGGAGCCCCCGATTCTGTGGAAATTACATAAATACTGTGGTGTAAAAAGAGTGATCGGAAAAGAGTTGTCACGAGGGTACTTACGTGTATGACGACATCATGATTTGGCGCTTGTGTTTCAACGCGACTCAAAACGCGTCTTCCCAACTTCTCCCGTACTACTCAGTGAAGACCGACGAGGTGGTGAACACTCGCAACTACAGAAATCTGGCTACGATGCGATGCAGCTTCAGGTACATCATACGATGATAAACATGACGCAGTAGCCTCTGTAATTGCTTCCGCGCAGCACTCGAGAATTTTTGACATCAGGACGCGTGTTGGTGCCCCCGTGAAGCCTTTACCTTTTCCAAACCCACGACCCAACAGCAGATGCAATGTCTTCATCTCAAGTATTCCAGGCGTCTTCTCCGCTTTCTGCGATCGAGTATCGCAGGAAGAAGTCGAGGTTCACGTACCGACAATTGTCGCAGATGGCTGTATCCTCGACCAGTTGTCCGCTGCGGGTTATTGCGCATGTGGATCTTGATGCTTTTTATGCTCAGTGCGAGATGGTCAGACTCGGCATCAAGGAAGACCAGCCTTTGGCCGTGCAGCAATGGTATGAGGTGATCTATTTAGGCTGCTTCCCCGGATCACTCAAAGATATGACCAGAGGCTAATACGGAACTATAGGCAAGGCCTCATAGCAATCAACTATCCCGCGCGCGAATTTGGTTTGGCACGCCATGTTACTCCGATCGAAGCGAAGAAGCTCTGTCCGGATATCTTGTTGCAGCACGTAGCAACGTGGCGGGAAGGCGACGAGAAATGGGCCTATCACGACGATGCCGCCAACAATATGTCTACGCACAAAGTTTCCCTAGACCCATACCGCCTGCAGTCTCGCAGGATTCTACAGTGTATCAAGGAGGCTTTGCCAGAGAAGTTAAGAAAGGTTGAAAAGGCGAGCATTGACGAGGTATTCATGGATCTTTCAGCACAAGTCCATGCTACATTATTGGAGCGGTTCGAGGAATTAAGGGGGCCAGCGCCTTATGACGATCTATCGGAGTTTCTGCCGTTACCGCCAACTACTGTGTGAGTACATGTCTATTGTTCTCGAGGCGCCTAGCCACATATCTTCACCGAATTCATGCACCTTACCGCATGTAAGCATTTGACATTATTTTGCTCGATTGGGCTTAATCGCCTCAATCCAAGTCACGGTCGACAGCCCAGAAACCAATCCAGCATGGATAACGTGGGAACGTGAAGTCGGTCAGGCACCATATCTGTAGCAGACCTGGGAGCTTTACCTTGCAGGCCTCAGGCATTCATGCCACTGACATTCAGATCTCTACTTTGCCACGCTTGGGTACACACTCGCTAATGTCGACCGCAATCTAGACTAGACTGGAAAGCAGATGCTTTGGTTGATTTAGATGCCGACCAAACAGAAGAGGACGACCCTGACTGGGACGATATAGCTATTCTCATTGGCTCTGAAATAGTTAGGGACGTTCGCGCTGCTGTCCGAAAGCATCTCAGGTACACCTGCTCTGGTGGGATTGGGCAAAATAAGATGATAGCCAAGGTAAGTGGAATCTCCAGCCCATAATGATACAACCCAACGCGGGTATTGGGTCGGGGTAGCCGGAGAAATGTAGACTGATGTCGAGATAGTTGGGCTCAGCTCACAAAAAGCCCAATCAACAAACTATCATACGAAACCGAGCGGTTCAGCACTTTCTTTCGGGGTTCAAGTTTACTAAGATACGCACGTCAGCCCCTCCCAATTCAATGACGAGTTACATCTCTAACAGGTGTCCGGGTTCTGGGCAATGCACCAAACTGCCAGGATCACTGTTATGCTTCCTCCTGTGCTGACAATCCAAACAGGTGGCCTGGGAGGCAAATTAGGCGATAGTCTGACGGCTACTTTCAAAACCGATCAAGTCAAGGACCTCTTGGCAGTACCCATTGAGCAATTGAAGCAGAAACTAGGGGACGATACGGGTACATGGGTCCATGAGATTATCCGTGGTCAAGAGTCTTGTGAAGTATTGATCTCCAGATACTGTTGTCATCTCCGGTATCCGTTGATGGCGCCTAACATCTGGCCTCTGCTAATTCGGTTTTCAGGTGAACAGTCGGACTGCAATCAAGTCGATGCTTTCGGCAAAGTCGTTCCGGCCCAGTATCAACACGCCAGAACAAGCTCATCGTTGGCTTCGTATTTTCGCAGCAGACATATATTCTCGATTGGTTGAAGAAGGTGTTTTGGAGAACAAGAGAAGACCAAAGACGATGAACCTGCATCACCGTTCTGGCGGCCAAACCAAATCCCGGCAAGCACCGATTTCTCTAGGAAAGAAGATCGATGAAGTTGGGCTTTTTGAACTTGCTAGGAACCTCCTAGGGCAAATAATACTAGAGGCCAGGGCGTGGCCTTGCGCTAACCTTAGCCTTAGCGTCGGCGGGTTCGAGGATGGGGTGATTGGTAACATGGGGATAGGTGCCTTTCTGCTGAAGGGTGATGAAGCTAAAGCATTACATGCAAGTGCCAAGGAACCGGATGCGGTGGAGCTGCTTCCAGGCAGGCCTGAGAAAAGACGACGAGTCGATGCATCGGCAGGGATCCATAAATTTCTCGTCAAGACAGACAGCACTGAGGAGCACGACGAGGACTTTGAAGCCCGAAACTGTTGTACAGAGGTGCAGCTAGCCGGACAAGACGGCGATGATAGATCCCAAGGGGCATCAATCTCCCTGCCTCCTTTCAACGAGGCACCTTTCAACGGCGCAGCCAAATCACATGAGGAAAGCCTGCTTCCAGCCGGGAAAGAGGCGCCACGGTCCCGCGTAACAGATTTTGTATGCACTCGTTGCAAGCAGGCCCTCGAATCTGCGGCTGCATTGCATAGTCATCATGACTGGCACTTTGCGAAGGATCTTCAAGATGAAGAACGCGGACGGACAGCCCAGCCAGCAACGGGCTCAGCGCAAGGGTCAAGTGGCAAACAGTCGGCAGGAAATGTCAACAAAAAGAAGGCTGGTCGAGGTCAGCCCGAGAAAGGGCAGAGGAAACTGGCCTTTGGATGAATTCCTCCTTCACTTGGAAGCTCCTTGTGTGTCTCCCCACCGTGACGAGTCACAAGTCCTGCGGCTCGCTTCTCCATCGCAGGGAATGGATCTGGATCAGCACGTAGAAGTTACTGTGTAGACTACGACAAATTTTTCCAAGTCTGACCCGCATCCAACGACTCCCCGCGGTTCACATGTTTGCAGTATCTTGGCGGTAGCAGAGTGAGAAGTGCGAGCTCAAGACCGACCTAGACGTGTCTCTGGTCAGATGTGAAGCAACAGAAATGCCACGATGAAAATGCGTCGAGTTGATCCATGCGGCTGATCATACTCTCACACCCTATGAGGCGCCAATTGGCGGCTGGGTGCAGCTTTCTCGCCACACCCGGAGTGCTGCTTCACGGTCCAAGGCCGACACGCCAGAGCTGCACAACAGAGCTGCACGACAGAGCTGCACGACGGAAGTGTTTTTTCCAGCAGCAGCAGGATTACGGGCCCCATACGCAGGATGGTCGACCAGAGGCAGATGACGCAAAGGCGCAGGAATCGGAAAGGAGAAGATCCCGAAGCTGGGTCGGCGAAATGAAGCAACATTTCATCAGATTGCATGGGTCCATGGTCGTGACTCTGTAGCGAGCGTATTACGAGTCGAACGAAGGATCACTGCACTTGGGGTGGTTGTCAGGGCATGCGACGCCCAACTGCCAGCGAAGAGCGGAGACCGAAGAGCAAAGAGCGAAGAGCAAAGAGCGACATTGGGGAATACGACGTGTATCTGGCGTGGTTGGCGAATCAAGGCCGTGGTCGTGGTCGGGCCGGAATGCAATGGGGGGTGACGGGAAAGCAAGGAAGCGGACGATTGTTACGTAGATATGTAGGGGTTGTCTGGGTGGTGGAGGTTGGATGTTTGATGTTGGATCGGAGATGTGTGGATATGGATGTGAATGTGGATGTGGATGGATGTGAATGTGGATGGGGATGGGGATGGATGTGGATGTGGGTGTGGATGTTGGGTAGAAATGCGGGACGCAGCTGCATCTCTACCCAACACCGCCAAGATGCATTCAGTGCCTTACTCTGCCATATTCTCGACAAACCACCTGCAATTCTCCCGTCGCTTCGGCACGGCACATATTGCTCTTGCGACCGGCCACCACGCGCCTGGTTTGCCTGCCAAGGAGCCTCCTCGCACGGTCTGGAGACACACCATCAAGGCTTCCCATATCCTATCGGCATCGGAAATGCTCACCTTGGAATGGCTCAAAAAAGAGGGACGAGTCGAACCAGAGGGTCGAGTCGAACCAGACGGACGAGTCGAACCAGACGGACGAGTCGAACCAGACGGACGAGTCGAACCAGACGGACGAGTCGAACCAGACGGACGAGTCGAACCAGACGGACGAGTCCAACGAAACTCTCATCAGAGCCCGTCATTTTTAGAACGGGAGGTCGGCCCGGGCTGGAATGGACCGGACCGACCTGAATCTGGCCTGGCCTGGATAGTCGGACTGATTTGGGTTGATCGGATTGAAGCAGACTTCCTGGCGGCACGGATACCACAATGGCCTGACGTACGCGCCCCAGTACGGACTTATCGTGCCAACTCTAATGACCAGGGATGTTAGGCGACGACGACTGAGCATTTCGGATTGAAAGGTTGGAGTTGGGATTGACTTTCCTCTCGAACTCAGGATTCAGAGTACCTGAAAAAAAGGCAAGGGATCGGAGAAAATCTCCCGCAGGAGCACAAGGTACGGAGCTACAGCGGTTAGCTGTCAGTTCGGAGGGCCGAGAAGTTGGGCCGTCGAACCCAAAAGCGGAGTATCTACTTGACACTTGTTCGCACGGGAATCCGTGGGCCTGAATAGGGAAGCCCCTTTTCTCTTGACGCCGTCGGGGAGATCCTAGAGCTCTTGGATCTCGGCTATAAGGCTCGAGCACCGGAGGACGTAGAGTAGGTGCCTTTGCAGGCGTGGACGACATATTTTCAACTCTAAAGAATCCAAAGGTGAGTTTGAATCATAGGCGACTCACGATATCGAATGTTCCCTCGATAACATGAGCGTCCAACCTGCTAATTTATCCCATATCCTACACAGGTTACCATAGTCAACCGCTGTACACCTGTACCTCCGTCCACGGTGTTACAACGGTCATCTTTCGCCCCCCCCTGTTTTTCCCAGTACCAACGCTTTTCCCTTGCAAATGAACCACAACATACGAAGAATTCCGGGAATCTTGTAACCGCTGCGATGGTAAACCAATTAGAAATACGATGCTTCTCCTACTTCTCAATTGTTAATGAGAATTGCAAGACTTTCACGGCGTTGAAGTTCGGAGTTCCCAGGGCCCCCCCCCCTTGTTGACATGGGGGAGAGGAAAGTCGCTGTACTCCCGATTTCTTCTTTCTCGCGTACGGTGAATCCCAAAACCTACCGAATGGTATTCCAGCGCTGGGGAAAGGAGCATTTGCTTTCGACAACCCAGTGACGAGAGCCGAATAGCGAGGAAGCTGCTCCACTACACTCGAAATTGCAAGAAAAGAAAAACAATCTACTTTGCAAAGTATGCGCCCCAGCAAACTCTGAAGCACTGATACTTTGTTTGGACCGGTACAGCTGGTGTTAAGGTTTAAGAGCGTTCGGCCTACCTCGCTTGTTATCCTGAATGGTCGGAGTTCCTGCTTTTCGCCCTGGTCCCGATCCACCGGACTTGAAGTCCAAGACGCCGGGAATACCTCCGTACGAGTAAGGTCGTCTCAGCCCAAAGTATGGTGCTATGTACTGGTACTGTGTAGGTTTCTGAAGGCATTCATTCCATGGTTGTGCTGCTTCTAATACAGTAGCCACCGCAATGATAACAATCCAGTCCCCAATCCAGCGGTTGG
>JAENRP010000071.1:102136-134503 GCA_024741835.1 Diplocarpon mali | reverse complement strand
AGGTACCGTGTCCGGGACACTCGCTAATCGTTCAAACATCAGGCAATGATCGCAGATCTCAAGGCAGATTCCGATCGATGGGAAGCTGAGCGGAGAGCTACTGCTTCGAGAGGACAACCTTCCAATGGTATCTCTGCGCGAGACTCGGAGGATTTAGCTCGGAAATCTAACGCGCCTATAGTGGGCTATCGTGATTCCACCACACATCAGTCCAGGCAATACTATGGACCCACGGAGCAAGTGCCAGCATCCAATCCAGGATATCCGTCGGCTGCCATCCCGGGACCACAGGGAGTATACGATAGTGGGCCTCAGTACCAACAACAGTCCTACGGCCAGCCGGCCTCGGGAGGGTTTGCTCAGCCAGGCTATGCCGTTCAGGATAACTACTACGTCGCCGGTGCTGATTTGGTAGCTGACCAGCGTTCGCGTGTGCCTGTCGTCCAACCGGGAGTAAATGTTCCAAGGAGCAACCAGTACGCGCCCTCACCAACACATCAGCAGTCAGACTCCCGGAGTTATGGCTATTCGGGTCAGCCAGGCCCAGCTGTGCCACAATCAATGCAGCAGCAAGGTTATGCTACACAGCCGAGCGATCCATACTACGGTCGTGGGCAGGGTGCGTACAACAGTCCACCAATTTCTTGACGGTCTGATCGGGAGAGAATGCTATCTAACTTTTTAGTCCTTCCCGTGCCAAGTGCCTCGTATGAAACCCAGGATCCCTACGACAATAGTCGTCAATACCAGGAAACAGGGTACAGCCAACCGCCGTCGGCTTCAAATTTTCCAGCCACGTCCAATACCTCGTCCAGGCGAGAGCGGGAGAGGGAGCCAGATGTCCGTGACAGGCACCACCGTAGCGGCCGTCGTTAGCACACTCCGTTGGGCTCTGCCTCTGCATTCCGCATCATGGGGGACCGCCGCCACCCTGCAATGTTGGCCTTTTCATTAGCTTCTTTTTCTGGAATTCCTGATACCTGGAATTTTCCCGGCCCGGACACGTGCCTAGTCATCATGGAACCAGACCTATTTGGAGGGGCATTCTGCCGTGTGTTTGATCAGACCTTGATCGGTCATGAGATTGCACTTTTCCCAGGACTTTCCAGATGTTATGAAGGTGTGTCGTGCACCAGGTGGAACTTCTGCCCTGTTCTGTGCGTGACTTGTCAGCACTGGATCGATACACGCTTTACGCTCAAGATCCACCAGAGGAGATGAATGAGCCATTAGGATGCCTATGATGTCTTTACGAACCAGGATTACGGAGGAGCATTGGATGGTACGAATTCGCACGGTTATTACTGTACTGCGTTAGTGATCGCACTGTACAGGCCGTTGGGGCGCTCTTGGTTTCTTTTTTTCTTCTTTTTTTTTTCCCCCCATCCATGGTCAGGATACCCTCAAAACCTGCTGCTTTGGATTAATTGCTGCCATGGGACCGACCGATGGGATGCTCTATTTTCACCCCCGCTGTCGGGTGGGTATTCTGATATTGATCAAGCTTGATTGCAGCGCACCAGGCAGCAGGATGAGAGGAGCTTGTAATTATCTCCATGCATGCTCGCAGGCGCTAGCCCGCAGGAAATCTGTTCAACAAATCTGCTCCTTTGCTCGTGGACATACCGATGGGATTTTCCTTGGCCGGCTGGATGCTGACTCACAGGACAATGATATTCTTTTGTTTTTTTCCAGGTACAGTGATTCCGCGGTAAGGACCCTGGACTGAACCCGGATCGACTGTCTAGGAGAGCTGATGTGTTTTGTGGCCCATGGGAATCTTCCAAGACCCTGGACCACCTCAGCTTGAGCGTCGCGCGCTTGCTCTTGAGCGAACCATTAACTAGACGACCCTGGCTTTTTTCTCGACTGCCTGAGCTACAGATTTGTTCGGCTTGAGACGAGTGGAGAGGTACAAACGCAAGTACATCATTCCGACCGTAGAAGAGACACCAGGCCACGGGATCGGGGTTTTGCAGCAAACATTATTTTCAGCTCAATTCATCTGTTGCCGCGGATACAAGAACTTGGCGAAGATACCACGTTCATCTATCATGGTGGGATCCAGGCGTATCCAACGGTCTACGCCTAGCCATGGGACTAGCCATCAACCATGTCGTGAGGCCAACAGGCATGGTGGGATGTTCTTTCCTTTGCGCCCCCGTTCTGACCACCAGAATTTGTTTTCCGCACGCTTTCCATCTCCCACGCTTGAAAAAGTCGACAGCCACTTGGAAATTCCCCACGGAGTTCGGTTCCGCCCTGCTGCTCTCCTCTGGGCTTGCTTGCACGTAAAGATTGATTCCTATTCCATTGCGCAACATCTTTTGTACTTGTCATCTGGTTGTATTTGGAGCTGACTGGTTTCCAGCCTTGGCATTTCAGGGATCGTGATATCAACATACACAGCGCTCTACGAGCCGAGGGCAGGAGGCGGCTGAGCCTCTCTTTGTCTGACGAGACGGGAGTCAGGGGTTGTTCTGCGATGAAAGACCTTGTCTGGGGCAGCTTGGTCAAGTGGAGAAAGCAGAAGACTGGGGGTTTGTACTTGGTGTTTATGGGTGCGTTAGTGGATCC
Source organism: Diplocarpon mali (assembly GCA_024741835.1). Lineage (NCBI taxonomy): Eukaryota > Fungi > Ascomycota > Leotiomycetes > Helotiales > Drepanopezizaceae > Diplocarpon > Diplocarpon mali. The sequence goes on along the minus strand of JAENRP010000071.1, from coordinate 131,926 downwards.
GGGCGCGGAGCTTGAGATGTAATGTCATTCTTGTGCGACGAATGCGTGTTTCTGACCGGCATCCTGGCAGGCCACGAGGGGTGTATAGTCGCTCGACCGGAAGCTGGGCTGACATGGACCCGATTTTGTCTCTTCCGCCTCGTGTTATCTACCCACAGGGCAGTTTCTGAGCGCTTGAGCTTCATCGCGGTACGGCGGGTCAGTGTCATATCCCCAGTCTGTCGAGCATCAGAGCCTTTTCCTTGCCAATCGAGCGTGATTATAGGAAGAAAACGAGGGCGCCCTCGCGGCTCGGGTAAGGTCGAGTCTGGGAGTAGTCTGATCTTTTTTCTTGTTGATTGGTTTCTACTGTGTGCAGGTTGCAACGATTATCAGGTGGAGGTAGTTCGAACAAGTGTCCAGGGGCTCCGTTGTGGGACCGGGACGCACTTCACCGCCGTGCCCTCGATTCTATGTATCTATCAACCTATAGAAGTATTTATTTTATCTTTAACTTGTTTATTCTTTAAAATTTGTTATTTTTTACTTGGTTTTTTTTTTTCATATGGGTTCTAGCTGGTGAGCATCATTTTTATTTCCTTATTTGTTTACTTGACTTCATCCACTGAACCTCACCTACTTGCTTATTGACTCAAGTACTCTCTTCCTCACCTACTTTATCTGTGGTTTATTCTTGAGTCATCTATCCACTTTTCCATTCCATTCTTTCCTTCTCGTCTAGGACCGGGGAACGAAAGCCAGCCACCAGATCGGTTGCGACGACAGGGGAACGGAGGGATGGGATATGCTTTTGCCAATCCAATGCACGAAGCCGAGTAGCCGGAAGGCTGTCTGATGCGTGTCACCGTGTGGGGGGGGGGTGGGGCCATCAGAACCATAAAAAAAAAACGACGAAAATCGGGTCCCAGATATTCCCAGGTCTTCCTTGACCATCTCCCTACGCGCTTGACCTCGCTCGCCCCGCCCGTCGCCCCCGAGGTCCGAATGGCGACCCCTCGTGCTCGGTGGATCTCCTGCCCCTGGGCGATGTCCGCCGCTACCGCGCTCGGAAAACGAGAGGCGCGGAAGGGGATCGCGAGCGGGAGGAGGTCGGGTGGGTATGTGGGTGGGAATGTGAGAAGGTGGGTAGGTGGGTAGATGGGTAGGTCGGCTGATCTTACCGGGGGTTCTTGACGGAGGCGGAAGCAGAGGCGGAAGCGGGTGCGGATGCGGCGGAGGGGGGGGACGGGGGGAGGCGAAGGGCAGAGTTTCTCGCCTTGTTCCCCTTGTTCCCGTGTTTCCCGTAGCCTTGGTCTAGAATCGCTCTCTTCTCCCAACTCTACTGTGGTAGAGCGGCGCGGGTCTATCGCAGCCCTTGTCTTCCGAGGAGATTGTCCACCCTGTTTCCTCGAGGCCAAGCAAGCGGCGGAGGTGTCGATGCTCTTTCGCGGTCGCGCTCTCCGCGACGGTGGTGTCGTCGTCTGGGGCCTTTGCCTCGTACAAGAGATACGCGCCGACGCTTCGACGTGTGGGGGCTTCTCTACAGCTGCGATGGCGAGGTGCGTCTCCTCGCGTTGCGCCACCGGCCATCCGGGCCCGCGACCTGCTGCGACAACCCACCAGCTGCTCGCGGAGCTACGATGCTCGCTCTCGGGGAATATCACGCTCCCGTCGCCCCGAGCCTCGTCCGGGCCCGGCGCGCGCGCGAGGGGGCGGACCGGCGGCCAGACGATGCTACGACCGATGCGCGGCTATCCAGGGACCCCCAGCTTGGAGGGTGGAGGGTGGAGGGTGTGGAGATGGAGTCTGGCCCTCGAGTCCGCGTCGGCCTCGTTGCTTTCCCGGCCGCGCGGCTGTCCGCGAGAGCCGGTCGTGTCGTGGCGCGGGCCGGCGGTCGCGGGCCGGACCCTCGTGGCCCGGCACTCGGTCGGCGTGCGCAGGCTGGCGAGCCGTCGTCCGGAGTGGTTCTCAGAGGCCGGGGGGAGTCGCTTGGTCGGCTCTGACTCTCGCGCCGGCGACGTGATATTCCCATCTATCTGACCTTACGTCGGCTGCCACGTGACGCCCCATCTATCTGACCTCACGCCGGCTGCCCACGTGACACACCATCTATCTGACTTCCCACTGGCTCCCCACGTGACACCCATCCATCTGACCTCCCACCGGCTGCCCACGTGACATTCCCATCTCCGCCGCTCCACGCGCTCGGCTGGTGGTGCGCTCGTCGTGTTCTCGCCAGCCGCGACTCTCCTGCGCGGGAATGAGATCCGAGATGTTCGTATTCCGGCCCTCACCAGGCGGCCCCAACCTGTCGGGCTTCGGTGGGTTCGTTCGGTTGTCGCTTTCGTCGGTGCGGAGGTATGCAGAGGGACAGCGGTTCAGTCGTGTCGCTGTGTCTGTGGGCCATCGCACCGTTCCCCTCGCAGATGGGCCGTCGCCGTGGCAGACAAGATGAGATGCTACCCACGGTGAGGCTGGTGTACATCCCACGAGAATTTCTTCAGGCATCTTGAAAAGAATGGTGTAGGATTGGAAACCAGTATCCCGTGGCCCCCTTGAGGGCCAGGGCCACGCGGAGCTAGCACTTGTGTGTGGCGATGGGCCAGACTTTCGTCGGTGCTGGGGGCAAGGAGAAACGCGGCTCTACACCTGTGGTCCGGCTCCTGGGCAGTGGTTTCTCTCGAGGTAGAGAAGTGCAATTCCGGCTTTGGGCGAACAGAGAACTGGGCCGGGACTGGAGACTGTATAACCAGTCTCGAAGCTGCTTCGGGCTTTCAGGGTACTTGGGATCAGGCAGAATACTCCCCGTTCTTGTCTGTGCGGAATAGGTAGTTGGCAGTGCTGGCTTTGTAGGACGACACGGTATTCGGTGTAGCCTCCGGCCATGATCGCTGCTTGATATCTGGATAGCATTTCCTCCATAGGTCTGGCCAGCAACGAGATAAGATGTGTCAATGTGCCTCTCACCAATACCAGACAATGACCTGGCGGGGTTATTCGCATAAACACGCCCGATATTAGTTTCGTATCAACTCTCCTGACTTCTGGCGCAAAAAGCAGCGGGTGGATCCGAATTTCCCAGCAGATATAACTCTGCGACGCCACGCCTTGCAGCAGCCTCTCGAATCAACGCACGATCGTGAGTAGGGGATCACCTGGGCGTGTGCAGAGCAGTTGGTCCAGAGCCCCCTCGTTCTCCCGGGGACGGGAGGCGGGGATAGGGCTCTGTGAGCTTTCGCCGATCTGCATCCTGGCGAGGGCTGCTGAGAGTTCAGAGAAAAGGCTGCTCCCTCTTGTCAGCGGGTCGCGCACGCAGGCCAGCCTCTCCGCGGCCTTTGACGGACCAAAAGCTCACCCATGCCTCGGAATCAAAGGTCTGCATCCGCCGCCCGAAGCAAGGGAGCATCACCACCCCTGGTATGGTGTCTAGATGATAATCCGGGCGCTGGTCGTGACGGAGTCGGCTTTGATCCAGGCAGGTTGTAGGATGTGAGGACGAGAATGTATTCCAAGACCTGCATGTGAGTCGACGAGAGGAGTTGTGGTTGAGAGCTGCCGCTGAGTAGCAAGGCGCTGATCACGAACAGACAAGTACTCGCTCCTCGTCCAGAGGGCGCGTCCTAGGAGAGGGAACTAAGCGACTCTGTTTATCTACGCACCTCTCGAAAGCACTCGCCGGGGATGTCACGAGAATAACTACTACCTAAAGCATACCGATGGTTTCGACTCTTATCCAAGGAATCAGGGTCCTCGACACGGCTAGTACGCGAGATACCAGATTTACAGGCTTTTTATCCTAGTTTCTCTTGATACCTAATCCGACCTGAGCGTTTCTCCCGTACTTAGTACAGGTGGTAAATATTCCACAAAGGTAGTCTGAGCGTGATGTCTAGAGGTGTTTATGAGCCGGGGTTTTAAACAAGGGGTACTACTAATGATATAACTATATCAATTCGCCGCTTTTCACACTAAAAACCAACGCTTTAATCATAGAATCCAAATTCAGTATACCTACGCCAAAGACTCTAAAACGACACACTTCTCAAGACGAACAATCACGCTGTTATACGCTTTTTTTATAAGAGAGCTAATCAGGGAAATGCTAGAGAGGTGTCAAGCAGTGATTCAAGCTAGAGGAGCGTATACAAAATACAAAGGTAGAAAATAAAAGTACCATTGCCAAGTATCTAGAGTGCACGGCCTAGAAATGTGGAATATTTACCCTTGGTACGAAGTATGCTATATAGTTTCGAGCTAGCGTAATACATACAAAGGAAAAAGAATACTGACATCAGGAGAGCAGGGCGAGGGAGAGGAAATACGTCCCTATCAGCAGCCTATATCCTTCTCAGCAGGTTTCCATCACGGTATGTTGCAAGCACTACAAGCACTGCCAGATGCGCATCTGGGTCCTGGGGCTAGCAGTCGCTGCAAAGCACGCGGAACAATGCTCTGCGCCTTTCGCACGCTGTGTGTACGAGATGTTTGCCCAGGGGCCCATCCCGCGACTTCTGACCTTTCCGCGTCGTGCGGGGGCCAGAGAGCATCTTGAGGCTCTCGATTTTCTGCACGTCGCCGGAGTCATGGCACCCAAGCGGTCTCTGGTCTGCTATGGAAAGAAAGCTGCTCCGGACGCAAGGCCTCACGCTGAGAATCGGATCCGGATCATCAAGAGCCGTCGTCGGGTCTGTTGATAGCTGCAGGAACTGGAGAGCGACTTGCAGGCCGGACGCTCCGACACGAGACTGGCGATTACATCTCACCAGTCGGCTCCTAGGATCCGGGTTCTGAAGTGCTGCTTCAGGCCCTTTCCTGGGTAGTTATCACCCGTCGCAGTAGGCACCAACGAGGAGGTTTTGACACGCTCTGTTGGGATCAGAGAAGGGAGTAGTCCGACCCCTTTCCAAGAGGGCGGCGTTGCGGCGTCAAGCCGGGTGGTGGTACAGCGGCAAGGTTATGTGACCGTAGCAGGCGCTTCCTCGAGCCGAAGCAGACATGGCACAACATGAATCGACACGATGCAGTAGAGGAGAGCTATTGTGATTGCTTATACTCTCGCTTAGCTATAGCTATTTATAGTTGTAGAATCTTGCCTGTAGCTAAGGTAAAGCCAGGTCTTCCGCCTCGCCATTCACAATGCAGTAGAGGAGAGCTATTGTGATTGCTTACACTCTCGCTTAGCTATAGCTATCTATTGTTATAGAAGCTTGCCTGTAGCTAAGGTAAAGCCAGGTCTTCCGCCTCGCTATTCACGATGCAGTAGAGTCGCGCCAGGCGTGAATCCCGTTGCACACGCCGCTTCAACCCACAGCCTCTCACATAGGACCTTGCAGCGCCATTCCCTTTGGATCTTCCCCCTTCATCCAACAAGATCAAGCGTGCCGACTAGCTTGCTGTTGTCGCATTGCTCTCCTTGGTCTCTTCCCAGCCTATATCGCTGCCGATAGCTCCTTCCAGGCTCCAAGACACCGGCGTGACATGCATGGTCGGAGATGCCAGAGAGTCTCGCCAGAGGAATGATCACCGGAGAAGAGCTTCGGACACATCAGGGTCACGCGATCGGTCAGTATACCCTCTAAATTGGACACGAAGAAACCCAGTCAAGGAACTCTCGCGTAGCTCGTGATCGGGGGCGGAAAATCACAAATCCTTCTGGTGCTGCGGTGCCGGGTAGACATTTAAATGGCAGTGCACATCGAATCCCGGCGCTGGTACGAGGGAGGAATTGACGGCGCTGATGAGAGCTTCGCGGTCATTTTTGCCCATCCAAGATAACCAGCCAAGATGCCACCGGGTGCAGACTCACCACCAGAATCCGAGAGACGCGCAGGCTCGGCCGTCAACCGGGAGGTTCGAGGCCGAATAGCAGCGACCTCTTGGCTCCACGTGTGCCATGGAGCTTGGTGGGTGGAGCAGGAGCCGCAGCGGAGCGCCGCGCCGCGACTGTGCCCAAAAGAAGATCGGAGAATACGGGACCGTGGATTGAGAATAGAAATAAAAAAGATGAAGAGGAATTGGAGATTCCGAAAGAAACCCTCTCCACACGGGCAGAGGATGGTTCCCTCTCCCGAGCCCATCTTGTCGCGGCGAAAGATTCCAGAGGCCTCGATGCTGCGAGGCGTATCCTGCTCGCCGACTAGGCCGTGCTCCTGGCATTGTTATACGGAAATACACGCACGCGCCCGCTGCACCACAATACATCGCTGCGTCCTACGTCTTCCGTGCTTCTAGCGACTGGAAATAGAAGATGCTTGCGTTTTCCTCGTCCCAAGGTAGGCTTGCTCGAGTGCAACGAAGCATAGAAGTCCTTGGGATGGATTCGAGAGGCGCGTAGGCCGAGCGGGATGTTCGAGAGAGGAAGAGGCAGGGGAAGCAGGCGATCGGTCTGAAGCGATAGACAGCCTATTGCCTGGTCCTGAGGGCAAGGCAAAAGGAACAGGGAGACTGCCGATGTCTTGCTGCTCCTTATAACCCGAGACTAAACATAGTATTCGCACCAAGAGCCAGGCTATTCGGGATGCCCGAGTCGAAACCCAACGGGCCCACGCTCAGGGAGAGGAGAAGTGCTATATGTCCTGATTGCGCTGTTCCGCCCTCTCGCCGGGCATCTTGGTCAGTGTCGCTCGCTTGAACATCGAGCTCCCAGAGGAAATCGGCACATTTGAGCACTCATGGCGCTCGCGAAGGGATCGTGCTGGGTGTCGGTTCTGTTGTTCGTCGCCGCGGCTGCTCGCGCGGTCGTGGAGGATGTTTTGCACAGTCGGAGGAGTCTGGGAAAGCGGTTCATCGACTCGGAAGGGAACTACAACATCTGTAAGCTGCTCGCACCTCTCTCTGGACGAGGCCAGGCGCATGGGCTGATGCGTCTCCCGGGTAGCCTTCTACCACATCAATGACGTGCACGCGCATCTAGATGAGTTCACCGCGTCGGATACCAATTGTACGGACAAGACGGTCGGCTGCTACGGCGGTTATGCCCGCGTCAAGACGGTCATGAAGGAGACGAGGCCGGACCATGAAGATAGCCTCTTCCTGAACGTCGGGGATGAATTCCAGGTTTGACGCCCACCTCCATCCGATGCAGCCCCCTCTGATCCGTGCAAAGGGGACGCCATTCTACACGCACTACGGCGGCGAGAAGATCGCAGCGACCCTCAATCAGATGGGCTTCGACGCCATGACCATCGGCAACCACGAGTTCGACGGCGGACCGGAGGCTCTGGCCGCCTTCCTCTCCAACCTGACCTTCCCCATCGTCTCCGCCAACATCCACTCCAACCACTCTGTCCTCAACGCCACGATCAAACCCTTCCATATCTTCCCCCAGTACGAGCTGGCCGTCATCGGCGTCACGACGGACACGACGCCGAATACCTCGGATCCAGGGCCGGGCACGACTTTCTCCGACCCGATTGCAGCGGTGCAGAACACCATCAACCTCATCAAGAGCACGACGAACATCAAGCGGATCGCGGCCATCACGCACATCGGGTAGTATGTGCCCCTGCCCTCCTTGTTGGCCTGCCGTGACAGGAGCTGTCGGATTTCGGGAGCTAAGCGAGGCGGAAAGGGGGGAAAGGGGGGAAAGGGGGGGTTTGTTTACTCTCTGGAGAGTCGTGCTGACTTGAACATGTAGCGAACAGGACCAGGCGCTTGCCGAGTCCACGACTGGCTTGCAGCTGATCATGGGGGGCCATTCTCACACGCTCTTGGGAGACATGGAGGGAGCGGCGGGGCCGTACCCGACCATCCGGCTGAACAAAGATGGAGATGAGGTGTTTATTGTTACTGCGTAGGTCTTGGGGCTCCGGACGGGGAAGAAGAAAACATGCTGACCTGTCTTCCCCACAGCCACAGTCAGTGATCGATGCCCCCCCCCTGAAGGGCGCAAGGCAGAACGGCTAACCGGCGATGCTTCTAGGATGGGGAGAGTACCTCGGATACATCGACGTGACCTACGACCCCTCGGGGAAGATCCTGGCCTACCACGGAGCCCCGATCCACCTCACCAACAGCACCGCGCAGGACCCCGAGCTCCAGGCCCAGATCAACGGCTGGCGCAGTGGCTTCGAGGACGTGTACAAGCAGGAAGTCGGCGTCACGGATGTCCCCCTCGGCGCGGCCCTCCTGGTGCAGTTCCTGGCCGACGGCATGGTCGACTACTGCCGTACCGCGAGCCGACCGGTCGACTTCGCCCTGATCACCCTGGGCACCATGCGCGTCCCCATGGACCAGGGCCCCATCACGCGCGGCACGGTGGCCACGAGCTTCCCCTTCAACAACGTGATTGTCGAGGTATCCCTCTCCGGCGAGGAGATCTGGAACGTGCTCGAGGGCGTCTTCTCCATGGCGAACCACTACACCCACCGGCCGGTCGTGAGCGGCATCCAGGTCTCGCACGGCATCCAGATCACCATGAACCACGACGCCGCGCCCGGCCGGAGGCTGCTCGGCGTCACGATCGGCCACGAGGAGCTGGTCCGGACCAAGATCTATCGCGTCGCCACCCTGGGATTCCTGGCTCAAGGTACGTGCTGCCCCCGCTCGCTGCCCCCGCTCGCTGCTCGCCGCTGACCGGGACGTCGCATGACAACAGGCGGCGCCAACATCTTCCGACGGCAGCCCGAGTTCACCACCCTCGAGAAGGAGGAAGAGGTCCTGATCCGCTACGTCGCCAAAAAGTCCCCCATCAACGCCTCGTTCGCGAGCCGCATCGTGAGCAAGAACGACAACGGCACGGTCTCCGTCTACGTGGGCGCCGTCTCGGGCTTCGCTTTTGCAGAGATCTGATCTGGCGTTTAGTTGGCGTATAGGCGAATACCAATTTGGTTTGAGCGTCTTCAGGTAGCAACATGGCTATAATGTAATCCAAAGTAGAAAGCTTCACGTGCAAGTCAGAGTCGCCAGCATATTCGACTCGCCGGGTGCCGAAACGCCGGAACGAGCACTCAAATTACTGCATTTGATCCTGTTCGGCTAATATATATGGCTGCCTTAGCAATTGACTATCAATCGAAGCTTTCTTATTATGCGAAACAGCACAGGAGACATGTTCAAAGTGGGATGGTAAGTCGAGTTTCGAGGAGCTACGGAGTGTGCAGCCCCGAGAACTAATATTACTATACAATTTACAATTGGTGAACGGCACCGACGGTCGTTTGGAATCTCCCTTTGACCTCAGTAAGCCACTCAATCGTGACCCGACACTCGGTCGACAAGCATTATGACATAGCGTTAAAAGGAATCATCATGCAACCGCGCCGTATACCCCTCAACGCCGGCTCCTATGCATACTAATAAACGTGGGAGTATGCTCCGTGCGAGATGTGTGTTCCGGGTAGTGGAAAGGTATCCTATGTTCCCTCCGGCTGAATATTGGCGGAACTGTTGGCTCCAGAACTCCCTTTGGCTCTGTCGCCTTCGAGTTTGGCCATCTCTATGTTTGTTGATGGATCGTCGCCGCTGCTTGCTTCGGCTCCACTTCTGAGCCTTGCCTGTCTATCTTCCGTTGCCACTCTCTCCTCCCTCTCCCGCCTGTCTTCCTCGCGTTCTTGTGCGGTCTGCTCGAGGAGCCCTGCCCTCTTCTTGCAGCGTTCCACATCAGGTCCAAGAGCAAAGTCGCTCTCCGTGCCTTCGTGATTGCAACATGGGCTTCTTTTAAGTGGGAAAAACCAGTCGAAAATTTCGGTGCCCATGACAGTCTTGAAATTTAGCAGGCGGCTACCCAGGTCCCACGGGTTGCTACCTTCAGGCATGCTCAATATTGCAAACGTGCGCGAAGCTCGCAAGTCTCTATCTGACTCCCCCCCGAGTACCGTTGTAACCGCAGCTGTTAGATCTTGGTGCAACTCGGGTTCGATTGAAGCTGCACTTGTATTGGGGATGCATGTTTGATCATGCGATTGTATCTGAGTATCAGAAGGCTCAATTAGGTTCAATGCAGCGCTTGATGGCTCAGCAGAATGCTGACTTGAGGGCCCTGCAGGCGGGATATCCAAGTCTTGCGGAAGCAGTTGAGTTGGCGCCATTAGACCATCACGCCATCTGTGTGAGTTCGTCTTCATCTGAGCAATATCCGGGTCCCTCTGATGAAAGCCTGCAGGTGGCGGGTGCCCAAAATTCAAAGGATACTTTATACTTATGTATGGTGGGCATCGTGCCTTCTCTGGATCAATTAGTTTTAGCTCCTCAAGCGAGGGCTGATTGACAGCTATGGCGATTCTTCCACGCTTGATTTGCAGGCTTTCAACAAGAGTCTGATTCTTCATGGCAAGTCTCGCGGAAGAACAAGCCATTCCGGCTGTGAAACAAAAGAAGAATCCTGCCCTACGCGCACGCTTTAGCAATTTTTTTTTTTTTTTTTTTTTCAAATCAAAAGATTGACGTACAGGCCCAGGATGACTGCTAGCTGTGCATTGACTCCTTTGCTCTGAAGGAAATAGTTAGCCAGTGGAATCGCTCAAGGGCCTGCAAAGGGCGTAGTTTATTAGAGTAATACCTCTGTCGACATCTCCTGGTGAATGTAGATTGCCATCACCACGATTAAGTGTAAACAATAAAATGCTACGTAGAAGTTGAACTGGATGAAGAACTTCATATTGCTTTCGCCAACTGGACCTCCAACCCATGGGCAGAAATGATCCATTTTCCTGATACATCGGCCTGATGAGCTGTCATGATGGGCGCGATCGGGTTTCCACTGTTAATGCCCACATCAGACTGTAGATCAGTTGACAAATTCGGCTTGAGCTTACATTCTGGCAGGAACTGCACCATTTGGGCTTTCCATCCAGCTCGCAGACGAAGACGTCCTTTGTGTAGAAAAGTTCTAGACCTGGACAGTCCGGATCATCTTGAGCCCCGAAGTTATTTCTTCCGTCATATGGGCCTCCGCTAATTCCATCCTGGGCAGGTCTCTCTTTCCTCTGGTGTCTTGCATTTCGATCACTGATAGCCCTGGGCCCAAGTGGTACTACAGGAGGGTCGAATGTCGTGATATAGAGGAGGCGAAAAAAAGTGATAGCAACAAGGAGGAACAAGATGAAATAGGCGACAAGTATAGGAATTGCAGCAGTTTTGTCATGGTGTTTCCGGAGCAGATAGTTCACTTTCAAGGAAGTTAGCGTTGATTGACAGGAGTATAAGTGAACAAACCACATAGGATAACAACAGTAACATAGGTTGCATATCCAACAATCCCAGCGAGAACCAAAGGTATCCCCCGAGCTACCCATTTGTTTACTGCAGCATTGTAACGCTCAGCCTGGGCTGGGTTATTCATCTTGCACATAATACATCGCACTGTAAGAAACAAGGTCGATCCATCAGATCAAGCTCTCGCTGACCACAAGGCAAGCTGGGGTCAGATATCGATAGTAGTGATACTACTGAGACAAGCAATGGCCATGGTTGTAAAGGATGCCGGCGGATCATAATGGTTGGATTGTTGACATTCAAAGCAGGATGAGGCTAGCTACAAGGCTAACTAAGAGGGTTCCATTACGAGCCATTCCATTCTAGAATTAGTGCATTATTACATAATCTCATCCATGCCTTGTCTCGAATTGCAAATTAAATCCTTAGTAAACATTTATTGAATTGCAACATTGTCACTGCTAATTTGATTGCTGCTACGCTTTGTTCAAGGGGGCTTGTTCACCTGCGCCGCGTATCAGGCTTACGAAATCTAATTCCTGCGCATTCTGGATACAGTCCAACACCTTATGAATCAGTGAAGCCCACGGCAATCTTGCGCTACACCCAGATCTTCAAAGCTTCAATCAGTCTCACATTCTTTTAATTGGCTTGAATGAAATAGAGTTTGCAACAGACGCGCTGACAACAGACAAACTATATTTGTTGGCCACAAAATTGGAGTAGAGGCATATATCTACTATTCAACCAACGGCATCCGCAAACGCAAGTGTGGAGCTTGTCAGAGTAACTCAAGTTTTGGGTCCTATATCCTATAGATGTTGCAAGGAATTTCAGCCTCACAATACAAGGTTACTTCCAATGGCTTACTTTCCTGGGCCGATAGTACTGGATGTCAAAATGTAGTTGATGCAGCCAGTCTTTCTTCTGATTCTGGTTCCTCAAAAATGCCGCTCAATATGCTTGGGGTCCTGTTTGTCTCGCCGGGACCGTCGTTGGAAGTAGGAGGCATGACGGGCGCAGTAAGCGGCTTGGAAAGCTCACCGGTCAGAGCCAATTGAACGAATGACCAGGTCTCTATAGCGAAGTCAGAATGCATATGCACCAGCTGAATTTACGCATCCGGCTCAAGTGAACAGGTCCACTTGGATATTTTCTAGCAATCCTCGCAAGCTCGACCTAAGCCATGGCCTGTAAGAAGTAGCCTGTGCTTGTTCAAATCTTATTGCCTTCCTATGACAAAAGAGCAGCCTTCAATCTCCGAGCACTGCTGATTACCTCGGCGGCCTACCAAATTCAAGTTGTTTCTTTTGAAGAAATTTATACCGCTTAACACAGTAGAGTACATCTTTATCGCCCTAGTGTTAGCCCTGCGCTTTTCCGCTTTCCAAAAGCTCCCAAGAGCTGGTTCTGCCCCCCTGGGTCGGCATATACCACTATCCTTGCTGTAGCAGATCATCTGTTCTTTATCTTTCTTCATATAAAGGCTATTGTTCGTGCCTTTCGCCCTTTTAGCGTCATCTTGATACTATTGGTGAACACACCCGGTGCACCTCTTGAACGTTCGGTTTGCGACACCCTCACAACTTCATCCTCTCATTGGCAGTTGAATATGCAAAGTATCCACCGGTGATTGTACAACATACAATTTGCTATTAGGTCCCTGCATAAAATTTGTATTGTTTCATTACGTATACCTTTCTAGTCTGAATACAGCTTCTTTCCTGGCCCAGATAGTTTCTTTTAGGCTTGCGGCTATTCGCTCCGCCACAAGAAAGAGCTTGTATTCCGCCTTGGGGCCATGATATTTGAGCCGCTTTAGCCTCTTTTAGCCCTCACATTACACTAAGCGTTGTTCATATGGACGTGTTGTCTCGGGCAACTATGCTCACGTGGTTTGGTTTCAGAGAACATGCACGTTACGGATTTCTTGGTTTTCCGCTGTTTGATCTTTTCTTTCTGTCTCGGCTACTGCCTTTGGAATTGTCGCATTGTTTGACATTCGTCACCAAAACAATAAGGACAAAATATACTGCACCTCTTGCTCGATAATGCGGTAGTCGGTGGAATGGTCGCTAAAGTCCCTGCTCACCCGACTGAAAGGATATCTCGTTGTGCTTTGCACAAATGTTGGTCCCTTTTCGCGATGTAATTGGCCTGAACTCGTAGCTTCGACTCTCTTCAAAGAAATTGCCCAAGTCGAAGACTGGACCAAATTATTGTCTCACTCCCATATTCCGGCAGTCCGCCTTGCTGCTAGCTCTTGTAGTTACTCCACTTTGAACTGGCCTTTAAAGGCGTTAGTTTATGGTGAGGCCGAAGACGTGTGTCATCTATTCTGCTTTTAGAACTAATCTTGGTTCACCGAATACTCCTGTTCGCCTCGACCCTCATTCGATTTACCAGTCACCTCGCCATAGTTCCCTCAGCTATAGATTGCCTTCGTCATTTAAGGAATTTGTGCCCAGTAAATTCTCCCCGAGCATCAAATTCGTCTACGGTGCCTTGTGACTGCTAGGCTACTGCGTCTAACAGGTGCACGGCAGCGCCGTCCCGAGCTCAATCGTCCATCGGAAATCTCAACGAAGTCCAAGAGGAGAGAATCAGCGCTTGACGGCATCTGCGCATTTTATTGGGAAATAATTCTGTGAGGCTTTCAGCGGGGCAGCAGGTTTCTATACTGGAATATGTATGGAAGAAGCTGATCTGCCGCTATTCGGCCTTTGAATCATAAAATCAGCACCATATTTACTCGACCGCTTACAGAGTTAGTCTCAGCTCTTCGAGTTATCTCGTTTAATCCTCCAACCATTAAACGATTCATCAAAATGAACGGAGCGATGTATGTTTACGAATGGCTTTGGAGTTGCTGCTACTGTGGCCAGCACGGTGAAATGTCAGTAGATTCGACTCCGGGATGCCCTGGCTGGAGGTATAGTCGCTGTACGCATTGCCCATTGGAGAGTCAAGCAAAGGGTCCATTAGGCGAAAGTATTGCGAAAAGCTATTGAATCTCGAACAGAGCTGATAGGTTCTCAGGTCCGTAATTCGTATCGCTAAAACATAATTCGTGTGAAGAGAGTCCATTCCTTGAGACCACGAACATCAATATCATCGACAGTGCTGTTATCAGCTCAACCTCCCGTCATCTCTTACTCTTTCGACAGCTGGGCATTTCATGTGTCATGTGTCTTTCATCTGTCTCAGGAATCTGTATTGCGAGTGGAGTACTGCTAGATTCAAGGAGCAGGAGCAATGTTTAGCCGAGCTTCATTGTTTTTGGGGGTTTCGGTTTTCTCAGAACTGCTAGAGCTCTGTTTGCTTTAGCCGGAGATTTATAGTTGGGTTTGCAGCGTCATGCATCCAGCTTTTAACCTCTGATATGCAAGATTCCAGTGAACAACACCCTCGTATAAAAAGTATCTCCGGCCAGATTCATATGCCGACTACGGATTGTTGTCATCGTGTCATTTAGCTCTTGGAGGTGCGTCAGCCATTATAATTATGGAAGGATCAAAGATACCTTAATCAACCCATCAATGTCCTCATTCCAGAAAACCTCGAACTTCGCAACGTGGCTTAACTGCTCCATGAAATCATACTCAGAACAACAGCCTACCTCTATTAATGATTGGTACAGCATGAAGCCGGTCAGGTGTTTTCTCCAGACCACCAGGCGGACTGAGAGCTGTATAAAATAAAAGAAGAACACTGGACACACCTAGGAGGGCGGGCTATCTCGAAGTTGACTCTAAAACGTTGCACAATATTTGCCTGCTTGCTTTACTACTTTCTGACCTAAGCCTTCTCAGGGTTCCTGTTGACTAGGATGAGACATTCGGTGAGGACCTCATTTTCTACTCGCGTTTCAATACACAGGGGGACTCTCCCACAAGCAACACTATTCAGAATTCCTGCTACCGTAAAAGCCACTGCCAGCTAATTTTGTTACACAGAGTGATATATTGGGAAAATCCGCCCAACCGCAGCTGAGGAGCCTTACTTGCCTCTTTGCTGAAGAATAGGCTTCTTTCATCGATACTGAGAGCTGTCGCAGTTTACGGTCTAGCCACTAAACTTCTACTCCTTCAATTTTACTCAGATTATTCTCACTCTTCAACAGGATTAATAGTTTTCAGGTGAAGCCTTGGACGGAGCCCCCCCGACTAGCATTTGCCTCGTTCGACGCCCAACAGGCAGCCCATCTGTCAGGCCAACTCGCCAGTGCCAAGGCTTAATCACCCATCATATTCAAACATGCGTATTACTCTACCCAGGTAACGGGGCATCGAATATTGCGCACTCTCTGCCCTCTTCTTCGATGTTACTCTGCTCGAAATTATAAGACGTTGTTGGTCGATCACGTGGTACTCGCTTGGCTGGCGTGTTGACATGGTTCAGTGGAGCGCGAAAGAGTACCTTTCGCGCTGGCGACGACCAAGTCCACTGGAGTCTACGCATTAGAGTATCTTGTCTGTTATTCTGCTTTTTCATCTTCTACGCCCAGTATTGCGGCGCGTCAAGCTGATGTGAGGGTCGCTGTCGCTCTGATTACAGTAGATCACGAATTTCTACCCAGCTCTGGGTGCAGAAAACTTTGTACCCGCTCGACTCTGTTTCTGAATCGGTCCGCTTCTTTCTTATAACATGAGTAGGTAGATATTTCTATTTTTTCACCAGCCTAGTTTCAGGAGCACCAGTCCCGCTCATCTGCTGTCTTGCGGACGCCCCTCTCGCGGAGTAGGCTTATTCACTCTGCACTGGGTCCACCACCGGCTTATCTATCTGTACTGCAGAAGTTGCTTATAATTTTGATTCTTCCTTTCGATGATTGCAAATCCCTGGGACTTGGTGTCGGTGATAGAGTTTCAAAAATGTCTTCTTATGATTGCTTTATTTTCAAGTGGGATCGTCAGAACATCGTGCACTTGCACATCGAGTGGTACTTGCTATCGCTTTGGCATTAGGAAAAGATTGCCTTCAGCCTGTCACGCCCCTAATATCTAGATATCGGAGCCAGGAAAACGCTGGCGGAGCACTGAATAACCTTGCCCTGGCTTTTTGCCACTCCTTAGCGTGGCAAAGTTACGTGGCCTTGACTGTGGTGGCACGTTATGTCTCAGGTCACATTGATTGTCTCTTCATTGCAATTGGAATAGGCAACGATTTTCTATAGAATTCATATCCACGTACTCATATATTCTTTGTTGACCCCTCTTTCTTTCATATACATCTCAGCACTGGCATCGTCAAACTATTTTATCTCAGTTCCTACCCTTTTGCCATGCGTGTTATCATAAACCGCAGCTTGGTCAGAAATTAAAATCAATCATGCTAATGAGAAGGGAGTTGCAGAAGTGAGTCGACTTAGCAGGGCAAGAAAATAATGGACCCATTATCAAAGAATCTGCTGCATCTTTACTGTCACAATTTTACCATTATTGCTGAAACAAATTGCTGGAAGCTGCGAGGATAGAGAGTGTACTTCATCATAGCAGCCTCCTCCGCCTGCAAATGGGACGCACCTTGAGTTTCTTGAGCAATTCAATTTCCCTCCACAAGAAATTCTTGGAATACCTTGTCTGATCTATTACCCTGTATTATTATAACCAATCGGCTTGTAAAGATGATGTTTAGAAACAGACTCCAAAATAATTCAACCCAATAAAACTCCACGATGTTTCGAGTGGTGCATCATCGACCGGATGGACCGCCATTCACTAACTGCTTACAGCTTGGTCAGTATTTCCTTTGCGACCGTTTCCCCTAACTTGATCATTAACTCCAGCTTTCCGATCAACATTTTGTAGCTCTTTAGCGGGCCGAATCCAGGAATTTGTGAATGTCAGTGACTCCTATTCAGGCAGCTGCTTATCAGAATCACTGGCATGTATTACACTGCCGTCTATATCCCAACCAAAATCAACAATACAACTATTACCAACAATACAAAACAATGGGTCAACCTCCATTTTATGAATCTGGTCAGACGATATCTGAAGACTTCGAGACAGCTTCCATCCGGTCCTACACCTTAATGCCCCCGCCATCCACTGGCCCACCCCCTCATCAAGCAGGGGGCTCTCCCTGCGCAGTCCGAACCTCTCTTCTTCATTTTTTGTTACCCCCGGAATCAATCCGAGTCCTCTCTCCACCTCTTCCGCGCCCCCACAGCCCCTACATTGACCTCACTCTCCGAAGCCAATCCTAAAGCACGACACTACCACTCTGTCGCCTCCCATCGGGCCTCCAGGCAGGCAATCCAAGAGCAATGTAGTCTTCTGCTCTCTGCACGGAGCGGCTAGAAGAGCGTCACGCAGATGAAGAAGCCGAAAGAAGAAAAGGAGCCCGAGCACATAAAGCAGACTAGCGAGGATCCAGAATCGGTAGGGGATATTACTGCGGAAGAGCACAGGCGAAGGAGAGA
Source organism: Diplocarpon mali (assembly GCA_024741835.1). Taxonomy (NCBI): domain Eukaryota; kingdom Fungi; phylum Ascomycota; class Leotiomycetes; order Helotiales; family Drepanopezizaceae; genus Diplocarpon; species Diplocarpon mali. Next base: position 114,366 of record JAENRP010000071.1, on the reverse strand, counting down.
GGCGGGTGAGCACGGTGTGTTGGAGCGGGAGGATAAGAGTTGGGATTTGCTGCTGGTGCAGATACACGATTGGGAGGGGAGAGATAGGAGTCGGGAGAAGTTTACGAAGGGCGTTGAGACAAGAAAGCAGGGCAAGTCTGCAGAGAGGCTGGGAATCGGTGGGCTGGGGAAACGTCGTAGAAGGTGGTGTTGATCTGGCTGATTCCGAATTTAGGGCATAGTGTCTCGGAGCGTATGGCCACCCTGATGGGGAACTATAATAACTTCGAGAAACTTTCCCCCGCTCTTGAATTGGAAAAGAAAATTTACAAATTTCTACCACATGAGCGATTTCCTGAGTGCGTAATGCTCTCCAAACGTCTGCTTGGGAACCTTGGTCGTGGGCCCGAAACCCAGCTATTGTTATTGTCTGTAATCCTCCAACCAACTTAGCGATAATTGGGGGAGACAGTATGCTTTCATTAACTGGAAAGATCTCCTACAAGAGGGTATGCCTCACGGTAGACCAGGGAAAGGTTTACACTGGGGGTTAGTACAAGGCCTCGACAATTCTGGATAGGCCCATGCTTTATACCGGACATCCACTCGTCTTTTTGAAATGTCTTGCGAATTAGTAGCAGCGGAAGCACCGAGTCAGCATTCGCTCAAGCATTTCCATGTCCTCTGGTATTGATGGAAGCCAGGTATGCTGTCGTTGGCGAACAAGAGACCAAAAATTAATCGAGCGGGTGGCAGCTAGCGTAGGTAAACAATCATCCGTAAGCGAGCAATTGAGGGGTTCGACAAACTATCCTAAGATTTGATTCTGTCTTGACAGGATTCAGCTCCTCCTTATGGTTGAATCCGGATTTGCAATGCTGCGCCGTGTTCCTGTACGCATATCTCTCCAGCAATTCCAGGGGATCAAATTGTCCATTTAAAGACTGCCAATTTCAATCCAGCGTGTCAGGGCCCAGAAGCGACAGTTAAAAAATTATGGCGTAACTCGGGACTACAGGCAAATATCGCAGTGTGCGCCTGTGGGTATATTTTACGCGCCGGATGATCCCGAAGATAACGCCATACTCCATGACAAGTATCAAGACGCCGGGTGTCCATTTGTAGTTGTCTCCCGAACATCCACGTCCATCCCATCTTCTTCCGATGTCACCGAACCAGAATCGTGATTCTCACTACGGCTTCTCTCACCATCCCTATCTCCTCCATTGACCTCCTCGACGTCACTCTCCAACAGGTCGTCGATATCCCCCAGAGCACTCACCCTGGGCTCAAGCACATCCAAGTCCTCCAAGATCTCTCTCTTCGGCATCTTCCACAATGTCGTGCCGCAGACCCTATCCTTCACCAAGAGATCATCCGCAAACACATCCATAAATGTCAAACTTGTCCCTGTCCTTCCCCGCCTCCTCAACTTCCTCCAGTCGGCAAGAAAGGGCTCCAACAACCTGTAAACATCTTTCGCCTGCCTCGTCAACCTGATATAGAACATCGCCAAGGCCCGTAGGTACTTGAACTTCTCCCCTCCGTATTCCAGATACTCGGTCAAGATGTCATCCGAGGGCCCCAGTTGCAGCAGCTTGAAGGCGAGACAGAGGAAGGGCGAAGGGCGTTGCGCGTCGCCGTAGGTACCGCCGATGAAGTGAACGTGATCGACCACACGTGTGACAATGTCGGCCTCGTTCACTGCGAAACACTGGTCTTTCCAGAAGTAGCAGTCGACAATGCGCTCGCGAACAGGCTTCTCCATGATCGTGGCGGGGTTGAGGCCATTAGGTGCGAGAGGTCCCCCGGAGCCACGCTCGTCGAGGAAGCGCTTTTCGTCTGCGCGATGGTTCGCCATGTTAATTCCTCCAGCTCTAGGGCGAAGCAGAGCGGACTGCTAAGATTGTGTGGTGCCGTGAAGTGCGTACTGGCTGCTTCAGTTGCTTTGAGCGCTGAGTGTAAATCTGGAACGGAAGATGCTTGAAATTCTTATCGGCGATTGTTGCCCAGCCAGCCATGGTCTGTTGACATCACTCCTATTCCCTGAACAGTATATGGAGCCGGCGACAAACCATGTCAACGGAGAATCCAGGCCATACACGGTTTACGGCACAAGCAGAAGTTTTGAAGGTGTCGCAGTCTATCTGATACGGAATTCCTCAAGCTTAAGTCGCTGAAAATGCTCATAACATCGGGGCAAGTCTCAGTCGCATTTTCGTCCGCTATTGGTCCGCTCCTCCCCTCTGCATTCCGGATAGTTTCCTAACCCAGGGATATCTAGTCTTCTTCTTTACCACAGCATTATTCCTCAGCGGATATGTTCTGCAGCAAGCGACCCTTCGCGATTTGCGGGCTGCGATAAAGCCACAACTCCATCGGCCTTCGCCTGGAGCGGATCTCCATCTGCCACAGTCCAGTCAGGAAGGATACCTAGTTGATATGGTGAAGATCGAGACTCAGCCGATACGAGACGACGTGGGTGGAGAGCCCGCTGGGAAAGAGTCCACGGGTCGAAAAGGGAGCGAGGAGTCCAATGCGGAGGAGGATGAACAGGCGACAAAAGATACGAGCCAAGATATGGTTGGTGCGACAAGGTGGCAGAAAACTACCCGGAGAAAGACGACTCAAGATGAGAGGTCTAGACAGGCGGCATCTTTGCAGAGACCGAATGTCGATTCGAATGCAGCACAAGCGCCCGGAGAAGAGAGAGTGACCAAGTCTCAGCCAGAGCCAAAGCCTATGAGTGCTGCGGAAAGAAGGAGGAGGATCAAAGAACAAATAGTGTCAGAAGGAGAGGGAGAGGTATTCAGGGGATATCGACGACGTATGTGGTAACGGCACTATGGATATGGATGGACAACGGCCTATCTTGCACGCACTGGCGATAGTTGGGGACACACAGGAAGCGACGAATGATGACTTGTAATGTTGCATATTATGATTTCTGTGTTGAACCCGTGGCCCAGCCAGGAGCCATTTTTATAATTAATTCTCTACCCACTGTATCTTCGTGCCAAACGCAGCCAATGTTGACAAAGCCATTCTCTCTCGCTTAAGGTCAATCGACACCAATCCTCTACTGCACCGTTCCCGAGCTGCTTCTGCTCACTCTTTCTCTCCGACTCTTCTCTTCTTCTCTTCGCAGCTGTTCTCTTCGGACGTTCTCGACCCACTGCTGATCCGCTTGCGAGAAGGCAATTTGTAGGGCTTCTGTTCTTGATGTGTGGACGTGGTTGGCCTGTACTTTGAGATTTAGTACGTTTCTTTTGCTGCCTCTCGTAGTAGAATCTTACCAGGCAAAGAGTACATCGATCTCCAAATCTTGTTACGGTATTGTGGCAATTTATCGAGCCCTGGGTGGACTGTCAGAGTCGGATACATAAGAGACCGTTCGTCGAAGGAGCACCTACGTAGTAGTTTGCACAGTAGCAAGTAATTGAAGGCATGATGAGGCTTATGTAATTCTTCACAGTATGAGCTGCGTAATTCGAGTAAGGTTGGTGGCAGCAGGTCAAGCGTTGATCTTTTGGTAACTTGAGCCAGCTAGAATGGAAATTCCGTACAGATAAGTACGTCGGAGAATATTTGTAGAGATGCATCCAGGTACCTGTTGCTTCATCCAGATCATGCATCCCTAGCTGCGCGACCTGTCCATCAAACTTTCCTTACCGTGAGTGTCGTGAATCGCCTTAACCAGATCTATGCACCCGTCGATCCTATTCTCACTACCATGGCCGGACGAGGCAATCCACATCAGAATCCCCGTTCTACAACACACGTAAAGCCAAATTTTCGAAGCCGCGACGGTGATTGTTTGCGGCATGGGAGGCGGGCCGGGTATCCCGCGCGAATGTTACATCGAGCGTCCGATGCTCACGATCTCGAATTCAGCCGGCAAAGTAAGAGAAGATGAGCCACTCAGATCACCCATGTGCAACGACATACCGGCATAGCAGCATGAGATATCCTGGTTGTCGTCGTTTCGAAAAGCGCTTCTTTTGTATGGGTTTATTCCTGAAGCATCTCTACCGAGTGCTGAAACATCGAAGATATCAGATGGTTCGGAGTCGAGCCTCCATGACAAAACGTTCGGAAGGTTGCCCGAGAATGTGTCTCTGCCCTTCCTTGCTGCTACTCGAACGTCTTGATTGAGCCACGATTTGGGAGGGCTAGAATCGTAGACTTCGAACTCTTTTGAAATTATACCCAGAAAGATTTAATGCCTGATCGTTTGTCACAAATTTTGCAGCTCTCTTTCCAACAATAATAATTTTGAAAGATGAAAGTTCGCTCAAGGTTGATAATTTGATGGCGGACAATTGACAGATTTCCATGTATCTCAGCCAGGTAGTCTGCGGAACAACCAGCTAATTTCGGTAACTAAGGGCCAGTCTCTCAGACATTGTTCGCTAAATCAGCTTCTACAATGCAATCGCGAAATTCAGGTACGGAAGAACTGATTCTTCAGAGAGGAAGAGAGGGTACTGTCCACCCAGTCAAGGAGCGTGTCATTTAGGCATCTGCTGTTTCGGAAACAATCCCTCGATTGCTTCCCAAACCCAGTTCTCTACATACTTCGGTTGGCTCATTGAAACTGCACGCACCTGGGTAGAATCTCAAGCATCAGAGCAACCACAAGTACCATGGTTTTGGTTCAGCCTCGAACATTTAACATACAAATAAAGGTTAGCCTTTCCAAGAAACAAGTGATCTCTCATGAAACTTTTGGATTCTCTGCAAAATACGGCATCGAAGCTGCCGGCATTGGGTTTGAGCGAACGGCTCTTGGCAATATATCTCCAAGACTAGGTAGACTGCGGGCGACCCGAAAGTTGAGAGGTTACGAGCAGAATCCATGTGGCAACAATGTGACAACTTTGAACTGACTCTCGACTCGAGCTGAGGCAATCAGGCTTGGAAAGGATGAAATGTAGCAAATGAGACGCAGGATCGACAGACGGCGAGAATGACTAGGCAGTCCGTATATACTAGAATGAAGCAGGAAAGGAGCGACAAGTGGTACACACCGAAGGCTAATATACACATCAAGTACTACTCTTTTAGTCACCTTCATTGGCTCGTACTACGAGCGAATAAGTCAGTACAAGAACGGGGTGTAGTCTACTGAACAAGAGGGGAACAGTCAAGTTACACGGTCTATTCGTAAGACTACAGGCAATGTACAGAAAAATAGTATGCTTGCTTCTTCATCTCTATCGACCCAAAAATACCTTAGAGACGCCTGTCGGATCGCCGAGGTGCCACAAATATTTCCGGTTCTCAGGAGTGGACCATGAAAGCCCTCGTTCACATACGACCCATCAATCCCTTAGTCAAAGCCATCGATCCCACCACCTACTAAGGCATGGTCAAAACACGCCACCGAAGAGAAAAGCACCATGGGCTGAGAATTGCGATTGGTGGTATTACACGCAATTGCCCAAGATGATCCGAAGAGAACCTTCACACATAAATCCATGGCTTCATCCAAGCTACCGGGACGAGATTTGTGAATCTCGGTCTGATGGCGCGGTCATAGCCTGGGTCTCTGGTTTACGTCCAGCCGGCCAGAAGTCGATAGCTGCTACGACATCTTCGCTGCTGCGTTCGTCTTCATACGCATAGATAATCTGGGGTTTCCTTAGTCTAAAGTACCATGATACAAGGCATAGACTCACCTCTCGTGTGCTTGTGTGCAGCATACGAATATTCTTGTGTGGTACAATATGCACCGCATTGGTGTCGATATTCCTGATCTCAATAAAATTTGGCTCGAACGCTAAGATCCATGGATACGAGAGTGCAAAGCTCTGTGGCTGGCCCTCCCAGTCAATTCTCCAGTCTGGTCGAGCTCGCCAGCCATTGCGGTTGACGAAGAACGAAAATTCCGAATAATTGAGGAGGAACTCGCCATTGAGACGCTCGATGTGGATTGGTCGCACGTTCTCTTTTCGGGCCACGAAGTCTAAAGATGTATCGGCTTGATCCAACAGAGATTGTGTCTCGAGTGTCTCTAGCGACACGACCTCGAATCCTCGTGCGCATGCCACGCAGAGTTTTGATTTCAGGAAGTGAATAGACGAAGACTCCGTAGGGATGTAGAACTCCTTGAACGCCTTGAGCTCATCTTGTCCGCTGTTGAACATCTTGAAGCCTTTTTGCTTTTTGCCTTTGGACATAGCATCGTTGGGTTCGAAGACCTTGATGGTAGTTGATAACGCTGAAGATTTCACACAGCAGACAAGGTGCCTCCCGAGGCATATGCCGGTTCGGAAGAAATTACAGTGGCTCTGAATCTTCTTTGGTCTCTTATTCAGAGGGGACTCGGTCGGACTTAGAGCAGACAGTGGGTATGATAGCAGTGACTTTTGCGAGAGCACCAACAGTAGTTGATACTCCTCGAGGACATCGATTTGGGTGACATTAGTGGCTTCTAGTACTCTCACAGGCTTAGGAGCTGAATCCTTAGACCTTCGGTCGGAAACAAAGATTCCGGAGTCCGTTCCGTAGATGAGTTTACGGCCACCATCTGTAATGCCTTTTATTAGTCATTATCAATCGAGGTTGTGAACAAGAAACGTACCAAATGGAGCCACACAATTAACTCTGTTGACAGACGAAAAGAATCCATTGGAGAGAATGGACCGGTTGTAGAAGTCTCCACGTTTCCTCAATATGGCCTGCTGTTCGCCAATATGCTCCATCCATTTGTTCCTAGAGCCCTGCGTTCCTGCATAGAGCGTCAACTCGTAGCCCCCCTTGCCAAGATGTCTGAAGGTGATTGGAAAGCCCTCCTTTTTGGAGTTTTCAGTTGTTGTGGCCTTCGCTCCGGGTATCAGGCTCGAAGAGGGACGCTTCACCACCCCCAGCTTGGGGTTGATTTCTTCCATTTCACGGATAGAAAGCAGCTCGAGTGGTATGGGCCTTCGGTAAACTTTTACCTCCTCTTTTTTCCCAACCATTTTGATTCGAACAAGAAGCATTGCATGGTCGAAAAGATATGCCTGTATATCGGCAGTAGGATCTGTTGGCGTCTTCTTCAAGCCGCCTTTATATACCAGTTCTCTGCCAGGATCTGTGAGCTTGAGGTCAACACGCTCGTTTGGTCGGAATCGTAGTTGCTCATGGAGTCTCTTGAGATTGAAACGGTTCTCCGCCTTTCCAGATTCTGCATTGACCCGTGTCAAGAGATCTCGAATCATCTTCATCGCCTTTGGGATATCCTCCAAGTCCTGGCTGCCAGGTTCAGTATACTTGAACACATTGTCCAATAACAACGGATAACGAGCGAGTCTAGTCGTTGGCTTTGTCAAATAACCATTGAGTTCCAATTTTCTCGATTCCTTACGACGTTCGGTCTCGTCCACGAATTTGGAGAAGTAAGGATTCAAAGAACGCTCATTCTCGAACTCAAACTTAGCGGCTAGTTGATTGGAACCGTATATGATAAAAGGTTCAAATTGCGGCACGAATTGAAGAAAAATGTCGCCAACGCATTGTACCACAGGTTGTTTTTGCTGCCTTTTGGTGAGAGACTCAGCAAATTTGGAGCTAACAGCATGAATGCTTGGAGAGTCAACAATATTTGTAAATATTGTTCGAACAATCCGATCCTTCCTCGATTCTGGTATAGGTGACGGTGCCGCTGGGTTCGATGAACGCAAAGGTTGGATCCAAAAATCGCGCAGGTATTCCAAATCCTTCACGAAATCTCTTTCGGTATACATAATCTCAGAAATTACCTCTTGTCGCTTCTTCTCTCGTTCACTGACGCTATCGGCGACCTCTTGCGAGACAGTGTTGATCCAGAGCTTCTGCTCATCAGGGGCATCGTTGTCGTCATGCAGACTGGCCTGAGAACTCTCTTTCCGAAGACCTGGTTGTGGCTTCAAGTTCAGCCTGGACTGTTGCTCCAGCCTTCTGGGGCAGGCAATCGAGTAACACAATTGGTCTCGGGTACATGTCGGAGAATAACACTCGGTGAGTAAGACGAATACACCATTAACATCTGGTGTCTCGGCAGTCTCATCCATCATTGTCTCCCTAAACTGATACATCTCCGTCGCCGAGTCACGCAGCCGGTGATCGTAAGTAACATCGTGGAAAAACTTTTGGGCATCCAGAGCTCGCCCTAGGAGTAAAGCAAGGTTTCGGTCAGTGGTCTTGATGATATAAGAAATTACATCCACAGCCTCGGCTCCGCTGAAAGCATTTTTGTACGTGAGGTCGTTCTTTGTCCTGTCTCCAACTGTGATCTTGTCCCTAAAGCACTCTCCAACGCGTGATAGCAGCGCAGGATATACAAGTGGTGATTTCTGCCGTCTCTCCGTACCGCTGCTTACAGACTTGGTCACAGATGGGCGATGAGTGAGCGCATCTGACTGTTCAGGCGGGGGGGCTATTGTCGAGGCCATAGACATTGTGCGGCTCATGTCTCCTACCGTTGTTGAAGCCATACTGGTAGACCGAGTTTGCGTTGCAGGGCTTCGTGGGCCAGGAATCGAGTAGCCATTCGTTGCTATCTCTGGTCCAGACTGAGAAGTTCTCCTGTTGGGTATTACTCGGCCGCTCATTGTCTGGTGATGGTCACGATCTTGGGGGTAGCTAGTCATTGACATGGCACGTTCATCATGTCTTTCCGGTATTGTGCGCCCATGTGCGGTTGTACGCGATGCATGGGACTGGTAATTAGCTGCTCTGAAAGCGTTGGCTGGTGACTGTTGATAGTTGTTTGGTGGAGGAGCATTCATTTGCGGTCTAGATATGCTTGCCATCGACTGTGACCGGTATGGATCCGAGTTCAAAGCTGGCCCGGGCGCTGCGTTACCAGCATAATAGCGTGGAACTGGATTTCTCTGAGCGAACTGCGCTTGCTGAGGCGGCCCACGAGGATCTACCCGATTTGGAGATGGATACGGCCGGGGACCTTGTCGTACTTGTTGCGGTAAGTAGTGAGGCTGTGGTTGCGACTGAACTTGGCCTGGAGGCGGTTGTCGTGGTCCTTGGTTATACCCGTTGTGCATACCTCCCCCGTTTGGCGTGTACCCGGATGATTGAGGAAATCCGCTTTCCTGCTGACGCGGAGGCTGCGAGCGTTGCATTCCTCCATAATGCCCCGAGGCTTGCGAATTCATTGTCTGTGTACGGACTTGGTTTATTGGAGTCGGAGGAGCAGTGGACGAAGTCATGGTCTGCGATCTGCCTTGGGGAGGGGCACCGAAAATGTTGGAGAAAGCAGCCTGGCGCTCGTTATTCGAAGCATGGCCATAATGATTAGGGCGAGGCGGTCCCTGGTGGCCTTGTGGGTAGTCTGCCATACTGCTCGTCGACTGTTATAGACACAATCGCGAACGTATGTTTGGTGTCCCTACAGTCGCAATCGAAGAAGCACCACACCTGCAGCACAAAGCCGAGGGCAACCACCCCGACCTCAGACTTCGGCGTCGGATCGGCCCCAGTGCCAACTTGTCGACGCCGACGGGCTACCGTCGTTGATCGACCAACTCCTCGCGTTGTCGCTCGTGATGTCAAGGGCGGCGTGGGTTGTGTTGGATTCGAGAGTTGAGGCTTCGAGCAACGTTTTGCAGCCTCAACGCTTATTGCTACTCGTCGCAGATAGAAAACTGGCAGAGAATGGTGCGCATTGATGATCCGCACAGCACGAATGATCAATGGGTGATGCTGAGTCCTGGGAAGTTTGATTCTTGGGTAGCTGGTATTCTCGCGATCCCAAAAATGGTCGTGCTTCGTATACGGTTAGCCTTCAGAATCCGGAGCAAGATAAATGCCGTTGCGAAGTCGAGATGAGCGCTGAGACAGGTAAGTTTACAACACGGGGCAGTCACATCGGAATGACTTTCGCAATTTTATAACCACGCTCCGTTTAATTGTATTCTTGTAATGTTTCATCGAACCCAGAGTCTATGGAAGCAAGAGCATCATATTGTCACGTGAGTATGACTAGCGCTACCTGAGGTGTTCAAGCTCACTGAATGTGCGACTTACTTACCTGGGTATCGCATCATCACCGTCCCCGAACGTCAACGAATGCCCTAACCCCCAACCAGCTCCATACCACCTGCAGAGAGCCGAATACTATCATGGCAGAGGCTGACTACACTCCCAAATTCGCCCCTTTCTTCGGAATGGTAAGCAATCTCTCGGCCATGATGTGAGAAATATTGTACTGACATGTTCGACAGGCTGGTATCTGCTTCGCAATGACCTTTGGCTGTAGGTCAGATCACATTATTTCAAGGGAACCATGCTAAACTCAAGACTAGGTATCGGAGCGGCGTATGGCACAGCGAAGTCGGGAATAGGAATCGCAGGCGTGGGAACGTTCCGACCAGACTTAATTATGAAGGTGGGTTGAAAACTTGGAACAATTGCTTGCTGGGAACCATGATATAAGTCGCCTGCTAATACACACGATCGTGCAGTCGCTCATTCCTGTTGTCATGTCTGGAATCATCGCAGTTTACTCTTTAGTCATTGCGGTTTTAATTGCTGGAGATATGGGCCCGCCCCCGGACCAGAATTACAGCTTGTTCAAGTAGGTAGAAATCAAGACAAAGTGCGGACGCGCAACATGCTAATACTATTTCAAGTGGATTCATGCATCTTTCTTGCGGACTCTCAGTCGGATTGACTGGACTTGCGGCAGGATACGCGATTGGAATCGTGGGAGATATGGGAGTGCGTTCGTACATGCAACAGTCAAGGATATTCGTTGGAATGGTCCTGATTTTAATTTTTGGAGAAGTCTTAGGTCTTTATGGGTTAGTCTATAACTGCTCTGTTACAATTCCCAATTACTCACCGGAACAGCCTTATTGTTGCACTTATCCTCAACACCAAGAGCAGAGGCTAGATTACTACCCACTTAAAGAATATCCGAATTCTGCTCAGGCCAGCAACAAAAACAATTACAATATCGAGAAGTCGCTTATGGTGTCGAGTCTGATTATAAGGCGGTGTGGTTGCATTGCTGGAGTTATGGTTATGTATAAAAGCCAGAGGACTCAGCACCAACCTGGAATCTGAATATTATGTACAATCATGTCATCAATCACTTCCTTCTGTCTTGCTCATATGCACGCTGGACAGTGGGCAATTCTTTGTGTTTTTCAGACCTCCCTGGAAAGAGAGTGGGTCGAATACCTCCTTGCCTTTCTGACGAGTGCTGGTCACACTCTGACTTGGCTCTTCTCATTAGTCCTGTTTCTGCCTTCCGTTTGATTGTTGATTCTAATCCTTCGCCAGAGGACTGCACCATCGCAGAATCATCGGCTTCACATCGTGGTTGCAAATTTGCAATTCAAATCGTCCCCTCCATAGTTTACCTTCTAGCCCCAAGATATGTACAGCACCAGTCATACTCGAATACCTCCCCAGTTGTTTTTCGCCTCGCAGCTCAGGCTTGGCTATGCTACAATTTTGTCTTGTGCTCGAATGCATCTAACACCCACATTTTTTCATTCAAACTTCTGCCGAAGCCAATGGCTTTTACTTCGCCGTTATGGCGGGTACATCAATCAATTGGTTGAGCGTATCAGATTCCGGATATAGTAATAATCGTTACAGAACGGACAGGAGACCTCCAGATAGCGTGATCGATATCCTCCCCGGATGTTGTTGAGCTCGCTTATAAGCTTCTCTACGCCTTGCTGTTCCGGATTGAGGTATATAGCCTTGAATTCGGGCATTTTACGCTGGCTGGAGAACCCGCGATCCGAGCTTTCAACTACGCTTTCTCATACACAGCACGATTCGTACCTTCCACGATTTAAATCTATTCTCGTGCAGTTTACAATACTCCCGGATGAAGTAAAAACTTAACGCCCGGGCCCCATCACAAGCTCTCATCAGCGCTTCCTGCATGCAGAACCCTCTATCTTTCCCCAAGAGAATTCAAGAGGCCGGCATCAATTCGCACAGAGCTCTTGCACTACTGCATTCATCCATCGGCAAGCACCGAAAACTCGATTTGAATCTACAGAGATGGTGAGGTCTATTTTAATCTTTAAATCTATACCCACCAGATCAAGTCGACCCATGCTAGCCGCTTCTGGAAGGTCTCCGAAAGAGAGTCTCCGAACTCACATATATATCTTGCCAAGAAATGCAAAGTTGCCTGTTTCTTCCGCCAAAATCGGCTTCTCTGTAATCACGGGAAATACATATTCAAGACGAGAACAGAGGAAGTAAGATTCTCTCCTCCAATCATACTCGAATTTCTTGGAATG
>JAENRP010000071.1:18833-101952 GCA_024741835.1 Diplocarpon mali | reverse complement strand
AGTAAGCAGCGCCTTGTGGATCTATAGTCCTGGACAACTTGAAGCCAGTTTTCTCGCTTGTACTATGAGGCACGACGTCTCTGAAACCTCCTCTTCTTTGCAGCGCCTCTAAGATTACCTTGGGACAAATCCTTATAGTCTCGGATTCATTGATCCTGCAAAGCAGAGCTGTTTCCCGGGAATCGTAAGTCATCACGGGACACCCGTCTACCAACTACCTCTATTCTCCACAAAATACTCACATTTCAAATCCCAATCTTTCCCTCCCATGTCTTTCGGTAACCATCTCCACTCCCTCTCCCCTCTCAAATACACGGCAACAACCTCTTCCCTCCCTACCTAGCTTACACCTCCGTAGACAGCGGCAACAGCTTCGCAGGAGACCCTTCAACATGGTTCAAATGAGCGAGAAGACCTACAGTAATCCTCCGGCTGGACCGGTATTCACAGCACAAGCACCACTCTAATCCTCATGGGCGACTGTGTCGCGGAGAATAGTCAACTCCTTCGCCGCTGTTCCCAGCACCTCTTACTCCTTCGAGCAATGCGGCGACATCTACCACTCCGCGCCAACCTGCCTTCCCGAATTAGCTGCTGAACCTCGGTCCGCTCGGGGGGGAAAGTGGAAACAGCAGCTACTCCGGGACTCTGGGGAGTGTCGGAAAGGGTAAAAGAAAAGAATATATTATAAACCTAGTATAGGTAAATATGAAGGTTTGGGGTCAAGTCGCTGCTAATGATTTACAAGTCACTTAATGAATTACTAAGTTAATAGTCGCAATCATATAAAGAGGCATTTGCAGCTAAGGATAAAAGAGTCAAGATGGACCTAGGCAATTTCTCATCTCTACAATTTATCCAAGGCACTCTCTTAAGATAAGGTTTGTGCTTAAGAGTCGAGAGCTTTATTTTCGATTACGGTATAAAGAGAGACTCTTATTCAAGGAATCAAGCAGGACTAATGACTAAAAAGCGATTCGCAAGAAATCTCTCAGGCTAGTTTTTTACTGATTTATTAAACACGACTATAGCGTTTCTTACGTATGCTCTATAATAAAGTATATCAAGAGGAAAAAGACATGACGATAAAGTTCAAGGCACTTCGGTCTTGGCTACCAACCCAGCTTGGAAAAAGCTATTCTACCTTGAAAAGGGTCAATCCATGCACTCAATCCCACCAAGCGCCAGATACTAGGTAAGCACACCATATGTCGATCTGGTATTCTGCCCAGTGCATATTTCCACTACATACAAAAACAGTCAAAAGTAAACACCCTAACAATCCTGACCCCAGTTAATCTTAATCCAGTCAGCCATCAACTGCGTCAGCGTCTCGTCCGTATACTCCTCCACATCCACCTTCGTGTAGCTCTCGCCCAAGAATTGCAGCGCGAGTAATATCCACGGCTGGATAAAATCAACGAATACGACGTCGACGGTCTCCGGGTCACCTGAGGCCGGGAAGGAGATGGGCGACTGGATACAGTTGGGTACTCGGTAGAAGGATATTGGCGCGTGCAGGGTATCGTCTCCATCGGAGCCGCTGTCGTCTTTGGTTATGTAGCCAGGGACAAGGGTCGGGTTTTCGGAGGAGATAAGCGGTGATTGGGCAGTGTCTGGTGTTGAAGTTTTGTGAGCCTGGTTGGGTGCGATGATGTCGGCCATAACTGACATTTGTTCGGGGGGTGCGAGTTGCGAGCTATGGAGGCCGGCTGTGGTGAATATAGGCCCGTTATTGTTTAGTTGCGTGAGGATTTTCTTGGCTGATTTGTAGGGGACGTCCTTTAAGTATTTGAATTTGCTGACGAAAGGGGAGACGATGTAAGTGGTGTCGCGGGAGAAGCTTCCCTTGAAGATGTCAAATCTCATGGCGCCACTGTTTGTGATTGCCAAAGTTGCAACACCTTTGCGATCTTTTTTGCTGATGATGCCTGGGATGACTTCTTTTTCAAGCCAGGTGAGAAGGCTGTCATCGCTGGGATAGGGGGCTCGGTTTAGCCAAAGATCTTTCGGTGCGCAGCCGAAGTTGTAATCGAGGTCAAGGGACTTCCTGGCCTTATAGATAAACCTCGATACATTCTTCCCGTGTTCGGTGGGAAATGTGGTCTCGTTCAGTCCGGTGTGATAATGATAACCAAATAGGTTGTTGTCAATGTATCTTCGCCTAACCGTGTAATTGGCTTCAGCATCAACATCTTTTGGATCTTTCTTTCCACCTTTTACGTTAATACCATCAATAGACAGCCAACCGATTGTCTCCATATACCGACCGCTTTGGAGAGCGAACGCTTTGGAGTCGTACTTTGAAAAGTCTCGGATGTGGCTGTGGCCGCCAAAAAACTGGATAGGTGTGTCCCACCTCTGACTTCTGATAGCTTGGTAAATAGCCTTGTATTCCGAACCTCGAGGCGTCACATGGCCTACCACTAGGAACAGGTCCACATCCTCTCTAATGGCGTCTTGAAACCATTTCTCCTGAATAGTCTGCTCCACTGGCTGAACAATCGTATTGTTGGCATTCCCTGTAAAATCAAATAGAAAACCAAATGCTAGAACGTTTATTCCCTGGTTTTTGGTTGTAAACTTGCGAAATCGCTGTGCCATAGGGACTATCTCTCCTGATTCGGGTTTGAGGTAGTCAAGGTTGGAGGCTAGATAATTCCCATTAAAATTTGGCACAGTCTTCTTATATTCTCGTTCTGCGGCATCGATCTGGTATAACTCGTGATTTCCGGTGGATAACACATCGATAGTCTGTTCCTTGAATATGTCGTACGTATATTCTCCCTTGGGATCAGAGGCATCGTAGAGCCCGTTCCCCTCTATCCGGTCTCCAGTATCAACAACCAGTACATCGACTCCCCTGGTATCAGCCTTTTCGCGTATACGATCCACAAACGAGATGTAATCCCCCCAGTCCGCTGAATATTGGGCTCTGGTCAAGATTAGCTATAATTGCATTCTTGAAGCCCCGATCTCACTCTTGTAGATGCCCCGCATGCCAGCCATGCGTGTCTGTGGTTTGTAAAAAGTTCAGTTGACCCCATGGCAGGTCTCGCATAGGAGCTGAAACCGGCTTCGGCGAGGAAGGCTGTTCAGCGACTGATAACGGCAATAGTAGGCCCGCCCATGTCAACAATCGCTTCGTCATGGTGGTAAGCCAGACAGGAGCCGAAATTTATGCCAGGGATAGTTTAGACCCAAGGGCGGTCGTCTAAGATCAAGGCGAAAAACTCTGGCACATAAACTCTCTCGTGACTGTGTTTGTTTTGAATTGGAAATAGGAGCTAAGTATTGTGGACAATAGGTAACGGGAGAGAGGAAACAGTGATGGAGATGCTGACTGGTACCTTGATGGGAGATAAGGGCTCCGATAACCTTATTATTAAGCGTCTTCACGCTAGTGTAGCTACCCATGCCAACGCTCTCATGAGGCTTACCTAAGCTTTCCACCTAAGTACCTACAGGTACCTATTCACATCCTCTCGTAGCTTCATTCACATGTTACGCCAGTCTCTGCCACACTTTAGCCTTACGACGGCTACCGGCAAGGCACAGCCGAATACATTACATGGACGCAAATGCCTTCAATCCTTAAACTGCGCGCTGCGACGCAAGCCGCCTGTGACGCTGGAACCATAACTTCAAACACTTTCATAAGCTACAACAACCGTCATAGGAACCCGATTCCAACATGGCTTGGTAAGAGATACCCAGTATATAAAAAAAAGCCCGGTACTTGTGCTGATTTGTGTATCAGGGCCGCCAGTGCCTAAGGGCCAAGATCCACGACACGTTGCCGTGAAAGACAACATAGCCACAGCTAGATTTCCCACAACCTGCGCCTCTGCAATTCTCCAGAACCATCAAAGCCCTTTCGAAGCTGATGTCGTAACTCAGCTGGCCAAGCAATATCCACCCAGTAAATCGCTTGAAGACTCTATGATCATCGGAAAAACCAACATGGACGAATTTGGTATGGGGTCGCACTCCACAAACTCTTTCTTTGGGCCGGTCCGGAATGCTGGCCATTTCCCTCTATACTCTGTTGGCGGGAGCTCAGGAGGAAGTGCAGTTGCGGTGGCATATGGCCAATGTGTAGTTGCCTTGGGCACAGATACAGGTGGCTCCACTCGACTTCCAGCTGCTTACATGGACATAGCAGGCTTCAAACCTTCCTATGGCCTGATCTCACGCTGGGGTGTCGTACCATACGCCAATTCTCTGGATACCGTTGGACTTCTTGCTTCAAGTGTGAGGACCATACAACTGGCATTTCAGCAAATCTCGCGATTCGATTCTAAAGACCCGACGTCTATCTCACAAAAGTCACGAGTCAGAATGGAAAAGCGCAGAAAGGATGATTTAACGCAAGAATGGAAAAGACAAGCGAGAAGTGGCGAATTAAACACAGGCAAGAACAGAAAAGTATTCAACAATAAGAAAGTCGGCGTGCCTTTGGAGTACAATATTTCAGAACTCGATCCGGATGTTCGGCAAGCATGGCAGGATGCATTGGAGCTGTTGCAAGAAAATGGCGCCACGATTGTACCAATATCATTGCCAAATACAAAGCATGCTTTGTCGGCATATTACGTTCTTGCACCAGCTGAGGCAGCCTCGAATCTGTCGAAATATGACGGTGTTAGATACGGAACTCGGTCTGACGCTAATGATGGAGCTGGTGATGTTTTGTTTTCTGAAACAAGAGGTGCTGGTTTTGGAGATGAAGTCAGAAGACGCATTCTTCTTGGCTCGTATACGTTAAGCTCAGAGGCGATCGACAACTATTTTGTAAAGGCGCAGAAAGTTAGACGTTTGGTCCAACGAGACTTTGATCGTGTTTTTGCAATTTCAAACCCACTCCGACGGCCAGAATCATTTGATCTGAGCGACATGGACCAATCGGTTCGTCTTGACGACAAACATGGCCCTCCTCAAGTCGATTTTATCGTCTGTCCCACTGCTCCAACACCTCCCCCCACACTGAATGCGGTTAAAGAGCAGACTCCTGTCGATACCTATGTGAACGACGTGTTCACAGTGCCTGCTAGTCTGGCTGGTCTTCCAGCTATCAGTGTTCCTTTTCTGGTACCCAGGGATCTTAGAAACCCAGAACGACCGGTCATTACGGGTATACAGTTTATCGGCCAGTACTCTGACGATGATCGTGTTCTTCGTGTGTCTCGATATTTCGAGAAAATTGTGAGAAAATCTGCGAATGTAAGTCCGATCCGCTGGAACTCTTTCTTGAGATTACGAAAAATTCCTGTCGACAACGTCAATTCCAGAGAAAGCGAGCCACTATTGCTAGGTATGAGTAATCAGAGATGGAAAGCAGAACAAATTTTTCTCAGTAATATGATTCGAAAAAAGGAAGTCGGACGAGGATTCCGCGCAATTAGATTCCAAAGACAGACAGTCAGAAGGGAATCACCAGAGGTCAATCTGAAAAGACAGAAAGAAAGACAGAGTTCAGTTGGGTCTGAAGACAACAAACTTGATACTACCCTCGACGCATGGGAGAATATCGCCAGGCGTCCGAGGAACAACGAAGTGCCCGAACCTGGCATCCCTGAGCGCAGGCAATAGTGCAGGGTAATGAAAGTATGGCTGATGCCGAGAATTCCCTCGCGGCGTGGGGAAACCCTTACCTTACAATAAACTCAAACGATTGACGACTTCAACAGTTATTTCGATAAATGGCAGTTCAACAAGGCAAGGCGATAGCGGCAGGGGCTACATATCCTAGCACGCCAACACCTCGCAGAAGAGTGAACGTTAGAGTGAACGTTAGAGGGAAAATATCGCGATGGGTTCAACGCCGAACAAGTTAGACTGAGCATGGAAGGAAAACAGACAAGAGATGCAATTCGATTGACATGTTGTGGATATTTCTTATCGGACCGAACGCTTTCGACCCGTCCGAACTCCTAGTAAGATACAGTCACAGGCCGCACTCAGATGAATGTTATGATACCGCTTCGAACTCGCATTTTAGCCGAGCCGAGCCCAGCCGACGCCCAGCATACCTCCTGTCACAGTTAAGACTCACATTACCTAGCCAACGAGACTCTACACTCAATCCACTTACAGTACGAATTTGGAGGCGACAGTTCTACTATGTTTGGATGTCCCAATCAAAGGTTTGTGGGAGCAATCAACCAATCAGTTTCTCTGTACAAGAAGCCCCCGAAATGCTACAAACTTCGGGTCCCGAAATTTGGGATGGGTCGATGCTACAAAACTATGTACAGTATCCTGTGAGACTCCAAGACTAGCACGGAAGTGCTATCTTCCCATTCACTTGCCTCCCATAATACTCCTCACTCGAACCGCGATACCATCCCAAATCAAACTTTACAATTCACCCACCTCTTCTATGCACCACAACCACCAAATCCTCCTTCTCCGCCCCGCCCCCGCCCCCACTCACGTTTCTAACAACCACAGAACCCCACTTCCTCCCCTGCTGATCACATCTTTTATATCACATACGAAACTCATACCCTGCACCTTATCCCCCATCTCGGGCTCTATAAGCGCCGCTTGATTCTTCCGGCCCATCCTCAGCGTTTATGCTCGTCAGCATTAGATAGCCGCCGCTGGGCTTCATCAAATTCTTTAAAGCATAGAAGAAAATTTCTTTGGGGAGGAGTTCTAGGATGAGTATTGAAAGCACTAAATCCGCTTGCCTGTAAGCTCTGTAAAGGAGGGGGAGTCGAATTCGACAGAGTTGAAGTGGGTGAGGTTTCTTTACATCGTTGTCTCGCTGTGTCCAGAATCTTAGGGCTGAGAAGCAAGGCGTTGATTTTCCTGATTTTCCTGATTTTGACATCTTGAGAAAGGCGGATTGGGGAACGGAGTTTGGCTGTATTCCGGCCAGTCCCACAACCTAACTCTGTGCTGGTGAAGGAGGTTGGAAATGAAGATGACGAGGAGGCAGAGAAAGCAACGCTAAGTAAATCGGGGAGAAGAATGTCGCCGATGGCTCGTAGGATGTTGTTATCTATGTCGTAGGGCGATGATGGACAAGCGAATGCTAAGCGGGAAAATAAACAACAGGGAGAGCTAGGTGAAGAAACAAGGGGCTCCGACATGAGTCATTCGAATGCGGGGTTTTGACCACCATGACTAAACTGGTTGGGAGATGGTTCTTTTTGGAACGGGAGGGTGATTACCTGAGGAGTGAGGAAACATACTTCTTGCCCAGTCGCCGTACAGCTCTGTGCTGTTGAGTGACAGGAGTGGGCGAGATGAAGTGGTCATCTCGAGTCTTGATGTGGGAGGGGTCTGGTTGCGATTTGATGTCAAGTTTGAAATGAGATAGATCTCACGGTACGGGAAGAGGAGCCCTGGGGAAAAGGTGTTTATATGGTACTATATCGGCTATTGAATCCCTGCTGTAAGGACATTAGTTGTTGGATGAAATTACTTGAATTGATTATTTTGGCCGGCCTACAGCGATACTCCCAGGCTGACTTCTTATACGCCACGTAGCTAGCTCACTTGCTTCACCCCTACCAAAAAAGGGGGTTTTCCCCCTCCTCCAAAAGCTTCTCCCGGAGAAAAGATTTTTACTATAACGTGCTGAGGGAAATAGCCGACGTCAATCTCTTGCAGGTGTATCATTAGCAGGGCTGAGGGTATTTCTTTTAGGAAAGGTATCGGAGTATACAGAAATGATAGAAAGGGCAGAGATCGCAATATAGTCAGGTAGGTACTTGGTTTGGTATTACTACGTGTAGATCTACGAGTACCCGGGGCCGTCCGTTTGTGTAGTTCTCTACAATGCTCACGTCAATTACTAGTCTGGCCTCGGCACGGCCGAATATATAAGCACCTCACGGTTGCTATCCACCGACATTTATAATAAGTATCACTTTTTCTTTTTTCCCATTTATTCAAACCGAAAAACAGCAACTTATCATCCTCTGCTAGCTCTGAGGTTAGCTCATGCTACCCTCTCACAAATGAAGATAGTAGAATTAGCGCCGGGAGACCAAGCTCTCTTACATGGAGTAAAGGCGCAGTAGTTGGGGATTGCCCAGTTGAGTCAGTCATATGATCAGTATAGTAAGAGTGTATAGTTGATTTAGATTAAATCTGTTTACGTAGCCTGCGACGAATAACTGCTCCTCTGTCAAACCACTCCTTGACCTTAACGATCTGTGCTAAGTCTGATTATCATATAGCCATCCTGGTACATTTCATTGCGAAAACCCTCTACTAGTTGCGGGTACTTTGTTTATGGAATAAAGAGTTGAAGATAAACAAATATCGCTTCGAGTATGTAAGATGCGAGTAACACGACTAGAAGAAGTAAGCCAGATAATTTTTATCAACATGTATGAACAAGCCCTCTCACTCCGTTGCCTATCCCCACCCTCGGCTCTCCACAAACTCGCTGCTATTACTATCATTATGACTTCAAGAATTCAGGACTCCATGTAACTGCTTATTCTATTTACTGATTTTGATCCTTTGCTTTACCAATCCTTCGCTTTCATCACAACAGCAGCCAGGAGCGGCGCAACCATGTTTACACACTAGGTACACAGTAGAAACAATTCTGCCAGAATACCCTGCCATATGAAGGCGGCCAGACAAGAGTTTACTTCGCTTTCGTTTCTGAATGGTCAAAATCTGGATTGTTCGGCGGATTTCTGCTCTGAATTTGACCCACCCTACTCAAAATAAACATTAAATGGGAGCCGCTGCGTGCTGTCAAGGTAGCCCCTGTTTTGCCCGATACACACGTGACGCCTACTCTTTGTTTTCTTTGTTGTTGATGTAGGAAGTTAGAAACATCTTCTTGGTGTTGATCTTGTATGGTCAGAGTGCAGATCGACCTCGAATGGTAAACAAAAATCGCTCCAACTGTGTACACACCGGGTCGAGCATCGTTGCGGTTGACGGCGGGGCTATCAAACTTTCAATCGTATCAGACTTCATCACTCGCTTTGACCCTTTTGGCCTTTCTTCATTCGCTCATCCGGTCAGTTAATTGAACTCATAACGAAGGCTCAATCACCATCACAAACAATCACATCGAGCTCCAGCCAGGTTCGAGGAATCTGGTAGAGCAGAGCAGACTGACATATCTGCTCTCCCCGTCCTGAGAGCAGATTCCTACTTCCCACCAGGCCTTTGCTCCGTGCGACTCCGCGGCGCGCGCTACGATCTCGAGTGTGATTCTGAGAATTCGATACTTCTCCCATCATGCCGGCGAATGTCAAGTCTTTATCAGGGCGCTTCGAACTCCCGAAAATCATTCCCATAAATTACTCACTTACCGACGGCACCGGCATCCCCCCTCCCCCTGACTCCCCCATCGAAGAGCGTCCACAGGTACCTGCAGTACCACCTGCGTCTGCATCGGGGAATATCTCCTCTGCAGCAAGACATGACCAATCCGCGACAACGACGAACGGCTACGAGAGCCGCAGACGCACCAGCTTCGTCGACACGCCGCCGATGAGCCCGTCGTCGACCCGACAGGGCAGCATCCGGCGCTTCCTGTCGCGCAAGTCGCTGAACGCGAATTACACGGACGGCACCACCAACATGAACGGGTCCCATGAAGACCTGACGCGTCTCGACCGCCCCGAGAGCGCGATGAGCCAGCGATCGAATGTGGTGAAGAAGCACAGCGGGAACTGGTTCAAGCGCCTGGGGAGCTCGAATTCCAGCAAGCGGGCGAGCGTGATATACGAGGACAAGAAGCAGCAGCAGCCGCCGCAGCCGCCCCCTCTGAAGGTGGCGCCGGTGCCTGTGAAGAAGGGGCCTCCGCCGCCCAAACTGCCTGAGTTGAAGCAACTCGTCAAGGGTGACGGGGGGAGTCTGGGCGCGGAGGACATGTTTAAGAATATCAAGTAGGGGGCAAGGCATGAAGGGGTTGGATAATACTATGCGATCATAGCTGGATGTTCAGACGCTGGCATAGCTCACGACATGCGATGGTACTGGGGAGGCCAGGGACAAATAGGGGGAGGAGGGGGGGGGGGGGGTCAAGGCAGAGATTCGATACCCAGCTCGGAGCAGGACAACCGCTCTTTTTCGTGGATTCTTGCGGTTGGGCAGCTGTTTCGGCACGCATCATGTCGATGCGTTGGATGGGCTGTCCTCCCAGGTATGGTAATGTCCCCTCAATCGGCGGCTTTCTGTAGTTCTTGCGGCTGGGACGGAGCCCAGCTTCTTTCTCGGGGGGCTGCAAAATTGCTTTGTTTATATTATTGGCACGAAATAGCAACGACTTCAGGCATTCATCTGTATCTGGGCCTCTACTAGCTAGGTATCTACTTAATTCACTTGGTCTCAACTTGAATGAAGCAGACAGATCCCTCACATCAGATGCTCGCATTTACGTAGAGGGATAAAAACCAATCTCCATCTATGGACGAAATGGACGATATGGACGATATAGACGATACAGACGATATAGACGATATAGACGATATAGACGATATAGACGATATAGACGATATAGACGATATATTTACAAATGACTATACAACCCCTTTCTATACAGCTTACTTGGTAATGCGGAGATCCACTTTGATAAAGCACCCCGCATCCCAACCCTCAACGGCAGTCAAAACGGTTGCCCCACGCCTATGACATCCATCTGTCTCAAACAGCTAAAAGCCATGGCACGAACTATTAAGGAAAACCTACGGAGAAATAGCCGGAGACATCCATGCTGCCAAGCGCGCTGACCCCTGCTACCGTAACCGCTAGCTACCACAAGCAGAACATCAAAACAGCTTAGATATAACCTCATCTTTTCTTATCAATCCAAGCCAAGTCAAAACCAAAACCATCATTCTCTATAGGATGTCGATGCCGCGATGGATAAGGGGCCCTACAGCTCTACCGAGCCCATTGCCCCCGAGATATGCGCCGTTGACGTGTAGGAGGTGGAAGTCTGGCCCGTACGGATATACGCAGGCGAAAGCTCTGGTGTACTCGAAATATGGTGAGCCGTCTGATGTACTCTCGTACGGATTTCTCTACTCCTCCCTGACCATGCTGTGGAAGCAAATTCTACAGAGCTCAATGACTGATATACCATGGCTGTAGTCTCCACAACCACTCCATCTCGCCATCGCTCCCTTCTTCCTCACTCCTCCTCCGCGCCCTCGCAGCCCCCATAAACCCCGCCGACGTAAACCAAATCCAAGGCGTCTACCCCTCTAGACCGCCCCTTACTTCCTTGATTGGGACCGTCTCTCCCTCAGCTGTTGCCGGTAACGAGGGCTGCTTCGAAGTGCAAGCGATTGGTTCGGGCATCAAATCCGTTTCCAAAGGCGACTGGGTCACCATGGCTTCCACTGGCTTTGGGACCTGGCGCACACACGCCTTGGCCGATGAGTCTGCTGTGATTAAGATCGAGAACAAGGACGGGCTGACGCCTCTACAGGTTGGCACCGTGTCCGTCAATCCCTGCACGGCGTACCGCATGCTCAAAGACTTCGAGATCTTGGAAGAAGGGGACTGGTTTATTCAGAATGGAGCCAACAGCGGCGTTGGCCGTGCAGCCATTCAACTAGGCAGGATGTGGGGACTAAACAGTATAAACGTTATCCGGGACCGCCCCGACGCAGAAGCAACACAGGCCATGAAAGACGAGCTGCTTTCCTTGGGAGCCACGCACGTTGTCACGGAGAGCGAACTCGTCTCCAGGTCCTTCCCCGAGCAGATTAGAGAATGGACGTCCGGCGGCTGCGCAAAAGTAAAGATCGGACTCAATTGCGTGGGCGGCAAAGCTACCTCTGCGTTGGTCAAGTGTCTGAGTACATCCGGGCATCTGGTTACCTATGGCGCCATGTCAAAACAGCCGCTGATGTTACCGGCTGGAGCATTAATATTCAAGGATATCAAGTTTAGCGGGTTCTGGGTCAGCAGGTGGAGCGACAATGATGTGGAGGGGAAGAGGAGGATGATGGAGGAAATATTGGACATGACGAGGAAGGGGGAGTTTAAAGACACCCCTGTGCAGGAGTTGAAGTGGGATTGGGGGACTGAGGAGGGGTTTCTGAAGGAGGCTGTGCAGGGCACACTTGAGGGGTTCAGAGCTGGGAAAGGGGTGTTTGTCTTTGGTGACACGTAGAGAATGTGCTTACGAGTCTACTTACCTGATGACTGTCTGATATCTCCTATAGCAGAAAATTAGTGAGAGCTTGGACTATACACTGGCCGTCAAAACATCTCACTGGCACTTTTGCTCATCGCTGGTTGGTGGAACGGATGGTCTGGCGTATCAGGCTATCAACACCCAATACTTCAAGCTACAGACACGATATGTCCTTACCAACGACCAGTCTATCCCTTTCATAAAAATTTCTCAAATCATCCCCGAATCAAGCGTGCCGCAATTCATAAATTCTCCTGGGTTTAAGTAGGTTTTTAGATCCACTATCCGCTGAAGAAGAAAAACAGGAAAA
The DNA here is from genome assembly GCA_024741835.1 of Diplocarpon mali. Lineage (NCBI taxonomy): Eukaryota > Fungi > Ascomycota > Leotiomycetes > Helotiales > Drepanopezizaceae > Diplocarpon > Diplocarpon mali. The sequence goes on along the minus strand of JAENRP010000071.1, from coordinate 89,506 downwards.
ACGGGAGGATTGATTTTGGATTTTGGCGGAGAGGCCGCGAGGCACAGACCTACGATGAGCAATGGGATTTGACGACCGGAGCTAACCAGAGAAATGATCGCGCGCCTCAAGCTCCAAGAGATAGGAGAAGTGGGATTTCTTGCATAATTTCGGAGACAGTGTATCGATCACACACCGGAGAGTTGACTTCTAGAATTTTCACCTGAAGTTGCTGTAGAGTTCGACAGGTGCGTGTAGTGATCCATTGTCTGCGATGGGATAAAAAGAGAAGAGCAGAAAAGAGAGTAAACTGAAGAGTATGCATTGATGTCGATCCATCAACATCGTATGAGAACGCAAGTCGGGAGATCCCGCGTAGCTGCGTCGTTTCCATTTCGCTAGCGGTAAGCGAGACCCGCGAGTCAACAAGCTGTCACGGTCCTCTTCGCGGAGCGAGAAGAGGCGGCTCGACGACGGCGGAACGCGCAGCGGATAGCTCTCGCAGGCGCGGCATCCAAACCGATTTTGTACTATTACTTTGTGCCTTCAGTAGCCGTTGGCCGAGCGTCTCGAGGGGCTATGTAGATTCGAGCTCCTTGCTTCGCGATCACCTCCTCGGTGCTTGTGCTAGGCATGAAATCAAGATAGAACGCAGGCCTGATTTTCCGTACCCGCATTACGATGGCGAGGTCTAGCGAATGACGTTCCCACAAGAAAACTCTCTTCTTGATAGGTCTTTTCCGGCTTGAGCTGCTCCATACTGCGTATCTTGAGCCCCAACGCGTAGATCAAGGGTAGGTCAGGGGTCGATCGTCCAGCCTGCGATGTGGATCTCGGGGTTTGGAGTAGGGGTTATGGCTGGAGTTGACACGGTGGGAAAGCCCCCTGTTGAGTCGGTTACGGAGAGACTTGTGGGATTACCATGCCTTGGTTTTTGAATACAGTGACGGGCACGTGCATGGACGACGGAGGTATGGAGAATACTTTGCTGCTGATGGTGAAGATCTCTGACTCTAACACTTGCAGGCGAAGCTAAGGGTGTGGACAGAGCGCAAGAGATCGAAATTCTGGTTAGTGGCTGGTGAGTCCATGAGAGCCAATTGCACACAAGGATGATTTGAGTCAGCGGTCCCTCTGAACCCTGAAGCCAGTGCTTGTTCCGTTCAAGTTTTTACAAGGACATGAGTTGCAAGCAACCTGGCTCTGGGTTCCTGCAAGATACGTGATTGAGGGAAGGGGCGGGGAAGATGAGGGGGGTTCTTTTTGTTTTGTTTTTCTTTTTTGCTTTCTTCTTCCTTTCCGTAACCACTTACATACGAAGGGTCTGATCTTTGAACTGGTGATACATGGGATATGACCACGGTCTAAACCCAACAGAGCGGCAAGTATGCACTTACATCAGCATTACCAGCACATCGCCCCCAACCTAAACTCGAACTTCTAGAACTCGAAGAGCCAGGAAGCAAAACGCCCCAGCAGTGATATCGAGTATCCACGCCCGATGCCAGACTTCGAGTCGAAGCACACATGAAGAATCCAAACGCCGTCTACTCCAGCCATAGTGCCACCGAGGACCAGCATGTGCAGAGAAAACCATCAGTCCGTGCCATACATGCCAAGAATAGAAGAGAATCATCCATGCCGTTGGGCAGCATCCTTGAAAGCCGCCTCCTGCATTGCCAGAAGCTGCTCTGTAGAGAGCCCGCTTTGCTCTAGCTTATTTGCTTTTTTCTCACGCCCCTACCAGATATCAGCCCGAAACCCAGATATACGCATCTTCAGCAAAAGGAAAGGAAATTACCTTCAGTTGCTCCTTGTGCTCACTGGCCACTTCCATGATATCATGCACGTAATCGCCAAAGCCTAATTGCTCTAGAGCTTTCGTGATGTGTTCGCACGCAATAGTCTTCTTGCTCTCCTTCTCGCTGATCTCGTTGGCTTCCGATGAGATGAGGGTGATAAACTCGACGCAGCATTCGATGAGTAGGTCGCGCGCGTCTTTCGTAAGACCCATTCCCGGTGAGTTGGTGAGTATCTCGCCGACGATTTTCTGGACCGTTGCTGAATCTATGTCAGTATATTGAAACTAAAAAGTGAGATGGGTAGGCTGTAGCCCTTTAAATGGAGGTGCCAGCCTTGACTTGTGACACCGATGATAGGATCACGGATCCCCTACAGGTCGAAGACTTGCGAGGAGGAAGGCATGCGTGATATTTACCTTTAGGCAGGGAGAGATCATCGTTTCCTAGAGCGATTCGCAGTCAGTCAACAGTTTAAAACAGTTATAGGCACCACAACCGAAGCACAAGGGGCTGCAGCTGACAAAGACCCAAAGAAATTAACTCTTCAGGATAAATTTCTGACTGTGGGGCTATTCTCGATTAGAGAATTACCAACATGTGTGAATCCTTACCCTGGTCCGACCTCTTCAGAGACCTTGCGGATTCAAGCACACCCTCCTTCAATCCATCAAGATCAGTAGGAGTCTCCGAAGATATCGGCCGATGGTCCCATGAGCTAGAGAGCGTGTCATTTTCTTCCAGGCAAAAGCTCGGCGGAGGTTCGATCTATAGAGACGGCCTCGGCCATGCACATCGTCCATTTTCCGAGTAAGTATGCCGCGACAGGACAATAGCCATCTGCGTCCATCACGCACGCATCGTACTTCGGCCTCAGTTCTTTGCGTTTTACGACAAATTTAAGCCCGTCCCGAGGTACAGGCTCACCATATCCATCCACGACGGTCCTGAGACTCGCACGCCTGAAGTCCTTGGGCACGCTCCTTATACCAGGCTTCTGCGATGCGCCGAGTGACGGAAATGCTATTTCCATATGAAGAATCCGTGACACACAAAGGACGTCTCCAAATCCAGCCAGCCAAGAGCAACTTAACAATTTCAAGCCGGAGTACGCCAAAGGTCGAAAAACGTGAGACGGCCGAACATAGATATTCTTGAACTACAAGATACCGGATTCCTTCATTTTCCTTTTCTGCCCTCAAGAATAAACAATGTAATGTAATATGCAGAAATATCAAAGCAGCCTTGAGTATGACCTACGTGCAGCCTCACCGCAAAAGGAGGCGCCGGACAGAGCACAAGCGGGAACCCAAAAAACCCAAAAAGCCAAATAGCCCAATTGGCCAAATACACACCCAAAAAAGAACAAGTATGCAACTCACCACTAAATTCTTTGTCTGACATTTTTCCCCCAAATTCTACCTTGCTGGATCTCTAGATAACAACAGCGAGGCTTTGCCGATGTTGTGAAAGACTTTTTGATATTCGGGGTGTTCGCGACTGCCCTTGGGCGCGCGTGCGAGGCGGAAAAGCTGGAGGTATTTGTATGCGAGGCTGCAGAAGAAAAGAAGAAGGGAACAGCTCGGCCTCGGGCACGGGCCACTGGGAAACGCTAGTATGCACGTGACTGATGACTTGGCGGGAATGAGAACATACCTCAAGGTACCTGAGCCCGGAGGACTGCGCGGGCCGTTGCGAGGCGGGTCGAGGTGGATGAAGACGTGGATGTAAATGTAGGTACGGCTGCATTCTCCCTTCGAGAAACTCGACAGAAAAACCCCAGGGAAGAGTGGTACAGACCCGAACTCGTGAATTCCTTAGCACTAGGTTTCGAGTCGGCATGTACTCCCCGACGACGGATATACTACGATACTGGACGGTGCGAAAGCGAAGCGGGCGCTGTGAAGAGTGTAGTCTCCATCTTCGTTGGACAGTGGTACATGACCATATACATACTATACAACCAGGCCCAACGCCGATATTCCTTGCGCTAACCCCAGCAAACGCCACCGACACGTATAATACATAATTTGTGCTCATTCGACACTGGTCGGTATCTTGACCTGCCCACGACTCCTGTCCATCAGCGGGACTCCATATCGCCATCCGGTTCCCTTGTGGCCCCGTCCAGTCTTCCCGGCATCGTCAACTTGGACTTCGGTGAAATGAAAAGTCCACCTGCTACTGTCAACTTTTTTAACAGCAGCCTCTTTTTTCTCTTGCCGTTTGATGGCAGATATCCTCTTCTGTTCTGCTATCGCTTCCCTGGCAGCAGTAAGTTCCTCTATCTGTTCGCGGGGTAGCTCTTGGTTTGCCTCTTTATGCTTCATAACGAGCTCGGGATGGGGGACTCGGGAATCGGCAGGCAGAAGCCTCTCGTCGAAGACACGAGCGGCATCCACTCGAGTGAAGTGCCTCGACTCTGAGGTGGGGTGAAATATCTGCTGTCCAGTCGCTCTGTGAACGGGCAGGTCGTTGATGCTTTCGTGTCTATTGACTTTTTCTCCAATGGGGGCTAGTAAAGTCTTCGGCAGCATTTTTAATACGGCCCTCTGATATGCAGAAGCGAGAGGTTTTCCCTGATAGCAATGACTGTTAGCAGATGTCATCATATCGGTTGAAAATTTTCCATAGATTGTTAACACTGCAATCAGAGAGGCTCGCATGCGTAAATTTTGTAACCATGAAGTTGTCTTAGAGACTAATCGAATTTATTTATAAATCATCATATTGGGCGTTGATGGAAAGCAATGAAGGGTGAGGTTAGACTTACTATTCGCGCCCATTCCTTTTCAATCTCCTTCAACCGCACAACAGCTCCCACACGAGCCATCTCGATACCCAGCTCCGAGCTGACCTCTCGGACAGACTTAGCCTCAATCATCACTCGGAACCAGATCTCCTCTTTAACCATTTCGTCAAGCACAGGATGGCTTACGTAATGTCGATTCAACGGGAATGGAATCCGATCTCTCATTGTCTCCGGTGGCAGGCCGTCCTTTTTCTCCCCGTCTTTCCCATCCTTGTTTTCTTTCTCAGAATCATTCTCAGACTGTACTGCCTTGGACTCGCTTTCCTTCTTCTTCTTAAGATCCTTCTCTTTCTCCGCTTCAACAACACGTTTCAATTGCCCAAGCGTATTGTACGCATTGAGATAATTCGTCGAGCCAGGCAGTGGATTGAAGAAGTTTACTCCCTGTGTACCCAGCCAGCGAAATAGAGCCTTTCGAGCTCGAGTTGTGCGTTGTTCATTTCGTAGCGACGTGGAGAAGGATCGTGATAAAGACGCAGCTCGGCAGAGTGGCTTCGCACAGGAAGAAGAGAGTGTCGCTGTGCATCGAACTGTTGGTGGCATTGTTAAGGGACCTAATCGGGTCAGGTCACAATGTGCGCACCGGAACGTCGTACGCAAGACAAAAAAACTCAGTGAGGTAAACTTGAAGCTCGCTAGTATTTTTGCACTAGCGGGCGATCACGTGCTATTCGTATCTGGATGATGCTTGTACGGAAGGGGGTTTGGGGTGGGTCTCGTCCACCCCTGCTAGGCGGTGAGACTCATCGAAGCTTTAAAGGCTACAATTCTAGATATTTGGAAGAATGAGATATCTATTGATTTGATTAATCGATTTGTAGATACTATGCCTCAAAGGCTAGAAAAGGTTAGAATGAGGAAGGGAGAACCCTCGCGCTGGTAGAATATCAATATTTTCCTTTTTCAGCGTAGAATTCGGCAGAAACCAGGGGGGTGGACGAGACCCACCCCAAACCCCCTTCCGTACCTCTGGGGATCTGGGTAGCCGGCGAGTCTTCGTCACGTGTCGTGAAAAAGGGGGTGCCTACCGAGTGTGTCAAAACAACAGACATCTTTGCTACCTACCGAGCAGTACCTCTTGTTCCCCAACATGATTGTATCGTACCCGAAAGCCCACAACATTGTACATAATGTCTGATAACCAGCCTCTAACTCCAATCTATGCGTCCAGTCTAGATACCTACTTCTCCAATGTCTTCGCATTCATTTCCGTCTTCGGATAACTGCTTTATGGTTTTCATACAGCAGTGTGAACTATTTCCGTGACTCTGTGACATTCTTGCTTGAGGATGGCGTCGAAGCGAGCCCTGACACGTCAAGATGACAGACAACTTAAGATAATACCAAAGTCCTTGTAGACTAATCAGCTATAGGATAATAGGCTGGAGACGAATGAAGCTATAGACTAACAAACTATAGACCAAGCCTGTCATGCGCAGCCGGTACACCGATCACCAGATTTCTCCTTATGCTCCCGACCTCCTCCCTCGTCAACCCACACTTTTCAACAACATACTCCTCCGCGCCTCCAAACGTTTCTCTGATCATCTTCAATGTCGCTAGCATGTTTTCCGCCCTAAGGAGGTCAGCATAGTCTCAACCAAGCCAAGCTCCCGAAAGTGAGGACTTATAACCCACTTCGACGACATCATATTCTTCGCACCGTCCAAGCTCTTTTGCAAAGCAGGGTTCTCCATCAAATGCGTCATCACAGATTCCTTCCACTCTCTCGAAAGCCCTAATTCAGTCAAAGAGTATTCATACGCCACAATCTCGTCGTCAACTCCACAGAGCGCAAGTACCAGAGCACAGATCAGCCCCGTCCTATCCTTTCCCGCCGTACAATGTACAACGAGAGGCTTCTCCGGCTGATACGCCAGATGCAATAATATGACCCTGAAAGACCTCGGCGCACCGTTAAGAATCTCAGAGTACGCACGTGTGAACCCCTACTTTTGTCAATAAAACAGCACCATTTCCAAAGCGCAGAAGGGGTGGGATGAGTAAGATGGATTGAGCACCTCACTACTCCCACTAGCATAGTCTCTAAAACGGTCCGCCAACGCCTCGGGGCTGTAATTCTGGTCTTCAAACACCGGCACGAAAACCCTCTCGCAGCCTTCCCACTGCACAACACCTCCCCTCCCCGCATTTTGATTTCTCGCGATCTCATTTTTCGATCTCAAGTCGTAGATGTGCGTGATCCCGAGATTTTGCAAAGTGGAGATGCCATCTTGCGTTATGCGTGAAGGCTCAGCGCAACGGTAGAGGAGATTGGTGCGGATCGAGTGGTGGCGGGACTGGGAAGGGACTGGGTAGCCGCCAATATCACGAAAATTGGGAATTCCTGATACGTGTACAAAGGGAGGCGAGGGGAGGGAGGAATCGGTGGATGACGGTGCAACGGTAGCCATTTTGTATTTGGCTGTTTGTCGCTGTTGATGTTGTTGTTGAGTGACGAGGATGAGGATAGGAGGGCTGGGGGTCAATGTCTCGCTTGGGGTTGCCGAGGCGAGATGATTGGAACTTCCATTCCGCTGGAGCATCGTCGTCCATATCCTCGACCCCAAATCTCATCTTGAGTCAATTGTCAACTCGACTCCCGGGACTCAGGTTCTGTCAAGGTTCAAGAAGCTCATGTAGCACTACAATCCCGTGCTCTCGCTTTCATTTACGCAATCCTGTCTAAATGACCCCAAAGTCTAAGCCCCCAATAATGCCGCCAACGCCTCTAACCTCCACATCATCCCCACAAATGCCACACTCGGAATTACCAGGACAAACCACTGAAATGCCTCTTCCGTCCTCTCCAGCCCCTCTCATAGAAGTCTCTGAAGCACGCTCACGATCCTCGGAGCGCCTCCAAAAACTCCGTGTCAAGAACCGGCGAAAACTCTACCTCGACCGCCACCCGTCCTATTTCGCATCCCCCGATCTGGAACTAGCCGGTCTGTACCTCATCCCACCCCTCAGTAAGGGACACATATGTATAAATATATAAATATATATATATATATATATACACACACATATGTGTTCAAGAGACAACACGGCAAAGAGAGACTAGAAAAAAGATGCTGACGAAAAGTAGATCCGCTCCTCTACGACCGCTGCATCCGGCGCTTCCAAACTGCAGCCGAGCGCGAAGCAGACGGGAAGGCGAAAGGCTACTCCGGCGTTCTAGAAGCGGATCTGTACCGCACAGAAGCCAAAATCCGCGCGCTGCAGCCCTCTTTATCATCTCTTTCCCAGCCCAAATCTCAATCTCAATCTCAATCTGCCCGGCCCAAGCCAGCATCGGAGCTCGGTCAGGTGCCGTTCGTGTCGTACCAGCGAGGTAGAGATGGGGAAGTGCTGCCGGAAGAAGAAGACGAGGTGCCGCGGACCAGGGAGGAGGGCTGGGGGAGGTGGGTGTTTGGAATGACGCTTCGGTTTCTGAGGGGCGAAGATGAGGATTTTGAGTATGGGCCGGTGGATGCGAGCGAGGAGGATGAGGTTGAGAGGAGGGAGAGGGAGGAGGTTAGTCCTACATTTCTCTCCTTTGTTTCCTCGTTTGTTTATTTTTCAGAGATGACCGAGGACTGGCCAAACGCACATGGAAGGGAAACAGGAGCCGTGTTCGAGAAATCTGTGGAGTAGTTAATCTATGCTAATATTCGGGCAGGAGTGGTTTGAGGCAGAGAGTCCGGGTTGGGTTGACGACGGGGTCGCGAAGGAGGGGGAGACAGGCGTGCAGGATTTTTGAAGAGCGAGTCATTTCTCGGCGTGTTACGGAAACTGTACTGCGAGCTTGTAAATCTAGGATGGCTAGCTGAAGCTTTTCATCTTATAATACCCAAATCTCATCGCTCAGAGCCAACATAGATCTATCTACAATAAGTTCAACCCCATGGAAGATAGCCGCTCATCCATCCCCCAAGGTATTTGAGGCCAAGCCCTTTCTGGCCATGTCAAACTGACCTTCACTCCGCTAGCTAAGAATCCAGCCACACCGGAGTATCCCATCTCTTTTCCCCGTTAGTCAGCTTCGAATCCAGGCTTGCAGCCCCTTGGGGCCGTGGGAAAAAGAGGTTGAAGAGGTGGATTTCCCAAAAGAGGACTCTGTTCTCTGTTAGAACTCCTATTGCTTTCTATTGTTCAGAGATCCAGGAATGCGTACCTAGATAAACATATGGCTTTCGTGTTGGTGAGCCTTGGTACTGTCTGTTTTGCAACAACAATACTTAGCGAAGGGGAAAGAGACCTACTTGAAATGAGCTGGTGAAATCACCCCAAACATTTCGGTATCAGAGCCGGATACTCTTTCATGCCTTATCACACATATTTAGAATATCCATAGATTTATAGCCGTTCATCCGCCGACATCATGTCCACCCTTGCGCCACACTAACCAAGGAAAACCGGGCAAAAGCCAACCTGACCAGATAGAAGGATTGATAGGCAGCCTGCCCTTCCATGGTAGTTGCGCTTTAATAGTGAGAGTAGTAGGCCATAAGAAAGGGAAAGGAAGAATACAAGGTTAGCTTTGGACACGATACCGTGCCCTCCTACGCGCGTGAATGCGGGAGGCCAGCTAGCGACGCTGAAAGCTGCTTTGTAAACAATTGAAACCATATCCAATATTGATTTCGAGACAGGTGCAGATGTTTCGGCTTGCATGACCCTGTGTAATTTACGCTCTCCGGATTTTCTCCTGGTCAAGCACCATCCTAAGCTGTCTCTCCTTGCGTTAGTATACAGTCAATGCTACCTGACTATACGTAACTAGAAGTCAAGAACAAGAGTAAAAGCCTATGATTTTATTTTTATAAAATTCGTAAGTTAATATATAACAATAATTGAGGTTGATATTTCCTAGCTTCAAAGGTGGCTATCAATCGACACAACCATTTAGCATGTTGTTCAGACTTCTCATAGGAAGTTCAGTATTGGGTTTAATTTGGTAAGGCATGAAAGTTCATATAAGGCTCAGGGAAATGGAAATTTCTCCATCAGATTGACAACTATCTCTCTGTTTAGTAAAACTGCCGTCGTATTGTGAATGCACATCTAACCTGACACGTTTCCTCTCCACCGAAGTCAGGACGTAGAGAGACATAGAAAACAAGAGACGAGATCAGGACGACAAGACGGCCCATAGGCCTAACTTGGAAGTCTCTCATATCGCATTTTCCTATCATGATGATAGAATAGATATTATACACACATCTGATCTCCTGCGGAGAATCAAGCCAGCACGCAAAGGAATCGTCAATACGCTGAGTTGAGCAGAAGTAACATGGTAGTGTGTAGACTCATTACCGGGCTGAGTCCACAGCACCAAGAGATTGACCAAGTTTAGTTTCCAGCGTGAGCAACGCACAGATGCAGCGCAAATGTGAATAGGTATCCTTCGACTATGGAACATTGGCGCCGCCTTAAAAATACACTTCATTCTGAATCCTCACCTACCAGTCCATGTACCTGTCCCCTCCCACATCTACAACCGCAGCATCTTCGCGATATAGTTCTCAATCAGCGGCTCGTTGGGGAATGACATGTCCTCAAGCTTCTGCGCGTACGGTGTGGGGACATCGGCACCAGTGATACGTTGAGCGGGGGCATCTAGGTAGTCGAAAGCGTACTCCATGGTCAGGGCAAGGATCTCAGAGCCGACACCGAAGGCGGGGAAGCCGGACTCCACGACGAGGAGGCGATGAGTCTTCTTGACGGATCTGACGATCGCCTCGACATCCAGAGGCTTGATGGAGCGCAGGTTGATGACCTCGACCTCGACGCCGTACTTCTTCTTGATGTTCTCAGCAGCGACGAGGGACTGGCCTACGCAGCGGGACAGGGAAACGATTGTGAGGTCCTTGCCGGCGCGCTCGATCTTGGCCTTGCCGAAGGGGATCACGAAGTCGTCTTTCTGTACGGCTTCACTCACAGGGAAGCTCTGTCCGTATAGCAGCTCATTCTCCAGCACGCAGACAGGGTTGGGGTCGCGGATAGCAGCTTTCATCAATCCCTTTGCATCTTCTGCACTCCAGGGAGAAACGACCTTGAGGCCGGGTATGCTTCCGTACCAGGCCGAGTAATCTTGCGAATGTTGTGCTGCGACGCCAGACGCAAAGCCGTTGGGACCGCGGAAGGTGATGTTGCAGGGCTGGATGCCACCAGACATGTAATGGGTTTTCGCAGCCGAGTTGACTATCTGATCAATGGCTTGCATGGCGAAGTTAAAAGTCATAAATTCGACCTGATGGGGTACCCAATCTTTAGAAGATGTTCGCCTTGAAGCTCGTCGAAACGGGAAATGCTCACCACGGGATGTAAACCAGCCAACGCAGCTCCAATTCCCAGACCAGCGAATCCGGATTCTGTGATTGGACTATCGATAACTCTCTTCTCTCCGAATCGGTCCAGTAAGCCCTTGGTGACTTTATATGCGCCGTTGTACTGAGCAACCTCCTCGCCGATGATGAAGACCTTGGGGTTTATCTCCAATTCCTCTGCCAAAGCCTCATTTAAGGCATCTCGGACTGTCATCTCCTTCATACCACTTTCTTTTGCGTATCCTCTGCTTTGCACAATCGCTGGCAGCCGGGGAAAGGACTGGAAGGCATTTCGGACGTTTACTGGTCTCGCGACCGACGAAGATGAGAAAAGTCGCGATGCTGGGCGTAAGAGTCGAGACATCTTGATCTGAAGCCGCAGCGAGGAGAAGAATTGAGGGATGGTGGTTGATATTGGAGGAGGTGACGTTTGGTATGTTCAATAGTCCCCAAGCCTCCCCCCAGGTACTGTAGAGAAATAAATGTTGAGACTCCCAGTTGAGCTAGTCTCGATCGGAACTATCGGCGGATTCTTCCGACCTTCACTACATTCCCAGACTAAAATGTTCTCTTCAACCCCATTTCCATTCTAATGAGCGATTGCTGCGAACGTTCCTGGCCAACCTGATAGTTTGAGGCCTCATCTCCGGCGAATGATTGGATGTCTATAAGTACAAACAGTCATTCTGTTCGTGAAAAGTACTTCAGCACTGGATTGAGTTTCGCGCATTATGAGTCTGGGACTGGAGGATGAGATCGACCCAGTGGCGAACCCGAGTCGATTTAGACGAAGAGACTCAGGGAGTTCCGGATTTTGGTTCTAGTTTTGTTTCGGGTCTCATCAATATGGACAGTTTTCCTGCTTATTGTAGGCTCTCCGCTTCAACCTGCATCTACGCGTCCTTGATCACCTTCAGCCATCTCCTGCCCCAGTCCTTCTCTCACTATGATCAGGACAACGTGAACTGTATACACCCTCGAGCTCTGATCACTATGAGTAGCAATCGTGTCGAAATGCCTCTTCATGCTTCTCACTTATCACCGTTAAACGCCAAGTCCCAAGCCGAACCTGTGGCCCAACCCAGATAGCCATCCCACGTAGCACATATTCCCTGCCTCAATGCCAGATACCACCCTACCTATCCTCCGAGACAGACCGAAAAAGAATTACCCCATAACTCTACCCACTGCTGATGTCCGAAACGCCAAAGTGTAAAATAAATGCAAATGAAGAATTAGGTTTAAAAGAAGTGAATCCTCAGGCTAGGCGTACCAGCCCTTGGCGCCCACATTGCCGTACTCTTCTTCTTCTCTGTGGCGGATCATAGGTTCCGTGATATCAAAGGCCTCAATCAGGTTTTCCCACGTGTTCATGTCAATGGCGATAACAGCTTGATGTTTAGGTTGGTCTCCGTTCAGGGCAGTTTCGCGTTCTTCATCACTGCAGATATCTTCGTCGCCGTCAAAATTTAGACCTCACCAAGAGTAGGAACCAAAGCTTACTAAGATAAGGCAGACCTCTGTCGTCTGTTGAAATCCCAGCTGCTCCATCTCTGATCAGGAAGCTAACGTAGAATATATTCTCTACTGTTTGGCCGAAGGACCAAGGATTGATGACGAATTTGAAGTAAGCCAATCCCCCATCTTCAGCCATGTCGAAACGATCCATAAGCTGCTGTACTTCTGCTTCGGGCATGGAATCGTTGCCGAGTGAATCCACAACACCCTGATTCTTCGCGCACCGCTCAGTCAGCTCCTCTCTTATTGACTTACACAAGTCGCTCAAGTTATTGTTCTTGTCTTTCTTGACATCGCCAGCTTGCAGGACTTCCGGACGGGTCGCTTGGATTTGGGTGTGTTTGAGAGTGGCCTTTCGTGCGACGTTTCGCTTGGTACGCTTTTCTACTGACAGCGGACCAAGTAAGAAACCAGGCACAGAGGGTCGAGAACTGTGCATGATACAAGCATTTCGTCCCAGGTAAGCCCAATTTAGCGCTTCTCCGTCATCTTCTCCCTCGTCCCTTCTGGCTTTCTGCGTACTACTAGGTGCTGCCTCGGCATCGTCTCCTCGTCTCATGTACTGCTTGACCTTGATAAGAAACTCATCAATATCGATCCCCTGCGAATTATCTCCTGAGATCAATGCAATAGTCTTTCTGTAAGAGTAATCTGCGGCAGTTGCTAAGAGTTTGGCGTCGATCGTGGCATCAGAAGTCTGCTTGACCTTTTTGGACAGGGTGTTTGCAGCAATCAGGGTGTCTCGAAGTCCGGTCGAGTTCGGGAGGAGGTATTCGGCGCGGTTATTGTGAAGGGTTCTGTCCAACTCTCGTAGACCTTGACGGATTCTTCGTCGTACATTGATAGGTTGATCAGGGTCGTACTTGAAGGAATCTTCGGGCGCGTAATTCTCTGTTTCTACATTCTGCCTTCTGCGATTAATCGTTGCCTCGATCACCTCCTCCTCTTCATCTTCCTCCTCCTCCTCATCCTCCTCTTCTCCGACATCATCGACACTTCTCCTGCTCGAGCCTGCGTTCTCCAATTCTGCTGTCCGTCTTCTGCTGTTTCTTCGATTCGACGTAGATTCGTGTTCTGAGCCTCGCTTTCTCTTGTTACGATTGCTGGGAGAGGCAGCTCTTGATTGAGGCCCAACACCCATCGGCGCGCGTCCTTTCCCTTTGTCAACCGCTGATCGAGTGCGGTTCTCTTTATCCGACGACATGGACGTCGTGGGAGAAGGTGATCCGATTCCATGATTACTTGCCCTAAAGCGCCTCGTAGGTAGTGGTGATTCGTACAGATCATCGTGGGAAGGCGCCGGCGATTCTGAACTCTTTGTCGCAGCGGACGCCATCTTTGCTCGAAGCGAAGGGAAGTGAGAAAATCGAAATATATCGACGCGGTCGAGAATTGCTAGACGTGTGGAAACTTGGATGAAGATTTATCAAAATTCGCCCAGGTACGCCGCTCGGATGCGTCTCGGGAGCGATGGAAGTCGCGCGCGCCGAACGCAACGAGGGTGAAAAGACTGGGCGACTAATATGTGGATCTGTGCTTCTGCGAGGAGTTATTGCGGCTATGATGCGGCATTCTGAGAGTGAAGTAGAATCCGCGTTGTGCAAATTGTTTGGCTCGCGACAGGCATTGAGGTAGGATCCTGGTCTAGGCTGGGATAAGCACTTGCAGGTGCCGCATGCTGATCATGGTGCAAACCTTCCATTATCTCCCCCGTAATCCCACTTCCACCTTTCACGGAGACAGAGACGAGGGAAAAGGGCCATGGAGCCCTTTTCTTTTGCCAGCTCCGAAGCACTTGAGATTCCCGTCAATATCAGAATGTAGGCTCACCACGAGCATGTTCAGGATGTGCAGCGCTAAAATCCGTCAGTGTCAGCCTAGAGGGAGAACAGAACCCCATACCTTTCTCTACCCTGATCAAGCGGCCGGACTTAAGACATATTGGCTCGAACTTGAAGTGAGTCGTAAAGACGATCTTCCAACCTATATATCAGTCCTAGCTTACATTTGACAGCCCTCACTCTGACCTCTATGTCACTGTGCAGCTCTGGGCAGATTCAAAGCCCCTGACTGTCCCCGTTCAGACCGCCTACAAACCCTTCCGGAACGAGAGGAGGTATGTCGCATAAGACCTGGCGGTACTATCATCATATAAAGGCCAACACTGAAATTTACGAAGGTGGAGCGAATGGCTTACACTTCCCATCAACTATTCGTCTTTACCATTAAGCTCACAGTTAGCTATAACGATATGGGACCTATCACCTGCAGGAGGAAAGGGTGTGCATGGACACGCCATACCTTTTGGCGGGACTACACTTCGCCTGTTTGACAAGGAGAATCAACTCCAAAAGGGACGACAGAAATGCTTCCTGCATCGCCGCAAAGCTGCAGATGGCCTGGATTTGACTTCGACTCCCGCGAACCTGCCGAAAAGTCGCCGAGATGGTTTCATGGGAAAGGAAAACATGGACACGGTGGATAAAGAGAGTGAAGAGCTGGACCGGCTAGAAAAACTGTTCAAGAAGCATGAAATGGGAGAAATTCCTCGAGTCGATTGGCTCGACCAGCTGGTGTTCCGAGGGGTAGAGAAGAAAGGCTTGCAGGCATCAGCTGCATCCCTGAAAGCCACTCAAAGAAGGCGGTCCCGAGAGCGGAATACTGTCATGACAATAGATGGCACAGGAGAGAAGCCAGAAAATGACGATAAACATGATCCGGACCTAGACTCGATTGAGGATGAACGCTTCACTCTATACGTTGAGCTACCCCGATTCGACTTTCCGATTGTGTTTGCTGATCATGAATATCCACCGCCTCCAATATCATCATTACAACATTTATCTTCCTCCCAATCCAATATCATCCTCAAACCGCCGCCAGAGGTTCAATATGGTCCCGGAATCAATGGTCTTGGGGAGAATGATGATCATGGATTCGGAGGTCGTCTTGTGCGGGTTTATGACCCTGAGGTCGGGGCCAGAGACAATCCTGCGGAAAGCAAACACCGACGACTCGTGAGAAGTCATCGGACTGGTGTTTTGGACAGGGACCTAAAGCCGAATGCCAAGGTCAGGGATGAGCTCAACGGCATCATGGCTTATTCGCCTACCCACCAACTCTCCCCTGAAGAGAAAGATCTTGTATGGAAATTCCGACATCATCTGACCCGAGACAAGAGAGCTTTGACCAAATTCGTCAAGTCTGTGAATTGGCACGATCAGAGCGAATCACGGCAAGCTGTTCAGATTTTAGCAAAATGGACCGAAGTTGATGTTGACGATGCACTGGAATTACTTGGCCCCACATTTGACGATCCTGCGGTAAGAGCATATGCTGTAGATCGCTTGCGAAAAGCAGACGACGATGAGCTCTTACTTTATCTTCTCCAGCTGGTACAGGCTCTTAAGTTTGAACAGATTTCGCCCGATTCCAGCAACGATGTAGCATCAAACTCGTCCCTTGCTCATTTCCTCATTTCTCGTGCTACCAAAAACTTTCTACTTGGAAACTATTTTCACTGGTATTTAATGGTAGAATGTGACGACAAGAGCGAAGACCAAGCCGCATCCCACCGGAAGCTCTTCGCGAAGGTCGAATATGATTTCATGTTGGAACTTGTGAAGCTTCCAGAGGGTAAAGAGATCCGCAACACGTTGTTAAGACAAGCCGAGCTGATTGCGGTCCTGTCTAAAATCTCCATGGACATCAAGGTGTCGCGAGAAGCGATACCCAAGAAGACAGAGCGGGTGAAGACATTTCTCGCGGACCCGAAGAACGAGATGATTACGATCGAGCCGCCGTTACCACTGCCCCTCGACCCCTCGATCTTAATAATCGGAGTTGATCCTGCCAACACCTTGGTATTCAAATCATCGCTCTTCCCTGTCATGGTGACGTTCAAGACGTCGTCGAAGCAGAAGTATCAAATAATCTTCAAGACAGGAGATGACCTCCGACAGGATCAGCTAGTCATCCAGATCATCACGCTCATGGACCAGCTGCTACAGAAGGAAAACCTGGATCTAAAACTGTCACCCTACAAAATCCTTGCCACTGGCGCCACGGCTGGTGCGGCTCAATTCGTGCCCTCGATGAGCTTGCAGAGCATCGTCAACAAGTACAAGGGAAACACGGTGCTCGCGTACCTCAAATCCAACAACCCGGACGACCAAGCACCCCTAGGCGTCCGGAAAGAAGCCCTTGACATCTTTATCAAGTCCTGTGCCGGGTACTGCGTCATCACCTACCTCCTCGGCGTGGGCGACCGCCATCTCGACAACCTGCTCCTGGCCCCCGACGGCCACTTCTTCCACGCGGACTTTGGCTTCATCCTCGGCCGCGACCCCAAACCCTTTGCGCCCGCCATGAAACTCTGCCAGGAGATGGTCGACGGCATGGGTGGCTCTGCGTCGGAACCGTACCGGCAGTTCAAGCAATACTGCTTCACGGCCTACACGACGCTCCGCAAGTCTTCCAACCTGATCCTGAACCTGTTCTCGCTGATGGTCGACGCGAACATCCCCGATATCAAGATGGAGCCGGACAAGGTGGTCCTGAAGGTCAAGGAGCGCTTCCACCTGGAGTACAGCGAGGAAGAGGCCATCCGGCACTTTGACACGCTGATCGAGGACAGCTCGAATGCGATCTTCCCGGTGGTGATTGATCGCCTGCACGGGTTTGTGCAGCATTTTAGGGCGTGAGGGGGGGGGGGGGCCGGAGAGGGGGACGAGGCGTTGATAGGCGCGGCTCGTCTGGCCGCAGCATCTCAATGACAATTTCGGTAGTTATCACGGTGGTTCTCTCTGTGGAAGGTAGCCCTATGGATGGCAACTCAGGCATTTCGTATAGGAGTTCTCTTTCTAAAAGGGAATTCTACAGATGGTAATCTAGGTAGTTACCACGGAAGTTCTCTACAGCAGGTGGTTCTATGGATGGAAATTCTGGTGCTTATTACAACAGCTCTCTTTATAAAAGGTGTTTCCAGTAGTGATTCCCGTAGTGCTATAGCTGGCCATTCAGCTCGTTATCCGGGCGGTTTTCTCCGTGGTCGTCAAGGGGCACGGGATTGCATGCGGTCGTCCTCGACCGACCGGCGCCCACCACCCGAGATCTCGGCTTCCCTCCTCTCTTTCGGGTAGCTCTCACCCGAGACCTCGGCTTCCCTCCTCTCTCTCGGGACCGGGTCCCACCTCGGACGCGGCCACCCTGCACCTCCCGCCGCTCAGTAGCCGTTGCCCGCTTCCACGACGAAGGCCAGGGTCAAGATGGAATGGCGCAGGATGGAAAACCAGTTGATGTACTGATACAGGTCTTCGTGAGTATCACTATCTTCCGGATCTTCGCGGCGACCGGTGATGTGGAGCGTCGGGAACCCATGGTACCACGCGATGTGGTGGTTGCCGGCGCAGTGTTGGACCCGCTCGGGCTTGAAGCCGACGTAGTATTTGGTGACCCGGTCCGCGAAGGTCACGAGGCCCGGGTCGCTGTGCTCGAGGCACGTGTAGATGCTGCGGCTGACGATGTGGTTCCCGGCCCGCGTCTGGTCGAGAACGGCGACGATTTGCCTCTTCTCCTTGGAATAGCGGTTCATGATGGCGCGCTCGCCGAAATGCTTGGCGCGCCGGCCGGCGTAGAAGTGGAACTCGATGGTGTTCTGCGTCTTGAACTTGTGCTCGGCCAGCACGCGCAAGACCTCCATGTGCGTCACGACGGCGGAGCCGCTGATGTCGGCGCCTTCAGCCGAGCCCTCCTGGCGACCCGAGGTCGCGTCGTAGTGCGTGGCCACAATCACCGTCGGGCCGGAGAGGTGCCCGGGGATGGTGACGATGATGGACTGCTGATTCGATACCGGCGTGTGGTCGACGGCGGTGACCTTGATGGCCGGGTTGGCCGACGCAATCACCTCGAGCTTGTCCTGGAGCCATTTCCCGGCCAGAATGCCATGCTTCGAGCGGTGGTCGCGGTTGGGGAACTCGGTCAGGCGTCTGAGCCACCTCTGCGGCCCGTCGGTGTTGAGCCGCGCCAACAGGCTGGTGGCGGACTTGAACTGTTGAGGCATCTCGAGATTCGCCAGCTCGCTCCCCGGCTGTCGCGCGCGCAGCCGCCCCGGGGACTCGGCATCGGCATCGGCATCGGCATCGGCATCGGCATCGGCATCGGCATCGGCATCGGCATCGGCATCGGCATCGGGCCCGGACGGGCCGGGAGAGCGGGGGGAGAGCGGGTAGAGAGGGGCCGCTGCCGTCGACTCCTCGCTGGGAGGCCGAGCCGCCGCCGACGACAGCAGGGTGAGCAGAGCCGGGAGCAAGACGGGGAGACGCATCGTGCGTGGGAGTCGTCGCCGGGGAGAAGGGTAAGAGACGGATGGGTGGTCGTGGAGCCCGCAGGTACTACGGCATATACATATACCGGCCTGTGTATACACTGCCAATACAAGTCCAATGCAGATCCAGTTGCCTTCTTCTCCTTCTCCTGTCTCTCGACTTGGGGGGAAAAAAAAAAAGAGAGAGAGACGTCTACGTATACGCATCCTCTACGTGTACGCATCCTTTCAATGCCGATCCAGTAGCTTTCTCCCCTTTTTTTTTTACCGACAGGTCATAGGATCTAGTCAGCGCAGGAGTAGCTACGTACGGTCCTGTCCTGTGCTGCCCTGCTCGGTCAAGCCGAACGCGCGAACCCGGAGAACCCAAAGAAAGGAATCCCCATCCACGAGGCCCGCGCAGACAGGCACGGAGGACGAGCGACGAGATAAGAAGAACGAGGTGCAACGCGGGCGTTACTGGCTACGACGCACGAGGGACGAAGGTGCAAGCACCGGGTACTCCTTATCATCACGCGGCTCTGACGACGGAGGTCCCTCTCTGCCTACGGTATACACTTGACTCCAGGTCCTGAGACCTAGGTAGAAAGGCAGTTTCACAGTGGGCTTGCGCCTCTTCGAGTGGTGGGTATGCCCGGAGGCTGGGAGAAGTTGACGCTGGCGGCGACACCCACCCCGTTCCAAGCCATCCCAGAAAGTAGCTACAGGGACATTTTTAAATTTATATATGTGTTTATAAATAGAAATATATATATATATACATGTATTATAGCTAGAGTATGCTCTAATAGTAGTCTGGAAGACCGCACGAGGAAGTATGAGATACAAACGATGGTTGGTGATTGTCTTTATTCTTAGAGAGCTCTGTGAACTCGAGAGTATCCAAGTACAGCCTCGTCCTTCCTTGGCACTGAGTCATGTGACCAGCATATGACATGCATTTACCTGCAACATATATATATATATATTTATATATCCAAATCCAGAACGGTCTTCCGCCGTCCGCTCCGCGTCCCATCGACTTCACCACCCACCGTACCACGAGGGCTCGAGGGAGATCACGACATCTCCCGACTCAGATCAACAATCGCGACACGCGCTCTGCTGTGGGGAAGTGGTGGATGCTTGGCAGCCCTTGTCGGAGGATAGCCGCCCAAGCAGAAGAGTTCAAGACAGGTAGGATTCCCCTTCAAAGCCGCAACCAGCTCACTCCCCTCTTTTCCCAGTCGGCGGCAGACCTGCTCGGAAATCCACCGATCGGCTTCTCCATGACAAGGGGTTGAACCACTTAACATACCGACTACGAAATCGATTCGCACATCCTGTGACCGGAATAGTCTATTATATATATTTATATATTTATATATTACGTCAAAAGTACCTTGATTCGTCGTGCTTCTAATCCTTAAACCTACTAGTCCAATTAAGTATAAAATTAACCTGCGATATAGCCGAAGGTTTCTAGGGAGAAAAAGTAGAAGAGACGTCTTAAAGCTTGGAGGATTCAAGTCAGCTCTTATTTTAAATGGAACCTCTTCCGAACGGCCAATTCACCCTGGTAGCGCGAAGTGGGTCTGAGCCTACTTAAGAGGGATATTACGAATACTTGATTGTCTATAGAAGACGTTGTATGCTTCCCTTCCCTTGGATCCAACCTTTGGAACTCCAAGTCAACCCGCAGGACGAGCAGACGCGACGCGGGTGGTATTTGTGTTTGTATGCGTGTGTGCCTCATGGCCCCATGCCGTTCGAATCGATTCCCGGACTCGCACTTGACGTGGTCGCGGACTAGGTAGAGCCCCCTGAGGGTACTTTTAACATTCAACTTCCGTATTGTTTACATACGTACTAGCCTACGACCGAGGAAGACTAGAGAAACAGGGTGCGAGCCTTGTTATATCTGAAATTTGGCACGATCACTCGTCTTCAGATATGCGCGTACCTCGGTGACCGTGTTGATCCTCTCTTGCCACTACAGCTTTCCTACAAAGTCAGCATTGGCTGTCCTCATCCATCTGAGAGATTATTCAGTGGGTGCTTTTTTTCTCTCTCTTCCCGAGGACTGTATCGCAGCACATAGCAATATCCTGCAAACATGCGTTTACGTAGCACACTCTACTCGCTGGCCTTGCTCCTCTCGGCGACGCGAGCAGTCGACATGAGAGCTTATCAGGCCTCGGCCGGAGTCGAACCAGAATTCCAAAACTTCATCGAAAAGTAAGAAACATCAACCTACCCACCCGTTCGGGTCAGAAGGGAGACCTAACATGATAGGTTCTACTTCGTTTCAGAAGATCCAGAGTTGGACGTAGCATACACCCTCTTCTGGTCCTCCGCCGCCAGCATGATCCTCGCTGGCCACGAGTTCACAGGCTGGACCGATATTCTAAACGAAAAAAAAAAGTTGCTCCCACCCACGGGTGGGAAATCGTGGTGGCATCTCATCCGCGGCGTTACTGTTCAAGAGGAGACCCCGACGACTAAGACATACGATGCTGATATCGTAATCCAAACAACATATACTCCAGGGAATTGCTCCGAGGCTTAGTGAGTCTGCTTCTGATAGGCCAAGATTCTTCTTCTTATGTACGGATACTCATGTGTATACGCAGTGGCAAAGCGGCGTTTACGATCTTAAAGAATGACGAGGGGACGCCGAGGCTTGTTCCGTTTACAAAGAGTCTGAGTCTATACAACTTGACCTTGTCGACAACTGATTCTCCGACGGATAATCCTTGCTCGCCGACGACCTCGCCGACGACCAAGCCTGAGGGGTGGGGAGAGGACTTCGCTTGGTGGTAGTATGGAAATCGCTTAGCCGAAATCGATTGAGATCGTATGAGGCTACCGACAGCCGACCTCCCCCCCTATCTCTACCTACGTCGGGCTGACTGGCCACTTTACGAAGCGAACGTCCCCTTCTGAACTGCTTGCTTGTGATAGTAATAATATCTTTTATACTCCTAAGGTTGTGATATTATGTTACCGACGGACACCTCATTCTTAAGTTCTCCACGTCGACTTGCCGAGGAAGCAGAAGCGGCGTAGGCGGATCCATGTGCGGTATGCCGGTATGGCCTCATGGCTTCATGCCATTTTACTCGATCCCAAGGCCGGGAGTACTCCCTGACGGGTGTAAACAAGATGGAAACAGCAAACAGATGATCGGTTTCCCTCGGCTTACTTTTGGTCTCTCTTTTCTTTTCCAGTTTGAGACCACGGACTAGGGCAGCGAGCGATGTTCCGCATGCTCGAGCCGGAGCGAACAGGCAGCCCTACGCACCCATCCGCAGTACCTCTTGCGAGCACCGAGAGCACACGGTCGAGTCTGGTCACAGAACACCTCACGGAAGTATATCTTCATCTCGCAGACCGTGGCGGCTCCCCCTTGCCCCTCCGCCCTGCTGACACCCGGCTCGGATGGGCCCATGGGGGTCGTGAGTACGACAGCACCAACTGCACCGCATCATACTCGTAGCTCGCATTCGGGGAAACTCTGCCTCGCGCCATGTCTAAGTAGGCCTTGGGTTCGAAGCAAGTTCCCTTCCCTGACGTAGGTATAGCAAGGAACTCTGACCTCGCTACTCCTCGAACCACGCCGCAGCCTCAACTCCGACTGGAGATTTGATGATGTTGGGACTCTGAATTTCCTAGCTCGGGATCTGCGTGGATAGGGTTGGAATGATCCAGTACCGCTTGCACTGATCGGCGACGACGATGTCGCCGCGCCGTTACTGCTTCGACGTACGCAGAGTCGCGTTTCTGCCAAACGTCCGGTCGCCGTCTGGACCCATGCCCGCGCCCCCGACGCCTCTGCTTGGCGATCGGATCGGATTACAGAGGCAGATCAGGCCAGGTTTCGAATAGGTTGGAGCAGAGAGAGATGGAATGATTTGAAGCATCCAGTGGCTGTTCCGCGGACGATGCAAAATGCGCGGCAGGCTTGTTTTTCCCAAGATCAGGCGTAGGGACTGGCGAGAACAGCGACGTGGGTGATGCATCCTCCTATTTGGAAAGTCGGCTAGTAAGCTCGAGACGGTTCTTTGACACTCCCACCTTGGAGGCGACTTGAGTCCCTGCGTATCTTGTAACTCTTAATCTTTTGCAGTAGTTCTGTGGATGGTCAAACCAAGAGACTGTGTCGGCATAAAGGTCATATGATCAACGGGCATGTGATAAGTCACATGATATGAAAGGCTTGGCACTCCTGTATCTACCCTAGGCTCTCGAGGAGTAGCTTCGAGAGCAAGCTTTTACCATCGCATATAACCCAACGTATTCGAGAAGGCTTCACCTGTGCACACAATCACCCAATGTGATACCAACAATGTAGCCGTGTCCTCGTTTGACAGGGTTGGGGGGTTCATTGTCAGGAGCTCAGGTCTATGGAGTTCCCCTTAGCGACAGCTGATGTATTGAAGATTGCCCAGTCGAGGCACTCAAATCAATACAGGGCCCTGACCTGACCCATCGATACCTTGCCAAAGCACCTCGCGAAGAGCGCGTGTCGATTCGGGTGAGTTGGCTGAGTAATATTCCTCGCCCCATGCAGACGCGCGGCAAACGTCGGCGTCTGAATCGACGGGCAGCTTGTGTCCTGGGTGGTCCAGGGCCTGGTGATGGAGATGCGCCCACATGTCCCGCCCTTTGGAAGAAGAAGAAGCATGCAATGTCGGGCGGATATCCAGTCAAGATGGCGATACGAGATGTGGATCGGCAGTACGGTGATTTATTTGTTTGGAGCCTCGGCGTTTGTAGGGTCGGCTTCAGAAGCGAAGGAAGATACGTGGTAAAAGAGTCTACTTGGTACATGTTGAAAATATTCCACATTCATAGTCTGTGCACCATTCTAGAGGTTTCTACTAACAGGGGCCTTGATCAAGGGGTACCACCAATGATATAATAATATTAACTCGCCGCTTTTTACACTAGAAATCAACACTTTTACTATAGATTGTATACAAAATACGAGAGAAAAGAATAAAAGCAGCATTGCCAAGTATCTAGAGTGCACGGTCTAGAATTGTGGAATATTTCCACCCTGTACTAAGTACTATCCACGGTCGGAGTACTCTATATGTGACAGTCAATGACCGAAGCGGTTTCACCTCCCGTTGCTTTTTGTTATATTTAATTTCGACTCCGCCGCTTTTTCAAGATATCCGAGCATACTCAAGCGTCCAAGCCTCCCTTTCGTCTCTCCGACGCACTCACGCATCTGACCTTCTCGACAGCCGGCTTGCCATCCTGAGTCGTCGCGCTCGAGCCGAATTTGAGATTGTGATCTTGGGTTTTGATACCTCGGAAACCACCGTACTCGAAGAGCCTCACTCGCCCCGAATCCGGGATGCGAGGACTAGACAGGAGCGTATCGTGCGGAGGCACCCGAGTAAGATGGCGGAAAAAGGAACATCAAACCCCGGGATACCACCTTGGTCTGTACAGTGAGTTACCTGTCCGAGTACTCAACACTCGTACTCGCAGGTCACCCGCGACTTGGATTGAAACGCTATTGCGCCATAAGGAGCCTCAGGCGCTGAGGCCTCTGAGGACTGGCTTATGTAATATACCCCTGAAGTGGCCACGGAGCACTTTTATAAAGGGAGCTTAGATATATAGTTAGAGTAGAATTTTATAAGCTTCTGCCACTACTAAGAATCTACCTTTAAATATAGCACAATAGTTATTAGCACTATTCGCAACTCTTAAGAGCAAACGATTAAAAATCCACTATATTTAAAGGCTTCTTAAAGAGGTTTTACTACTATTTTTCATCTATTCTCCCTCGCCTATACGCGTTGTACGACCTAACTCAACGTTCTAACGCTCTTAGCTAACTAATACTATACTCCCTACTATCCTAGTCAATATAAGCGAATACTAGTAAAAAGAAGCTCAAGAGCTTAGCTCTAATAGAGTTATACTCTAGGATAGGAAGTTATAGCGCATTTGGTACGCTAAGCTAGAGTTTTAGGCCGAATTTCTATAGCTTTAGAAGTATATAGAGAAGCTAAGATAAGTTAATAACCTTAAACTGTATACTATAAAGATAGAAAATCAAGCTTCGCTTTATAAGAATAAAGCTTTATATCTACTAGATCTAGAAATAGAACTGCTATAGCTTAAAAAAATTATAGAAGAACGGGACTAAAGAGTATTGTAAAGCTACTATAAGTTATACTAATAGTAGGAAGCTACCGATTAATAAACGCCAGCTCTACTACTACCTATAAAGATAATAGCTAAAGATGTAGAGCTAGAGTACAAAATGGCAGTAATGTAATACAATCTTATAGTAGAAATGTAGAAAAGGAATAGGAGCTCTTATACTTAATTATACTATTGGATTACTAAGATAGTATACCCTATATTGCTTTAAGTAATATAATATAACTATAAGAAAGCGGGGAAACTATCAATTTAATAGATCGTAGAGCACTTGCATAAGGAACTAGCCCCCTTTAAGGTTAGTATAATAGAGTTAATTCGAGAAGACTATAATAATAAGCTCTTTAAAATAAGGAGTAGTAAAGTAGACCTAAAGACCTAGCTTGCTAGCTTTAAGGAGATCTATTAAGAAGCATAAACGTATAGAATCCTAAAGGTTCAAAGCTCCTTTGCAATTATAAAGTTTTTATAATTAGTTTACCGCTAAGCTCTTACTTAGTCTTAGCAAACCTAGGCAAAGCTTATTAGAGATAATAAGCTAAGTCTAAAGTATAGAAAAGATATAGTCTATTATATTAATTAGTTCTTAAGCTTAATAGAGTAAAGCCTCGCAAGCTTCTTATTAAAGGTAACCCTTAAAGTATACGCCTCGCTTAAAGGAGTAGGCGATTATACTAATTTAAAAGCATTAAGTAAAAGCAAGGCAAAGAAGACTTTTAAAGGAAGTGTTAAAAAATGCCCTTACCCTTAGGTTAAAAATCACTTCTAAAACCTAAAGGAGTATAATAGGCTAAAATACGCCTTAATTAGCGCTAAGGAAGGTACGCTTTGAAACCTCCTTAGTTATAATAAGGTTAAAAAAATGTATAAAAACCTTACTTCCTTAGAATAGAGAGAGCTTTAAGCTAAGCTCTCCTATATTAAATAAGCTCTTATAGATTAATTTAAGGAAAGAATATTTGCTAAAGCTTTAAGAAGCGGTAAATCTAAGATTATTACTACCCTTTTAGATCTAGCTCTTTTTAAAGACTTTACCTTAGGAATATACTCTACCCTTAGAGCTCCTTATGCTCTTTTAAATATAATCCTATTCGATAACTGCGCTATAACGCACCTTATTAATCGAAAGGAGCTTTTAATTCTTAGATTATTAAAAATCGCATATCCCTAGGACTATATAAAGGTAAGGAGCTTAAGCCTACTAATAAAAGGAAAGGGTATACATCTAATAAAAGGGGTTCTTATTAATAAAGGAGACTTAAAGCTTAAGAATATAGCGCTTATAAATAGGTTTAATATTAATATTATCTTAAAGCCTCTTTTAAAGAAGGCTAAGGTATAGTATATAGGCTTAAACGCGACGCTTTAAAAGGGTATAGCTATTAAGCTTAAGTAAGTCGGCGCAGTAGGTAACAGAAACTTCTAGAGGTCGATAGTCGATATATTAGTAAGAGTTAAGGAAGGAAGGTTACCCCTTTCTTTCCTATAGCTATATACGTATTAATATCCTACTGACTAAGCAGTAGGGTCATATAATAATACATTAGAGTAATAGCTGTATCACTTATCTTAATACCCCTACTTAGACCTTACTTCGATTGACCTGTAGTTAGGAAAATAACAACTATCCTTTTGCGCTAATCCAACTCTTAGGTATCTCTTTAAATTAAAAACAATTAATTAATAGCAACCTCTATTAAAATTACTAATCCTACTTATAGGGTAGGACTAGGAGTCAAATTTCCTAAAAGATATTCCTTTATAAGACTATATGACTTAACTCGCAGTCTAGGCCTAGGAGTCGATTTAAAAACTTTCCTTTATAAGACTATATGACCTGACTTACGGGGCGGGCCTAGGAGTCGTCCTTAAGCCTGCTAAGCCCTTACTATCTTTTGCAACCTTAGTATATCTTTAAACGCTTCGAACTTTACAACTATCTCTAATGGCTTTGTAAATCCATCTGCTACTATTTAATTAGTTAGGATATAGGTAATTAATAACTTATTCTTTACAATAAGGTTGCAAATAAAGTAGTAAGTAATATTAATATATTTCAATCGCTTATATAAGTATGGATTCTTTATAAGTGCAATCGCCTTTGTATTATCTGCTTAGAGATTAATATAGTTCCTATCTTATCTAATATACTTAGCGAAACCTATATCTTTTAGAACTTAAGCGATTTATAATCCTTGCTTGCAATTTGATAATATTAATATATATTTAGCCTTAGTACTTGCGGTAGCTATTGATTTCTGCTTCTTACTTCCCTATAATATAGGTCTGCTATATAGTACTACTACGCTTTTAGATATACTTTTCCGACCTTTCATATTTGCCTAGTCGGAATCGGTATATACCTTAAGCTTTGCGCTTATATATTTCATTAGTCTATATCTTACCTTTTATATAATTATCGATCGAAGGTACCTTCTAAGTCGCTTGACTGCATTCTTATATTAAATCGTCGGATCCTTTAAGTTCTGACTAAGTTGCCTAGTAATAAAGGCGATATCTGATCTTATATATACTATAGTATATATAATCGCTCTAATGTCCTATTAGTACTTCTTTAAATCTCCTCTTTACTTATTTTCATTAGTAGGCTCTAACTTATTATACTTTCCTTCGATTAGAGTACGCTTTGGCTTAAAGTTAGAAGCATAAGTGGAAAGTCCTATTCGGTCTAGGATCTTCTTAATATACTGCTCTTAATCTAATTAGAGTTCTTAAGTAAAGCGGTTCCTTATAATATAGATGCTAAGGATCTTATAAATTCCCCTTAGATCCTTGGTATTAAAACGTTTCCGAATTATTATAAAGAACTAATCCAATTAAGTAGTTGTTTTCGCAGCTATAGTAATATCGTCGATATATAATAGCAACTTGATTCTACGCTTAGTATAGGTAAATAGACAAGGGTTAGCTAGGCTTTAAACGAATCCTATTTCTACTAAAGCAAAGTTATATAAGAGGTTCTAATCATAGGCTGATTATTTAAGCCTATAGATACTGCAGAGTATATAAAAAGAGTGGCCAATGCGTATAGGAATACCGTTAGGTTAGGAGAGAAAAATCCGTTCCTTTATAGTTGCTTTAGTGAATGCATTTTTAATATTGTACTATTTGCATTCAAGGTCCTTAGCGGCTATTATTGCTATAAATATGCAAAGGGTATTTATGCGAACTATCGGCGCGAACGTATTAAAGTAGTCTTCTCTATACTATTAAGAGAAGCCCTTAGCTATAAGCCTTGCCTTATAATACTCTAGGGTTCTATCTGCATATATCTTAATTATAAAGACCTACTTTATTAATACTAGGTTTATATCCTTTAGCATTAGTTCCTCTATCTATATGCCATTTGCAGTAAGAGAGCTTATCTCCTCTTAAATTGCCTTACTCTATACTACTCTATTCTCTAGATCGTTAATAGCTTTATTATACATCTTTAGAAGAGAGATTTTCATTATCCCTTTAGCGGCTAGGAACGTATTATCTTCGTCGAAGCTCTATTGAAGTTCGAGCTTATAGATCCTATGCGCTATTATAGCCCAGATACGCTTAGACTTGCGTTTGTCTAAGGTATCTTTTAGTTCTAGGTCTCTATTCCTCTTTAAGGATATAGGTTCGACTGTAGGTTCTATAGGCTTATCATTTAAGGAACCGCTTTCTAATAGTAGAGGCTTATTATTACTTATACCTATTTTAGGAATATCTTTTACTATAAGTGCTTTAATTAAAGGGATGATAATATTAAAGTTGTTTTATACTTTAGGTAGTTCGCAGATAATAGGAATAGTCTATTCGGCCTTTAGGCAATTAGCAAGTCGTCGATTAGCGGGTGCGCTTAATATACCTAAGCTTAAAGAAAGGGGTTATTAGTTCGGCTTAATAGTATTACCGTCGAGTAGTATACCTTGCAAATCTCTAAGTATGCAAAGCTTTAAGGATAGCTCCCTCTTATTTTAAGATTTATCGAACTCAACTATTAAGGATGTGATTACTTGCCCTAAGTCTAGCGCATATACTATCTATTACTTTATTATCTATTTAATATACCTAATAAATATATACTCTCTACCTTAGTCTATTAGCTTCTTACTCTTTATACCCGCGGGCCAGGACTTTAAGCTAATATAAGAGTAGCAGATGCTTCTAAAGACGCAGATATGGTCTAAGCTTAGTTTCTATCTAAAATATGCCTTATATAGCAATATTCAAGTGCTATTGACTATTAGCCTACTACCTATTCTATTTTATAAGTATACATCTACCTTAACCGCAAGGTCCTAGAATTCCAGTAGCAAGTTAGCATCTTATAGTAAAGTATAATAGTCAGTCTCTACTTGCTAGATGCTTTGCTTAGCGATACTATTCTAATAGGAACCTTTATATATTATAATTAGTTTGTAATAAACTCTTTATTTTGCCTATTTATCAAGCTTTGCCCTAATCTCTAATGCATTATTAGACCTAATAGCTATTAGCTTTAACTAAGTCCAGTGTTCCTTTATCACTTTTCAAGTTTCCAGCTTTTCTATAAGCTTAAATTTGGTCCTAGCGCAAATGGTTTATATCTATTAAGTAAAGTTATCTACTATTTAAGAAAACCAATTATTTCCTTTGATTAAGGTTATAAATAGTCTAATAGTATTAATAGATATTAGCGCTAGTATCGAATCTTTCTATAGACTAAGCTTAATTCGCGTCCGATTTTAAAGTTTTATTAGCTTGCAAATTCGGCATACTAGGTAATCCTTTAGTACTTAGATCTTCCGTTTTAGGGTTAAGACCTTATATAGGCCCTTTAATTTCTCTAGTCTTAGATGTGCGAATCTTTTATATATTAGCTAATACTTTAATAGGCTTTCGGCTTCTAATAGCTTTAGTAGCCTATTGTCAGTTGATACTTTATTATTAGCGGCTAGAAAGGACTAATAATAGCAGTTCAAGGTTTTGCCGTTTTCCAATTGAGAGCCTGGCTTAAGAGTCGTTTTTAATAAAACCGCAAGATCCACTTACAGTCCTGGCTTAGGAGTCGATTTCCTGGAATTTGCAGAATCCACTCGCAGTCCTAGCCCAGGAGTCATTTCTACTAAATTCACTTATAATCCTAGCTTAAGAGTCATCTTTAAGGACACCTTACAATCTACCTATAGTCTTAGTTTAAGAGTTATTTTTGCGAATTTTACTCTTAATCCTAGCTTAAGAGTCTATCTATTCTCCTTATCCTTGCTTAATTATATTAAGGCAAAGAGTGCACTTTCCTTAAAGGAATCTACTTATAAGTCTGGCCTAGGAGTCAATTTCTATAATATCACCTTTAAGATAATATAAAGTCTATCTTTAATTTTAGCCTTAAAGATCACTTTATAATTATTGTTTATAAACTATATAAATTAATTATTAAAAACTCTTATACAATTCAACTTTATATAGATCTTGCAGCTAAATAAAAGATTAATACCTAAGCTAGGTATAAAGAGAACATTTTGCAAAAGGAAAGAAACGCTAGTAATATTCATTTCTACTATACCTATTAAGTCTATATATAACCTTCTACTACCAACTTTAATAAAGCGCCTTTTTATTTTAATAAGCGGGCCTTTAAATAGGTAGGGTTTATCAGTCATATATGTTATACAATTAGTATCACTATATTAGTTAGATTCAAGGATCTTATAAAGATCGGCTTTTAAGATATAAGCATCTTTATTATAATTATTATCTAAATTATCAAAAGTAAATTCAGGTTTAGATAACCTACTATTATTATTAAAGGTATCTATTAAAGTTTTGATTAAATAGCCTTTTCCTTTGCCTTTCCTTAATAGTTGCAGCCTTTGGTAGGATAAGGGCAGTTTGCTTTTTAACTTCTGCTTCAATTGCTTTTTAATATTAAAGCTAGCGACTATATTGATCAGTTGCCTTTTAATTTCACAATTAGTAATATTATAAGCACTATTATAGAAGTAGCATCCCTAATAAGCTTAAGGGCTTGTCCTACGCTCCTTCCTCTTCTTAGGCTTATCGTTGCCCTATAACGCGGCATTTGCCGATTTAAAGCGTCCTTTGAGGTCTTGCTTAATAGTTCAAAGGAGGTCGATCTTCTTATAAATCTTAAGGTTAGGTTAGACGAGAAGAGATTGTTTCGCAATAGCGAACTTAGGAGGGAGGCTATTAAGTAGGAAACTAAAAAGCTGAGTTTCTTTAAAAGTTATAGCTATCCTAGGATCTGCGGCTCTTACTCTTCTCCTTACTTTATATAATATAGACTAAGCAAAGTCTATATTTATATCTATATCCTTACTATCTTTATCTTTTCTATACTAAAATAAAGTAATCTGCTATAGTAGATGCTAGGTATTAAAGGCAGTTGTTTAAGAGTATTTTGCCTTTAACGTATCCTATCTTATCTTTGCATTATTATAAACTCGAACAAAATCTTAATCTTTATTACTTAAACCTCTATTAATCTTAAGCTTACATTTAGCTAAGGCTAGCTTATACTCCTTCTCCTTTTCCATATTTAAAATCTGCCTTTAGGATTCTCGGTTATTATCTACTAAAGCTCTTAGGCTAAGCTTATTTAATATATCTGGCAAATCCTTAGCAGTTGTATTAGCTATTAAAGTAGAAGTAGACGAATTAGTAGAGGGAGTATAAGAGGCTATTCTCGCGTATTTAATAAGTGTCTTTTGAATCGCTATTTTAATGCCTTTGCTCTTAAAGTAAAGCTTTAAATCGTCGAACTATCGTTACTAGTTCTTCTAAGAGAGTTAAAGGTCTCTAGGCTTAGTGTTTCGATTGGAATCAGATGCTATTGCCGTTTCGAATAGAATTGCGTTTAAAATCAAATAAATTAAATAGTTAAGGGCACTCCTCCTATCGAAAAGTTGAAATGATTAAATAGCAGGTATTATAGAAGTATTAAATAGGGAGGAAGTCCTCTTATCGAAAAGAGTTTTTAAGCTATAACGCAGGGAATTATACCTCTTATAAAACATAATAAAGCAAGGAATCACACCTCTTGCAGTACCAAAGGGGTTGTAAAGCAAAGAATCATACCTCTTATAATACAGGTTGGCTAAATAAGGAATCACACCTCCTATTCGCCGATTGCTCGCCTCTTACTATAAGTCTCGTTCAACTTCCTACTAATAGTTGCAGCGCAAGTGCTTTTTAAGGGAAGTTAATAATCTATTATCAGTCTATCTAGGGCTTATAACCTATTAAGCTTAAGTAAGTCGGCGCAGTAGGTAATAGAAACTTCTAAAGGTCGATAGTCGATATATTAGTAAGAGTTAGGGAAGGAAGGTTACCCCTTTCTTTCTTATAGCTATATACGTATCAATATCCTACTAACTAAGCAGTAGGGTCACATGATAATATATCGGAGTGATAGCTGTATCACCCATCTTAATAATAGCAGATAATAATATTATAGGTTTTATACCAGTAATCGATATTCATATGAATATAGTTAAGTACTTATTATTAAAAAGAATCTATTATTATATTTATCTATCTTTATATAACTGAGATAGTACCTTTATACCTTTGAATATCCTCCCTTCTATATTCCCTCCTAGTCGTATATAGATATCCTTCCGAGGTCCTTTGGCTGAATAGCCATTTGAAATATATATGAAACCCCTTATATCGCATATGGTATAGCTATATAAGATGACCTTAGGAATAAGGATAGCTTGCCTCTTATATAGGAATCTGCGTACTAATACCAATAGTACTTTCTTTTAAAAAGACCTTTTCAACTTGCATAAGGAAGTACGTAGAATAGGTATATAAAAGAGGCAGATCGGTAGCAAATAATCAAATAGTAATAAAGAATAGAATAGCAAAGACAAATAGCTTAATAGTAAAGGCAGATATAATAAGTAATAAGGATAGTATATATATAAAGTAGAATAGCAAAGATAAAGGCAAATAGCAAAGATAAAATAGCAAAGAGGGAAAGGAAAGGTATCTAAGTGATAGAAGCAATCTAAGGTCTTTGTTCAAGCCTTATAGTAGTACGATTATAGTCTGATTGTATTCTAATAGGTTCGAGACTCTTTATTAAAGAGTCATCTAGAGTTGTAATCCACTATGGCTATGAATTATAATAATCTATAGAAGGGAAAAGAGGGGCCTTTAAGAAGGCATATATATTAAGCTTCCCTCCTCCCTTGATCTCTTAACTCTAACTCCCACTTCTTATAAGTAGGTCGATTCCCCTTCTTACTTTTAAGTTGATTAACCCTTTAATAGATCTTATCCTATATTATCTTATTACTAATATTATTATTATTAGTAAGTGCCTCGATAGTTAGCCGACCCCCTTTAATATATATATCGCTAACTTAAATAGTGCTTAAATGCAACTTAGAAGATCTGCCTAAGGCCTTTCGAGTGCTATACGTACGTTATATATATATAATATTAAAAAAGGAGGCTAGTAAGAATAATACCAGCTATATATACGCCTTTAATACTCTCACTTTTAAGAAGTATAACTATTATATTGCGTAATAAGCTAAGTGTATCTTAGTAAGTGCCCTCTAATATCCTCTTGCTCTAATAACCTTTAATAGATATCCGTTTTAGATACCTATTTAAGCTTAAGATAAGTATATTATCCTCTAGGATACTTAAGTTAGCGGTAATATTAAAGCAATCTAAGAGGCGGCCTAAATCCTATTTAAAGAGACTTAGATATAAATCTCTATAGTCCTAAAGACTTAAGATGCCCTTTAGCTAGCCTAGCTAAACGAAGCTTATACTCTCTACTGCAGTATCGACCTTACGAATACCTAATAAGCTATATATACCTTTAAATCTATCTAATATTAATAATTAACTATTCGTAAGATCTATTGCGCGCTATCTAAGGCGGTAATACTACCTTTAGGCATTTTAAAACTTAAGGTACTAAGGTGCTCGGCTCCCTCTAGCGTATAAAGGGGCTATCTAGCTCAGCTAGAGGCCGCTCTTAAGCTCCTTTTAATAATATCTGCCGCTAAAAAGGCAAAGGCAAATAGGTGCCTTTTAAGGGCTCTTTAGAGGGTAGGGATCTAGATCTTAGTAATCTAAATAAGCCGAATCTAGAGGAGATTGCGGCCGCTCTTACTTAAGTGCAAGCTTAAAAGGAGCAGGCCAACTTGGCCGCTGCTTTAGGTAATAAGGCTTCTAAGCCTTAAGGGTTTAAGGATCTATGCCTTAGAAATCCTAGTGCTTAAGATAAGTACTTATTAAGGGTAGAATCGTTAGTAGATCGTTATCTTTAGTAATATAATAATTGCTACTTTACTATAACCTCTTTCTTTAATACTACTTAAGTGATAAAAAAAATGCAAGTACGCGCAGGTAAGTAAGAAAAGATAAAAAGAAGGTAGTAATAGTAAGTATAGGAATATATCTTATAGTAAAATAAAAAATAAATAAAAAAATTGCTAATAGCTTACAATTAAAAATATCAAATATCGTTAATCTAGGACCTTTTCAGGTCTGGTTATGCCTTAATAGGCCTTTATACCTATCCCTCCTTCTTAATAGTTATTGAATTAGTATCTACTAGTTGCTAAAAGGCCTGATTTGGATTGGCTTTTATTATAATGTCAGTAGGGTTGCTAGCGCTATTAATCTAATGTATCTTTATAAGCTCCCTATTCTTATACAATTGTCGAATAGCTATTATATTGATTATTAATCGCTTCTCCTTTGTAGTGCCCAATTTGATAATATACTTATATAAGGAGAGGGAATCTGTATATATAATAGTAGGGAGGCGGGGTAGACTTAGCTTAGCTGTTATTATATCGATCGTCGTAGCTATAGAAACTAGCATATTAATACCCGCTACTATAATATATAGTTCGAAGGCTAGTATAGCTCTTATTACTCTCTTATACTTCGTCGAGCTATAGTATAGAATATTGCCTTTTAAAGTAAACTGCGATTCTCCTTCCTTTTTAATAGCTAGTACGATAATATAGCCGATCTACGAGCTTAAATCCTTATTATTGGCAAAAGATCTATTAATAAATGCAAATAGTTTAGCGTTCTGCAAATTGATAGCAAGGTAGGTTAGGCCTCTTTTAGGGTTGTTTCAAATCTACTTAAGTCGCTTATTTAGATTCTTTATATCTTGAACTATCGGATCCTAGTATTAGGCTATAGCTAATAAATCGAAGGAAGCTTCTAGCTAGCAGATTATAGCTAAATAAGCTCCTTTTGCTTTTTGCTTTAGGTATTATTGCTTATAGCCCACTTAAGAAGTATCGACTAGTTCCAGCCTTTGGCCCT
This sequence comes from Diplocarpon mali, assembly GCA_024741835.1. Taxonomy (NCBI): domain Eukaryota; kingdom Fungi; phylum Ascomycota; class Leotiomycetes; order Helotiales; family Drepanopezizaceae; genus Diplocarpon; species Diplocarpon mali. The sequence continues at coordinate 54,280 of JAENRP010000071.1, read as the reverse complement.
GGCCCTTTTGTCGCATATGTATTATATCCCCTTCTTAAGAAATAATATACCTATTGAAAGCTAGTGATTCGGTGCTTAATAGGTATTGTATTAGCTTTATAAGGAATCCTACCCTTTTGATCTTATCCTTCTCCTTTTTTAAGAAGTCTGCTTCTCTAAGTATTAAAGTATCGTTTATTTGTATTCCTACTATATTGAAAAAGGGAGAAGTGCTTAAGGTTAATAATAGACAAGGGTTATAAGTTGAGTTAGCTATACTAAGATTGCTGCGATAGTACTTATAGTAGGTGCTAAATTAATGATTTCTTAATTCGGGAATGCTATAGAGTAGCAGTACCACTTTAAAGACCGTACCTATAGGGAATAGTTTAGCGATATCTTATAAAGGAAATATAAATATATCGCATAGTAGCTTCGAAGCTGCCTAGGTATACGCTTATATAATATCCTATAGGCCGAGGATGCCCTTTTTGCCCTATTCTTTAAAGTGTTTCTGGATTGATATTAAAAGTGATACTAAAAGGCGTTAGCTTACTTATTAGATGATTAGGGATTAAGTGATTATACCTTCCTCCTTCTTACTAGTATTATTTCAGGCCTATACAATTAGGCGTGATTTCTTAAATAGGTGATCTATCTCCTTCCCCTTTATCTTATTAACTATTCTCGATTTGAAGATCCTCTTGCCTTTTATAGCAGGGTTATTTTTATTCATTAGTATAAATACCCCTCTGTTTATTAGCCCTTAGTACTCCTTTAGGCGAGATTGCTAAAAAGGGCGCCTAGGAGTGGTAATCTTGCCTTCTGCTTATAGCTTCTGCAACAGTTCCTGGTCCCTATTCTCCTTCTCTATTAGGAATACCTCTAATTTGGCTATATATAGCTTATTATCTGCTTTAAAGGATATCTATATCTTAGCATTATAGTTATTATCGATTATAGGAAGGCTAGAAATAGGCTTAATAAAGGGAACCTCTACTCTTGGCGATTGCTTGCAGCTATTAAGTTGCGGCTTAGCTAAGCGAGAGGGCTCTACTTCTTTATTAATATTAGTTGCGTTTTACTCCCTTTTAATAATCGTTCGATCCTTAAGTTCAGTTCCTTTAGTTTCCTTTAGGCAGTTTTCTTTATTATTAATTTTAAATGGATATACGCTTATCGATCTAAAGTGCCTTATTCTACTACTAATAACAACTATATAGGTTTCGTTCTCTAAGCTTAGGAACTTAAATAGGCCTATCTATCCTCCCTTCTCTTAATATACTAATACTAGGTCTTTTAGCCTCAAATCGTGGATATAAGTGGTTCTAAGGCCATTTCTTATACCTAAAGCGTTATTAACCTTGCGAATAGCATAGATCTTCCTTACTTCCTTTATAGCCTTTTTAATTGTTACTGCCCTTTATTCTACTAACGGATTTAGTAGATTTAGTTCAATTAGCCTTAAATATGCCTTGAAAATAAGCAAAGTAGGAATCATTCCATTAGGCCCTGCTGTATTATTAACTGCTTTAATAGCTATTTGCAGCCTCTTATTATCGCTTAATCAAGGGTGTTTAGCTATTATTATCTTAAAGGCACGTCTTAAAGGGCGATAATACCATTTAACCTTACTAATAGAGTGGTACGCCTCTATAGGAACTAGTTTAAGGGTTATTCCTATAGATCTTAAAGAGCTTCTAAACTCTGCCGAGTTAAAGTTAATGCTATAGTTGTATATTATAAAATCAGGAGGTCTAATATACGTATCTAACTAAGCTAATTTAAGGGCTTAAAATACTGCGTCGGCCGAATGTGCTTCTATTCCCTTTTATAAGAACCTTACGGCTTTAAATCCTATCGCTTCATTAACTATATAAAGGGCGTTCCTTCTACTGAACTAAGTAATATCGATATATATAGTATAATTAAAGTCGATATTATCTTATAGCTTAAATCGGAATCTATAAGGAGCGTTAGCGTAGAGTTGATAATATTGGTATATTTCCCTTACTCTTGCTATAATACTAGAGTTGATATTATGACCGGCCTAGTTTAAGAGGTATTTAAGGCGTTTTACCAAAGGATGTCCAAATCTTTTATATAGCCTTTAGATCTCTATTTCTATTAAGTAGCATATATTAATTATACCCTTTGAAATTATTAGAAGTTACTCTATTATATTAAGTAAGAGCTATAAGTACTTATATTTTCTAATAATTAAGTATTTCTCCTTATTAATAATAAGCAAATTGCGTAGATTATTATATTTAGCTCCCATTTTGTCGAGTTATTATAAGCAGACTAAAAACGGTATATCTGCCTCTATAATTAAGAACTCTATAAAGCCTGCCGGTATTCGAATAGTTGTCTTACTAATTGCATTTTATAAACCTACCCTAAAGGTAATTTTATACTTTTCAGCGCTAAGTAGAGCCAGAACTGCGTCCTATATATTTTACAAGGCTTTGAATTAGTTAATTCCTTTTACATTTTTATTTAAAGCTATTGAGCTTAAGTGAGTCGGCGCAGTAGGTAACGGAAACTTCTAGAGGTCGATAGTCGATATATTAGTAAGAGTTAAGGAAGGAAGGTTACCCCTTTCTTACCTATAGCTATATACATATTAATATCCTACTAACTAAGCAGTAGGGTTATATGATAATACATTAGAGTGATAGCTATATCACTTATCTTAATACCCTTACTTAGACCTTACTCTAATTGACCTATAGTTAGGAAAATAATAACTATCCTTTTATACTAATCCAACTCCTAAGTATCTCTTTAAATTAAAAACAATCAATTAATAGCAACCTCTATTGAAATTACTAATCCCACTCGTAGGGCGGGACTAGGAGTTAAATTTCTAAAAGTGTTCCTTTATAAGACTATATGACTTAACTCGTAGGGCGGGCCCAGGAGTCGTCCTTAAGCCTGCTAAGCCCTTACTATCTTCTATAACCCTAGCATATCTTTAAACGCTTCGAACTTTATAACTATCTTTAATAGCTTTATAAATCCATCTGCTACTATTTAATCAGTTAGGATATAGGTAATTGATAACTTGTTTTTTATAATAAGGTTACGGATAAAGTAGTAGGCAATATCGATATATTTCGATCGCTTATATAAGTATGGATTCTTTATAAGTGCAATCGCTCTTATATTATCTGCTTAAAGATTAATATAGTTCTTATCTTATCTAATATACTTAGTAAAACCTATATCTTTTAAAACTTAGGTAATTTATAATCCTTGCTTATAATTTGATAATATTAATATATATTTAGCCTTAGTGCTTGCGGTAGCTATTGATTTCTGCTTCCTACTTTCCTATAATATAGGTCTGCTATATAGTATTGCTACGCTTTTAAATATACTTTTCCAACCTTTCATATTTGCCCAGTCGGAATTGGTATATACCTTAAGCTTTACGCTTATATATTTTATTAGTCTATATCTTACCTTCTATATAATTATCGATCAAAGGTACCTTTTAAGTCGCTTAACTACATTCTCATATTAAATCGTCGGATCCTTTAAGTTCTGACTAAGTTGCCTAATAATAAAGGCGATATCTAGTCTTATATATACTATAGTATATATAATCGCTTTAATATCCTATTAGTACTTCTTTAGATCTCCTCTTTACTTATTTTTATTAGTAGGCTCTAACTTATTATACTTTCCTTCGATTGGAGTACGCTTTGGCTTAAAGTTAGGAGTATAAGTAGAGAGTCCTATTTGGTCTAGGATCTTCTTAGTATACTACTCTTAATCTAACCAGAGTTCTTAAGTAGAGCGGTTCCTTATAACGCGGATGCTAAGGATCTTATGAATTCCCCTTAGATCCTTGGTATTAAAACGTTTCCGAATTATTATAAAGAACCAATCCAATTAAGTAGTTGTTTTTATAGCTATAGCAATATCGTTAATATATAGTAGCAACTTGATTCTACGCTTAATATAGGTAAATAGATAAGGGTTAGCTAGGCTTTAAACGAATCCTATTTCTATTAAAGCAGAGCTATATAAGAGGTTCTAATCATAGGCTGATTATTTAAGCCTATAGATACTGCAGAGTATACGAAAGGAGTAGCTAGCGCGTATAAGAATACCGTTAGGTGTAACGGCTGCACCTCCACTTAGTGCAATTACCTGGGAGTATGGCGTTTTAAGGTTTTGCAATCTCGATTTGATATAGGGTTTTCTCAAATCGACCCCAAAGGTGCAAAAGGATATTCTTACATAATATTATATAAATAGGCAATAGAGCTTCTAGCTGCTATATATATAAGGAAGAAGGGCTCTCCCCTAAGGAGGGTTCTCTAACTTCTTTGTTTCCTTTGTATTAGACCTATAGAATACGCCTTTTGCACCACTTCTTGCTCTTATACTTGATCTCGCACTTCGGCGGTTCTGTGTTATTATATTAAATGAAGAAGTTCTTCTTTGCTAGGGACGGCTTTTAATAATATCCTACCCCTTTTGAAAATCGATTCGTAGTTATTTCGACTTTCGATAGAGTTAGGATCCTAAAGATCTCTTAGACAAACTGGGAGCTTAAGTGTAGCTTATTAACTAGTATAATCGAGGAACGCTTTCATTAGCCGGATTTTCTTAACTACTCCTTTTATAAAAGCGCTATAGGCAGAAGTTAGGAGAGCACTACGCTACTAGAACCCTTTTTCTATAGAACCCCTTTTTAACCGAATCCTTATTAAAACCAAAATCGGTAAAATGAATTCCTTATTAGCCGGAAGTTAGCAAATATAGAATATACCTAGTTCGTTTAAGGAACTAGCTTCTATAGGGAGTACCCTTACTCTAGCCCCTAGGGCCGGACCTTCCTCTGCTGCCAAGGGCAAGAGACTATAACGATATAGCCGAGCTAACCGAGATAAATAAGACTTTTCGAACCCGAATGTCTTATAAGGAATAGTCTTAGGTTTAAAGGAATTTATATAACGCTAAGACTAATCTAATCGATAATTGTAAAGTAAGATTAGTAGGATTGCTTAAGCTATCTCTAGCTTAGAGACCCTAGCTTATTAAAGCTAAGAGACGGCTTAGCGCGTATATTAGACTACCGAGCGAGATTCTACCTACCCTCGCGAGACTTAGCCTCCTCTAGAAGTCGATACGGATACGAAACGGCTAAAAATTCAGCTGATTAAAAAGATCACCCCCTTTGATAATAGAACCTCCTTAATATATAAGCAATAGTTAGCTTTAGTCCGAGACTGACTGCAAGTCAACGCCGACTTATATCCGAATAAGCGAGCTTGCTAAGCCCTTATTTAAGGATCTACTATAGGATAAGCCTAAACGTACCTCGAACCCTAGTACCTTTCGGAGACTAACCCCTTTTGGAACTATTAAGAAATAGTAGAACTATTAAGCAGTTACTTTTTAACTAGCTAAGAGGTAGACCTATTTTAATCTACTTTTCATTACCTTTATATAAGAGAAGCCGGTCATTCTAAAGAAACTTTCCCTTAGTTTCAAGCCCGATTCTAATCTACCGCGATCTAAGGAGAGGTCTTAAGATCTAAGTAGTTCTTCTTTATATAAAACAAGATTACCCCTTAGCTTAGAGCTACTTGCGCTTTAGCTAAGGCCTCTTAAGGGAAGGACTATACTATTATAGTTAACTAATTAAACGCCCTTGATGCCGAACGCCGAAGCAATCAACTTCTCAACCCTTCGACTAGAAGCAAGGCGATCCTAGTATTATACTAAAAGATATCCGGTTCGCTCTTTAATAAGACCGCTCGCGGTCTAAGCGCTAGAAGTACCACCCGAGTTTCTAGGACACTAGCCCTAAAGCCGACTACCCCTTTTTACTAAGATACGCCAGCTAAGGCTAGTTCTCCTACTTTGCCCCTTAAGCAAGCCACCTGCTAGACCTATAGCAAAACTAGTTATTATAAAACTAAGTGCCCTTTTATAAGTAAGATTAATGCCTTAGAAGATGCAAAGGAAGCTAATCCGACTTTAGACTCAATTAAGAATAGGGTCGAAATAAAGGAAGATTAGGAAAATAAAGAGGCCTAGGAAAAGACTCTTACTTAGGCCTGCGAAAGTGCAACTTATTAAAGCTAGATCTTAACTCTTTAATAAGAGGGAAGTAATTCCTAACCTCTTATACTATTAATATAAATGGACTTAGAGTATTATTATTAACTTTAATAAATACTAGAGCCCTTAATTACCTATTTTTAAATCGTTCCCTTTCTATATATCTTTCGAAAGCAACCGGCTTTCAAATTCTTCCTTTACCAGCCCCTATTCCTATCTATAGATTTTAAAATACTATTTACGCATAAGCTACGCACTATATGCGCTTTTACTTAACAATTGATAGAAGGCGTATTTACAACTGCCCTTGGGTTATTCTCAACTTAGGCCAGCGCAATGCTATTATTAGAGTCAAATGGATACGCCGATTTCGATTGAAACTTAATCCAAAGGAAAACCAATTTATATAGCCTTCGTATTACCCCCTATCTCCTCAATTCGCAAAGGAAATTCTCATCTGTCTTCCCCCTTCTAAAGGACTTCAGATCCGATCCGATTATTAAGCTGATATCAATTGCAAAGAATAGGAAATAGCTATAAACAAAGCTCGATAGATCAATAGAAGATAGTCTTGCGTTAATTTAATAGTTTTAGCTAAGCGCGAGATCCCTATTACTATCACTAGGCCCGCGCCCCTGCTTATAACTAAGCCAGATCTAAGAAAACAGTCTAATATAAATCGACTATAATCTAACCCTATTTGCAAATGCCCTAAAGCTGCAATTCCTATTTGCGAAATTAGTACTAACGCCTTTTATTATAATATAAAGTATAAGGAGATAGAGTTCTTTTAAACCAGTATTTACAAAGTGGATAGGATTCTAAAGGAAAGATATAAGCCTAAGAATCCCAATATCGAAAAGCTGATTAACAATCGACTCTTAAAATAGTACTGATCTCTAAGATAAGCTTTCTTAAAAAGGGATGCGGATACCCTCCTTCCTTATTAGTACTACAATTATAAGATATAGTTAAAAGGGCCCCTGCCTAACGCCTATTCGCCCTTCTACTATTAATCTACTAAAGAGCTTAAGGTTATAAAGGAGTACTTACTCGAGAATTTAGACAAAGGCTTTATTAAGACAAGTACTAGCCCCTTTGCTTTGCTAGTACTATTTATAAAGAAGGCTGACGGTAGCCTCCGATTTTGCATAGACTACCGGAAGCTAAATGCACTAACTCGAAAGGACGCTTACCCGATTCTAAGGATAGACGAGCTTTTAAGGCGAGTATCTAAAGCCAAGATCTTTATAAAACTGGATATTCAAGCCGCTTTCAATCGGATACAAATAGACCCTGAATCAGAGGAATATACTACCTTTCGAATAAGGTACAGATCCTATAAATGCAAGGTTCTCCCATTCGGCCTTTATAATAGACCTAGTACTTATTAGCAGTATATGAATAATATTCTTTTAAATTACTTAAATGATTTTTATATAGCGTATTTAAACGATATTTTAATTTACTTAAAGAATATTAAAGAGCATTAAGGTTATATTAAAAAGGTGCTAAAACAACTCTTAAAGGCTAGCCTTTAAGTAGATATTAAGAAGTGCGAGTTCTATATTACTTAAACTCAATATCTCAGATACATTTTAATAATAACTAAGATCGAACTAGACCTTAAAAAGGTCGAACTGCTACGCAATTAAAAGTACTTGAAAACTGTTATTAAAGTGAAGTCCTACCTAGGATTTTACAGGTTCTATTAACAATTTATTTGCAACTTCGGGCTAATCGCTAAACCCCTCTTAGTTCTGACCTAACTAATAGTGCCTTAGAATTGGACAGAAGAGTGCCGAATCGCTTTTAAAGAGCTTTATAAGCAGTTGCTCTCGATTCAGCAGATTTACTATTTTAACCCTAACTTACTTATAAAGCTGGAAACTGATGCTTCTAACGGTATCGTCGCTAGAATACTTTCTTAGTAATACTCTAATAAGCAATAGTACCTAATTGGCTTCTATTCATATATACTCTTTAGCTACAAACCTAATTGGGAAATATATAATAAGGAACTCTTTGCTATTATCGAATCCTACTACAAATAGAGACCTAAGCTTATATCACTTAAAGAGCGAGTTGATATTTACTCAGATTACTACTCCCTTAAGTACTTTATGACTACTAAGGTTCTGACTATAAAATAGTATCGATAGATAGAATTCCTATTTGACTTCAATTTTCGAATTGTATATACTTCTAATAAAGACAACCGGAAGGCCGATATTCTTAACTGCTAAGAGTAGGATGTGCCAGTTTATAAGTAAGCGAAGCTAGATAGCCGATCCTAGGTTCTGATTTCCCTAGCCTAGTTAGACCCTTGAATTAATACCGAACTGGCCGACAAATTTCTCGCCGAATCTACCGAAGGCACCCTTGCCCTAATATCAACCGATAATCCCGATTTGACCCTAAATCGACCTAAGGATTCCTTTAACTTAATTAAGAAGCTTTATTAAAACAACTGCAAATCCTTTTAAAAGATTCGCGCCAACCTCCTTAAGAACTACTCCTTAAAAGACAGATTGCTTTACTTTAAGGAGCGTCTTTACATATACTATAATACTCCCTTATACACTTATCTAATTTAGGAAGCTTATAACCAACCTTTAAGCATATACCTTAATAGCTTAAAGACCTACTAGCTACTTGCTCTTAAGTACTATTAGGTCAGGATAGGTTCGGACTGCAAAAGATTCATCGCAAACTATAGACCTTATCAATTCTTGCATTCGAAGACAATTAAACAATAAGGTCTCTTACAGCCCCTTCCTATTCCTAACTATCCTATACAGCACTTATATTTAAATTTTAAGGATTTCCCTCCTAATAAGTACGGCTTTGATCGAATCCTGGTTTTTATAGACCGACTTAATAAGAGCGCTGTTATAATTCCTTATTAAAAAGATATCGACGCTTAAGGAACTGCCTAATTGTTCGTTTAGTAGATTTATCGATTCGGCTATACTTTAGAGACAATTACCTTAGACCAAGGCCCTTAATTCGTCTTCTCATTTTAAAGAGAGTTCTGCTATATTATTAGTATTAAGATTAAACTCTCTATAGCGTACTATAAGGAGACTGACGGCCAAACGGAGATTATGAATAAGTATATTGATTTAAGGCTAAGGCCTTTTATTAATTACTATTAAGATAATTAGAGTAAATTAATTCTATTAATAGATTATGCGCAATCGACTCTACCTTACGCTTCGATCGGTATAACCTTATATTAGCTTAAGTATAGAGTTGCACCTTAGATAAGTTGGGACTAGATCCCTCCGAAACCGTCTAGCCTATAGGAGAAATTGAACTAGGCAAAAGCTAAGCTAGTAGTAGAGAGGATGCACGCAGCTTAGGAAGTAGCAAAAGGCAATATAAAACGCGCCTAAGAGAAAATGCGTAAGTCTACGAATTAATACTAAAGGGAAATTGATTAGAAACTTAAAGATATAGTCTACCTTTTAATAAAAAATCTTAAGAACTACCGCTTTAATAGGAAACTGGCCAATTAATAGGATAGTCCGTTCGAGGTTTTTAAAAAGGTAGGCAATTTATATTAGATTAAGCTGCCTATAGGTTTTATAATATATAATATCTTTGCGCTAGAGCTACTATTCAAAGATCTACAGAACCTTTTGCTAGGTTAGGAATAACCCCGGCCTACTATAAAAAAGATCGCTAGGTAAAAAGAGTATAAAGTATCTAAGATACTAAGTATACGCCTATCTTAAGGAAAGCTAAAGTACTAGGTCAAATGGATTAGTTATAACCCTGATTCAAGTTAGTATTATGCCTCAAATTTTGCAGGATCCTTATATAAGATTCGCGACTTTCATTAGGCTAATCCTATAAAGCCAGGGCCACCTTAGAACCTATAAGCTTAGCTAAAGGCTTAGGAAAGTGGTATAGATGATTATAGTCACTTGGAAGATAATAGGCCAGATATAAAATAGGTTAGTAAATAAATCTAAAAATACAAATAAAAAAAAAAAAAAGGAGAAAAATAATAAAAATAGAAAAATAATAATGCCAGGCCAACTGCCTCCTCCCTTTACAACTCCTCTAACCCCTCCTCCTCTGCGCTTAAGGAGATAAGCTCTAACTCTATTCCAGAGCTGGAGCTCGCCTCCCAAATACGCCCCCGCCTAAAACGACCCTAACCTCCTCCTCTTACCGCCGCTGGCGCCGCCCTACTAGCCGCCGCGCCCAACGCTACCCTCGCCACTGCAAGCCCCCTTCCCCTTATAAAAGACTCTGCTACTATAGCGGTCCGCTTTGCTAATATAGCAATAGACCTTAGAAGGCCTAGTATAATTCAGCTGGATTGCTTTAACCTCGCTAGCTAGGACTTGATAAAGTCGCCGCGCTCCTATTAGAAAGTCAGCGGTCGATTCGATACTAATTTAGGTTTAACTTATAGCAACTATCGCTTAGATCCCCTTTAGCTAGCTTACTATAGCCTTAACTATAGAGCAGAGCTCCGCAAGGCTAGTACGCTCTAATTAAGAGCGGCTAGTTAAAGCCTCTGCGCTAGCTACTAGCAAGAGGTTAATAAGAATCCAAGCGCGCTAGACCGCCTCTTAATAGAGCATCTCGCAGTTCCCTGCTGAAACCGCACGCACGTCCTTATCATCGTCGTCGTTATCCCCCTCTTACTGCTAAGGAGCCTCCTCTTACTACTCCTTAAAGGCCGCGGATAGCGCCGCGAACTCCTCACCGATATAGGAGGAAAGCTATAAATAAGTATTAGCGCAACTAAGTCTTTAGACTCGATTCAGAATACTTATAAGGATGCACTCCGCTTTCTGCTCCTAGCATTAGTAGCACTTCTTACTACGCTCTAATTCAAACTCGCACTTATGTGTAATATTGCATATAAGGCGCCGCACGTACTAGTAATAATAAACGTAGTAGGCTACCGCAAGGGCGCTTAATAGCAGAGGAATTAGCACTACGCGTATTAGATGCGATTCGACCTTGGACTAGGGCAAACTTACTTATAGTAGTTGGTAGTAGTAGTAGTAATTGTTTCTACTATTATATATTAGCCCTGCGCTATAATAGTAGGAGTAGGAGACCTATGCGATTGTATGCAGTTATTATACTAAAGAAGGAAGATCCTATAAAGGGAAAAACAAATTTAAGTGCATAATGCAACTTGCGCTAAACCAAATACGGAACGGTACCGTTTGTATAATAATGCGCTAAGTATATTACTATATAAAAATTATCATAACCTACTAACGCTTATAGGCAAGCGTTCTCAAAGGGGGGAGGTAGTATAATAGCTATACCTCTACTTAGTGCAATTACTTAAGAGTATAGCGTTTTAAGGTTTCGCAATCTCGATTCAATGCAGGGTTTTCTCAAATCGACCTTAAAGGTGCAAAAGGATATTCTTACATAATATTATATAAACGGGCAATAGAGCTTCTAGCTGCTATATATATAAGAAAGAAGGGCTCTCCCTTAAGGAGGGTTCTCTAACTTCTTCGTTTCCTTTGTATTAGACCTATAGAATACGCCTTTTGCACCACTTCTTACTCCTATACTTGATCTCGCACTTCGGCGGTTCTGTGTCGTTACATTAGGTTAAGAGAGAAAAATCCATTCCTTTATAATTGCTTTAGTAAATGTATTTTTAATATCGTACTATTTGCATTTAAGGTCCTTAATAGCTACTATTGCTATAAATATGCAAAGGGTGTCTATGCGAACTGTTAGCGCAAATATATTAAAGTAGTCTTCTCCATACTATTAAAAGAAGCCCTTAGCTATAAGCCTTACCTTATAATATTCTAAAGTCCTATTTGTATATATCTTAATTATAAAGACCCACTTTGTTAATACTAGGTTCACATCCTTTAATATCGGTTCTTCTATCTATATGCTATTTATAATAAGAGAGCTTATCTCCTCTTAAATTGCCTTATTTTATATTGCTCTATTCTCTAGGTCGTTAATAGCTTTATCGTACGTCTTTAGAAGAGAGATTTTCATTATCCCCTTAGCGGCTAGGAATGCATTATCTTCGTCGAAGCTCTATTAGAGTTTGAGCTTATAGATCCTATGCGCTATTATAGCCTAGATACGCTTAGACTTGCGTTTGTCTAAGGTGTCTTCCGGTTCTAGGTCTCTATTCCTCTTTAAAGGCATAGGTTCAGCTATAGGTTCCATAGGCTTATTATCTAAGGAACTGCTTTCTAGTAGTAGAGGCTTATTATTACTTATACCTATTTCGGGAATATCCTTTACTATAGGTGCTTTAACTAAAGGGATAATAATATTAAAGTTGTTCTATACTTTAGGCAGTTCGCAGACGATAGGAATAGTCTATTCGGCCTTTAGGCGATTAATAGGTCGTCGATCAGTAGGTGCGCTTAATATACTTAAGCTTAAAGAGAGGGGTTATTAGTTCGGCTTAATAGTATTACTATCGAGTAGTATACCTTGCGAATCTCTAAGTATATAGAGCTTTAAGGATAGCTCCTTCCTATTTCGAGATTTATCGAACTCAACTACTAAGGATATGATTACTCGCCTTAGGTCTAGCGTATATACTATCTATTACTTTATTATCTATTTAATATACTTAATAAATATATACTCTCTACCTTAGTCTATTAGCTTCTTACTCTTTATACTTATAGGCTAGGACTTCGGGCTGATATAGGAGTAGTAGACGCTTTTAAAGACGCAAATATAGTCTAGGCTTAGTTTCTATTTAAAATATGCCTTATATAGCGATATTCAGATGCTATTAACTATTAGTTTACTACCTATTCTATTTCGTAAGTATATATCTGCTTTAACCGCAAGGTCTTAGAATTCTAATAGTAGGTTAGCATCTTATAGTAGAGCGTAATAATTAGTCTCTACTTGCTAGATGCTTCGCTTAATAATACCATTTTAATAAGAACCTTCGTATATTATAATTAGTTTATAATAAACTCCTTATTTTACCTATTTGTTAAGCTTTGCCTTAATCTCTAATGCGTTATTAGACCTAATAGCTATTAGCTTTAACTAGGTCTAGCGTTCTTCTATTACTTTTTAAGTTTCCAGCTTTTCTATAAGCTTAGATTTAGTCTTAGCGCAAATGGTCTATATCTGCTAAGTGGAGTTATCTACTATTTAAGAAAACCAATTATTTCCTTTAATTGAGGTTGTAAATAGTCTAATAGTATTAATAGATATTAGCGCTAGTATTGAATCTTTTTATAGACTAAGCTTAGTTTGCGTCCGATTTCGAAGTTTTATTAGCTTGCAAATTCGGTATATTAGGCGATCCTTTAGTACTTAGATCTTCTATTTTAAAATTAAGACCTTATATAGGCCTTTCAATTTCTCTAGCCTTAAATGTGCGAATCTTCTATACATTAGCTAATACCTTAATAGGCTTTTAGCTTCTAATAGCTTTAGTAGCCTATTTGTTGCGCCATGAGGAGCCTCAGGCACTGAGGCATCTGAGGACTGGCTTATGTAATGTACCCCTGAAGTGGCCACGGAGCACTTCTATAAAGGGAGCTCAGGTATATAGTTAGAGTAGAATTTTACAAGCTTTTACTACCATTGAGAATCCACCTTTAAATATAGTACAATAGTTATTAGCACTATTCGCGACTCTTAGGAGCAAACGATTAAAAATCTACTATGTTTAAAGACTTCTTAAAAAGGTTTTACTACTATTTTTCATCTATTTTCCCTTGCCTATACGTGTTATACGACCTGACTTAACGTTCTAACGCTCTTAGCTAACTAATAGACCTATACTCCTTACCAACCTAGTTAATATAAGCGAGTACTAGCAAAAAGAAGCTTAGGAGCTTAGCTCTAGTGGAGTTATGCTCTAGGATAGGAAGTCATAGCGCATTTAGTACGCTAAGCTAGAGTTTCAGGCTGAATTTCTACGCCTTTAGAAGTATATAAAGAAGCTAAGACAGGTTAATAACCCTAAACTGTATACGATAGAGATAGGAAACTAAGCTCTGCTTTATAAGAATAAAGCTCTACATTTGCTAGATTTAGAAATAGAACTGCTGCAGCTTGAAAAAATTGTGGAAGGACGGGACTAGAGAGTATTGCAAAGCTACTATAAGTTATACTAATAGTAGGAAGCTACCGATTAATAAACGCCAGCTTTACTACTACCCGCGAAGACAACAGCTAAAGACGTAGAGCTAGAGTATAAAATGGCAGTAATATAATATAATCTTATAGTAGAAATGTGGAAAAGGAATAGGAGCTCTTATACTTAGTTATACCATTGGATTATTGAGATAGTATACCCTACTTTGCTTTAAGCAGTGCAATATAACTGTAAGGAAGCGGGGAAACTGTCGATTCAATGGATTATAAAGTACCTGCGCAGGGAACTAGCCCCCTCTGAGGTTAGTATAATAGAGTCAATTCGGGAAGACTATAATACTAAGCTCTTTGAAATAAGGAGTAGCAAAGTGGACCCGAAGACCTGGCTTGCTAGCTTTAGGGAGATCTACTGGGAAGTACGAACGTATAGAATCCCAGAGGTTTAAGGCTCCTTTGCGATTACGAAGTTTCTATAGTTGGTTTACCGCTAGGCTCCTACTTAGTCCTAGCAGATCTAAGCAGAGCTTATTAAAGATAATAAGCTAGGTCTAGAGCAGGGAAAAGATATGGTCCACTACGTCAATTGGTTCTCGAGCTTAATAGAGCGAAGCCTCGCAAGCTCCTTATTAAAGGCAACCCTTGGAGTATACGCCTCGCTTAAAGGAGTAGGCGATTATACTAATCTAGGAGTACTAAGTAAAGGCAAGGCGAAGAAGACTCTCGAAGGGAGCGTTAAAAAGTGCCCTTGCCCTTAGGTCAAAAATCACTTCTAGAACCTAGAGGAGTGTAATAGGCTGAAATACGCCTTAACTAGCGCTAAGGAAAGTACGCTTCGAAACCTCCCTAGTTATAACGAGGTCAAAAGAACGTATAAAAACCTTACTTCCTCGGAATGGAAAGAGCTCCGAGCTAAGCTCTCCTATATTAAACAAGCTCCTATAGATTAATTTAAGGAAAGAACATCTGCTGAAGCTTTAAAGAGCGGCAAATCTAAGATTATAGCCGCCCTCCTAGATCCAACTCTCTTTAAAGACTTTACCCTAGGAATATACTCCACCCTTAGAGCTCCCTACGCTCTCTCAAATATAACCCTACTCGACAACTGCGCTGCGACGCACCTTATTAATCGAGAGGAGCTTCTAGTTCTTGGATCATTGAAAATTGCATATCCCTAGGACTATATAGAGGCAGGGAGCTCGAGTCTGCTAATAAGGGGGAGGGGTATACGTCTGATAAAAGGGGTTCTCGCCGATAGAGGAGACTTAGAGCTTAGGAATATAGCGCTTATAGATAGGTTTAATATTAATATTATCTTAGAGCCTCTTTTAAAGAAGGCTGGGGTATAGTATATAGGCCTAGACGCGACGCTCTAAAGGGGTATAGTAGATAATAACATAGTTGTAAAGTAGCTAGAGCGTAGGTCGAATGTCATAGTGTTTGAATATAAGCCTATCAACTTTTATAACGCTCTTACCTCGCTATACTATGCTCAACCAACCTGCCTAGCTTTCCCTACTTTACAACAGCGTCTGCGAAGCCAATATAAACCCCTAAGGAGCAGCGTATTCCTAAGAGCTAGGAACGATTCGGCAGATATTTTAGTACCTTCGATTAGGCTATCTAGGAGCTAAGGCGCTCAAGAAGCTTATGCTAAACGCAAAGGGGGTGAAAATCAAGGGGAAGCTACAAATCAATTGTAAAGCTTGCGCTTAGGCAAAAGCTAAGCAAAAGCCTTTTAGGAGAGAGTCAGATTTCAAGGCTCTAAGACCGTTCTTTAGGTGCTCCTAGGACCTATTTAACTATAGTATATCAAGCCTCTCCTTAGAAAGCTGGCTTCTCCTGATTAAGGATGAATTTAATAGGAAGTTATTTGGATATACTCTGCTTTATAAGTCCCTAATGCTAGTTCTAGGAGCTCTTCAATCTTTTAAAGTATAGGTGAAGCGCTATTATAGCCTCTCCCTATGTATTCTAAGGAGCGATAATGATACCTTAGTATTCCTCTTATAAGGAGCATCGAAATATAGAGAGTAGTACGAAGCTAAAGGCATAGAGGTAGAAGTCACTCTATCTTATACTTATAAACCAAATGGAGCTTCTGAGAGAGCGGGAGCAGAGATCATTGAAAAGGCACTTACTATACTAATCTCTACTAACCTCTCGGAGCACCTATGGCCTAAAGCCGTACTAGCTGTAATATACCTTTATAATATCGGCCTATTAAAGCGCAGGGGATAGAAGAGTCTAAATGAGGTGCTTTAGCTCTAGTTTAAATAATACTTTAGGTAGTATGATCCGCAGATTACTATAAAGCTTACTACCGATTTAAGATTAGAATAGGGGGGTATAAAAGCGTATAGAGCGCGCGCGTACCTATTGGCAAAGGAGAGGGAAGCTCTAAAGAATAAGAGAGCTTTTAAAATTATGCTATAAAGGCATATTGGATACCTAGTTGGTTACTGCGCTACTAATATATATAGGATCTAGGTGCCTAAGCTCTAAAAGGTTATAATCTCTTGAAACGTCGAATTCGATAAGTCTAAATTCTACTTTAAGGAGTACGAAAAGGTGGCTGGCCACCTGCTCCTAATTATTAAGGAGATCGTGCAAATGATCGAGGAGGAGGAGGAGGAAGCTTAGGACGCTGAGTTAATCGTTGAGAATATAGAGGGAGCTTTAGACGAGCAGCCTGCGGATAACCTGGTAGAGGGTGAGCTTATTAATCTTTTACCTATAGAAGCTCTAAGCTCAGATCTATCGAGGGCTCTTGTCTCCTATAAGGCTACTCATAGCGTTTCTACTCTAGCTACTCAGGAGCAGCTGCCTAGTAGCGAAGGGTTAGACGCTCTAAGACAACTGTCAATAGTTGGGAGGAGCGTCGAAAGCGATATTATAAATGCCAGTTCCGCTAGGGAGCGCAATACCAGGCCTTTAGTTGCTATATGGACTAAGCAATCGCAAGGGCAGGAGCAGGCCCCTTAATTACTGGAAGCTTTACTATAGGCAACTGGTGAAGAAGCACGCCAGCTCTTATTAGAAGCACCGATCGATCGGGAGCTACGCTAGGATATAGAAGCTCTTAAGGGTAATACTGAAAGAGGGAGCTCTTTGAAACTAATAGAAGCTCAGCCTAAAGTACTTGATATAAGGGCCTTTCGAAAACGCAAGAAGCCTGATGAGGAGCAGGAAATGGTACCTATACCGCTCTATAGGTCAAAAAGGAGAAGAGGGAGTAGGAATACCATATATGCAACGTGCGTTAGAGATCTCCTATTGGCCCTTAAAGAACTTAAAACACATTAGTTAGAGTAGGTAAATAGCTTTATATTAACTTTCTGGCTAAGTTAAGAGCCTGCGAGAACTGATGGAGAAGAGTATAAAGCGGTATACTGCATTATTGCTGCGGCGACTTAATCTGGAAGCTCTGGAGGAAACTCTATCCTTCCTATTCTACCTTAAGATAAGCTTCCTAAAGCGCCAACTCACTAGAAGGAGCTTGCAAATTACCCTTTTGGAGAGCAATTTAAAGAGGGAGCCAGAACTGAGATTAAGAACCTAGAAGCGCGCAATTGCTAAAGAGTGATCGATAGAAGCGAGGCTACTATAAGGCCTATACTACTAAAGTGGGTCTTTAACTATAAGCTAAACTCCTCTAGGGAGATTAGCCGCTTTAGGTTAAGAATAGTAGTAAGGGGAGATCTTTAGGAGAAAGCTTCTATTTTCTCTACCTATGCTGCGACGCTTGCATTAAGATCTTTTAAGGTTATAATAGCGATCGCTGCTAAATTCGATATAGAGCTCTGATAGTTCGACGTTATCAACGCCTTTATAAATGCTAAGAGAGACCCTTAGAGTGCGCCAGTTGTTTGCTTCTTACCAGATGGTTAGAAGTAGAAAGATAAGGTAGTAGAGCTCGATCGCGCCTTATATGGCCTTTGAGACTCCTTAGCGCTCTAGTATAAGGATTTTACTAGTACTTTAAAGTCTCTAAAGCTTACCCCTCTTAGTGAGGAGCCTTGCATATTCGTTAATAAGGATAGGACTGTATTTATAGCCTTTTACGTTAATGATATATAAGTAATGTACTACTCCTCCTATATAGAAGAAGCTTAGAAGACTATAAAGGGACTGCGCGAAGCATACGAATTAATAGCTATAGGAGATGTTGAGTGGTTCTTAGGGGTGAGAGTCTCTTGAGATAGGAAGCAGGGTATAATTACTCTGCTCTATGACGCTTATATTGAGAAGATGGCAAAGAGGTTCGGCCTTAATATAGGGCGTTTCCCTAGTACGCCGCTCTCCTACTTCGAACTTAAAAAGAACTATGAAACAGCTCCTTACTCGAGAATTAAGGAGTTCTAGGAAAAAGTAGGCTCCGCCTTATATATAGCTATTATGCTGCGCCTAGATATAGCTTTTGCAATCGCCTAGCTATCTCATTTCTATATAAACCTAAGCTCCGAACACCTTGAAGCTATCAATTGGACAATTCGCTACCTTTTTAGTATACGCTTCTTAGGAATCACTTATAGTTGATTTAATAGATCAAATAACTTAGTAGTATCGTTAGATGCTTTCTTTGCAGATGATCCAGAGATAAGGCGCTCCTCCTACGGTTTTATTATATTCCTATTTAGAGGAGCAATCATTTGGAAAGCCTCGAAGCAACCGACAGTTACTACTTCTACTATAGAGGCTGAGTTCCTAGGAGTAGCGCATATAGCGAAGGAGATGATGGCGTTAAAGAGGTTCTTTAAGGAAATAGAGCTTGAGGTGGAAGCTCTATAGTCCATATTTTGCGATAATCAATAGATAATACGGCTTATTATAAGAGACTCTTAAAGGATCTCTACGAAGCTCCGACATATTGATATACATAATATATGGCTACGATAGGAGTATTAAAAAGGGAGCTTTCAAGTGGCCTATCTCCCTACTGAGGATATATACGCAGATGGCCTTACTAAAAACCTTCCTCGACAAAAGTTCGAGAGCTTTATTAAGCTTTTGAACCTCTAAGACGCAAGAGGTCTAGTCGAGAAGCTAGCATTTTAAATGCTCTATAATCCTTTCATATCTCCTTTGTAATAGCGAGTGGGAAGGAAGCGCAAGATAGGGTTCAATTTTCCTTATACTAATATATAGGGAGGCTTAAAACCAACTCCCTTAGATAATCAGAACCTTTAATAGCTTTGCGAATAATATAAGGGCGCGTCTCCGTCGAGAAGCAACCGACTCCTCTGGTGGCATAGCCCTAGGAGCCGCCTGGGGAGCAACGCCGGGAGCAACAACAGGAGCAGCCGCAAGAGCCTCAAAAGCCTTTGCAAGGCGGGCGGCGAGGCCAAGAGGTGCTATAATCGGCGGCGGCGGGAGCTCCTGACCGATTGGTTCTAGGAAGCTATTAGCTATAGTATGAGAAAGCTTATGATTAATATACCCTTTGATGATACTACTTCCTCTATCTCTCTCCGGCGCGCCTTCCGAAGCTCCTCTCTTACCTTCCTTTTGGTGGCAGCGAGGCCCTAAACTGCTTATTAGTGGCAAACCACCTAAAGGGAGCTTGAGAACGTACTGTGGAGTCACTGTCGTTCTCCTCTAATAAGAATATATAATCTTCCTACGCCTTTAAGGCGCTGATGGGAAGCTCCTGGCACGCGTGGCCTCCCTTCGTATAACGAAAGCAGCGTACTCCTACCGTGCTATTAAAGCATACGCCAGCCGACTTCCCAGCTAGGAAGCTCCGAACGCACCCCTTATACGGTATATTCCTTATTAGCCCCTGCTCTGGCTTGCGACGGGAGGAGGGAGCTGCGGAGGGGACCGCCGGTATTCTAGGAACCACGGCCTAGGGGGTAGCGGAGAGGGGAGGCGCGCTCCCTCTCGAGGGTGTCACTACGTCGAACGTCTTAGGCGCGTTGTCATCCTCCTGCTATCTGCCGCGCTAAGAAGCTCCAAGCTATATTTAAGTACGACGACTTTGCTATAAGTCTTTAGCAGGAGTAAGGGAGCACGATTAGGAAGCTTATAGTAGTAGCCCTACTAGGGCGCTCCTTAGAGTTGTTGTTGCTGTTCTCTATTTTAAAGTGATTATTTGAAGAAGTATAAGGAAGGAAAGCTTTATAGGGGAAAAACGCGTACTTTTATAGGCGCGCTGCCTTTGTTGACTTTCCTTTGTCACCTGATTTAGCTTCCATTTTATAGAGGAAGCACTTAGAACGCGCTTCCTCTTTTATTTATTATAGCTTTGTCAAGCAATTTTCATTATTTTAGAAGCTAGGGAGTATGATAAAGGAGTCTTATATACTAGATCTGGCGCTAGTTATAGCTGAGCCTAGCTTGGGAGCTGCTTCTCACCTAGGGGGTGTATTGCGCTATAAGGAGCCTCAGGCACTGAGGCATCTGAGGACTGGCTTATATAATGTACCCCTGAAGTGGCTACGGAGCACTTCTATAAAGGGAGCTCAGGTATATAGTTAGAGTAGAATTTTACAAGCTTCTGCCACCACTGAGAATCCACCTCTAAATACAGCACGATACTATTATTAGTCGATACTTTATTATTAGTAGCTAGAAAGGACTAGTAATAGTAGTTTAAGGTTTTACCATTTTCCAGTTGTAAGCCTGGCTCAGGAGTCGTTTTTAGTAAAACCGCAAGATCTACTTGCGGTCCTAGCTTAAGAGTCGTCTTTAACGAATTCGCGAATTTCACTTGCGGTCCTGGCCTAAGAGTCATTATTAGCGAATTTGCAGAATCCACTTGCAATCCTAGCCTAAGAGTCATTTCTGCTAAATTCACTTATAATCCTAGCTTAAGAGTCATCTTTAAGGACACCTTGCACTCTACCTATAGTCTTAGCTTAGGAGTTATTTTTACGAATTTTACTCGCAATCCTAGCTTAAAAGTCCATCTATTCTCCTTATCCTCGCTTAATTATATTAGGGTAAAGAGTGCACTTTCCTTAAAGAAATCCACTTATAGGTTTAGCTTAGGAGTTAATTTCTATAATATTACCTTTAAGATAATATAAAGTCTATTTTTAATTTTAGCCTTAAAGATCACTTTATAATTATTATTTATAAACTATATAAATTGATTATTGAAAACTCCTATACAATTCAACTTTATATAGATCTTATAGTTAAATAAAAGATTAATACCTAAGCTAAGTATAAAGAGAACATTTTATAAAAGGAAAGAAACGCTAGTAATATTCATCTCTACTATACTTATTAAGTTTATATATAACCTTCTACTACTAACCTTAATAAAGCGCCTTTTTATTTTAATAAGTAGGCCTTTAAATAGGTAGGGTTTATTAGTTATATATGCTATATAACTAGTATTATTATACCAATTGGATTTAAGGATCTTATAAAGATCGGCTTTTAAGATATAAGCATCTTTATTATAATTATTATTTAAATTATCAAAAGTGGATTTAGGTTTAAATAACTTACTATTATTATTAGAGGTATCTGCTAAAGTTTTGACTAAATAGCCTTTTCCTTTACCTTTCCTTAATAGTTATAGCCTTTGGTAAGATAAGGGTAGTTTGCTTTTTAACTTTTACTTCAATTGCTTTTTAATATTAAAGCTAGCGACTATATTGATCAATTGCCTTCTAACTTTATAATTAGTAATATTATAAGCACTATTATAGAAGTAGCATCCCTAATAAGCTTAAGGGCTTGTCCTGCGCTCCTTCCTCTTCTTAGGCTTATTATTGCCTTATAACGCAGTATTTGCCGATTTAAAGCGTCCTTTAAGGTCTTACTTAATAGTTCAAAGGAGGTCGATCTTCTTATAGATCTTAAGGTTAGGTTAGACGAGAAGAGATTATTTTATAATAGCGAACTTAGGAGGGAGGCTATTAAGTAGGAAACTAAAAAGCTAAGTTTCCTTAAAAGTCATAGCTATTCTAAGATCTACGGCTTTTACTCTCCTTCTTGCTTTATATAGTATAGACTAAGTAGAGTTTATATTTATATCTATATTCTTACTATCTTTATCTTTTCTATATTAAAATGAAGTAATCTACTATAGTAGATACTAGGTATTAAAGGCAGTTGTCTAAGAGTATTTTGCCTTTAATATATCTTATCTTATCTTTATATTATTATAAACTTGAATAAAATCTCAGTCTTTATCGCTTAAACCTCTATTGATCTTAAGCTTGCATTTAGCTAAGGCCAGCTTATACTCCTTCTCCTTTTCTATATTTAAAATCTGCCTTTAGGATTCTCAGTTATTATCTACTAAAGCTCTTAGGCTAAGCTTATTTAGTATATTTAGCAAATCCTTAGTAGTTATATTAGCTATTAAAGTAGAAGTAGACAAATCGGTAGAGGGAGTATAAAGGGCTATTCTCGCGTATTTAATAAGTGTCTTTTGAATCGCTATTTCAATACCTTTACTCTTAAAGTAAAGCTCTAAATCGTCGAACTATTGTTACTAGTTCTTTTAAGAGAGTTAGAGGTCTTTAGGCTTAGTGTTTCGATCGGAATCGGATGCTATTGCTATTTCGAATAGAATTGCGTTTAAAATCAAATAAATTAAATAGTTAAAGGCACTCCTCCTATCGAAAAGTTAAAATAATTAAATAGTAGGTATTATAAAAGTATTAAATAGGGAGGAAGTCCTCTTATCGAAAAGAGTTTTTAGGCTATAACGCAGAGAATCATACCTCCTACGAAATATAGTAAAGCAAGGAATCATACCTCTTGTAGTACTAAAGGGGTTATAGAGTAAGGAATCACACCTCTTATAATATAGGTTAGCTAAATAGGGAATTATACCTCCTATTCGCCGATTGCTCGCCTCTTACTATAAGTCTTATTCAACTTCCTACTAACAGTTGCAGCATAAGTGCTTTTTAAGGGAAGTCAATAATCTATTATTAGTCTATTTAAGGCTTATAACCTATTGAGCTTAAGTGAGTCGGCGCAGTAGGTAATAGAAACTTCTAGAGGTCGATAGTCGATATATTAATAAGAGTTAGGGAAGGAAGGTTACCCCTTTCTTACCTATAGCTATATACGTATCAATATCCTACTGATTAAGCAGTAGGGTCATATAATAATACATCGGAGTGATAGCTGTATCACCTATCTTAACAAAAGCGCTTATATCAATTAGGAATCCTTAGAAGAATTGATCTATCTATTATATTATAAATACCTTAGGGTCTATTTGTATTAGTTTATTAACCCTTATTATTAAAAGGTATTTAGCCTTTTGCTTTTTAAGCTAATTAAGCACAGTTCTTAAGTTATATTCCTAGTTAAAAGCTAGGAATACTATAGTAAAGTTGATATTACTATCCTTAGGGTCGCTAATCGCTTAGTCCTCCTCTTCCGAAGACGTTTCCTACTTATCCTTATTAATCCTATTACCCTTTGAATATACTCCTTTATCTTCCTATAAGAGGTATACCTTATATATTTTATCTATTGGCTTATACCCTTTAGCTTATCAGCTTACTATATAGCGAGACTTCTAGGCGGCTTTTTCTTCTTCTAAGTGCTTGCTACTATAGTAGTCCTTTTTCTAGTATATAATGTACCTTATATAGCCTGGTTTTAATTAGAAGGTTATTCCTCTTTTATTACCTTAAGCAAACTTTATCTTTCTATTTGAAAAGTGCGCTATAGATTGCCCTTGCTCCTTAGCCAAATGATATTAGGGTCTATTAGTAGCTGAACTAAGGTGCTAGGGTCTAGATGGTCCGTCTTAAGCAACTACTTTTACGCAAGCCTATAAGCTATCTAATAGAGC
Organism: Diplocarpon mali; assembly: GCA_024741835.1. Lineage (NCBI taxonomy): Eukaryota > Fungi > Ascomycota > Leotiomycetes > Helotiales > Drepanopezizaceae > Diplocarpon > Diplocarpon mali. The sequence continues at coordinate 30,345 of JAENRP010000071.1, read as the reverse complement.
TAGGAATGTCGCTAGTAGCTTAAAAAGTGCTATTTAAAATAGCTAATTCCTAGAAATACCTTATATAAGCCTATCTCTAATTGATTGATCGTTCCTTATACTAGTATATAGGCTTAATTGCAAGTTCTATAGCTCCTTAGTATAGTTTTTAAGTTAAGTTAGGATCGGTTTCCCCCTTTAATAGTCTTCTTATTAAAATAAGTCAAATGTCAGCCGAAACCACCTCCCTAGGAATCTGCTACTTCTCTCTTCGGTCTCGTAATTGGCCCGAATAGCCTCTATTAGCTTAGCAAACTTAAAGTTCTTATTTTACAAGTACTAATAGTAGTACATCGAGGCCGAGTCTTATAGTATAGATAAAAAGGCTTTATACTATATGCTCTAGTCTACTAAGGCTCTTTAGTACAAATCGGCAAATATATAAAGCTTTTTATTAAAGTGATCTTTCCTACTTAAGTACTAAGTCTCTTTAGTATATATCTTACTTAGATTTATAAGGGTTTTGGCCTAATCTAAAGTCAAAGGTTCTATAATATACTAGGATGGTTAAGCGTCGCTTCGGTTAAGGTTTAAAAGCGCTCTTAAACCCCTCCTTATAGTAAAGGGTGGTAACGATCCGTCTTTCGGTTAGATCGGCGGCATTAGTATCGGATTCAGGATCTCTAAGTATTGCAAGACTAAGGTCTATTCTAATTAGGGTTAATAAGGTATTCTTTTAAGGTTATACCGTTCGGTTGTTTATTTTAAAGTATCTGCTTTATATAGGTTATCTTACAAAGTGTTATTATTATATCTAAGGTATCCTTGCTAAAGCGAGTCTTAGTATAGTATCTCCTATTTAGCTATAATAACCCTTTAAGCGGGTGGCTCGCTTATTTATATAGACTTAGCAAATTCTAAAGTAGACCTTATTCTATATCTTAAAGATTGTGCTATAACTGAGTTTAGTACTTCTTAAGTTTATAACTTTAGCTAGTCTTCTAGCTACTCATTTCCTTTTTAGTGTATTATATTAAAAAGTGCCTAGCTGATCGAAATGCCCTTCTTATGCTAAATGTATATTTTATAATACTAAAGGTCGTCCCTTAGGCGTTATTAAACGTCCTTATCTAGCGATTTAAAGTCGCTAACTATCTAATCTTAGAATTCCTCTTAAAAGTCCTTAGCAAGGTATAGCCCTCTCCTTTTACTATTTTATAATATCTTTCGAAAGTTCTCTACGTATTAATCTTTTAATCTAAGGGCCTCTTCGCTAGGTTGATCCTCCTAAGGTCTTATATCCCTTTTAAGGTCCTTTAGTATCTAGGGTTACCTTAAATTAAGCGGTATTAATAGTCCCCCTTTAATCATTTCCTAATATTATCTGGATATTGCTTTATGCCCTAATAGGGTCTAAAAGAAGTCCGATATAGTTGTATTTTATATATTATTACGCTATTGTCTAATTATAGTTAGGATACCGATTGCACTCCAGTTTTACCCTAATTGTAATATATGATAGAATGTAAGTAGAAGAGGATAGTATCTACCTTTAAAGTAATAACTCTAGCTAGATTCGCGTACCTTTTGCCTTTTCCCCTTTAGTAGTAACTGATATTACTTTATATATTTAGGTTAGTATTTAAAGTAAGCTGGAAATACAATCAAGTACTCCTTAAAATTAAGAAAGAATTCTTTAGTTTAATAACCTTACTATCTATAGTAAAGGTGCTACTACTAATTAGTATAGGTTTTATACTAGTAATCGATATTTATATAAATATAGTTAAGTACTTATTATTAAAAAGAATCTATTATTATATCTATCTATCTTTATATAACTGAGATAGTACCTTTATACCTTTAAATGTCCTTCCTTCTATATTCCCTCTTAGCTGCATATGGATATCCTTCTAAGGTCCTTTGGCTGAATAGCCGTTTGAAATACATACGAAACCCCTTATATCGCATATGGTATAGCTGTGTAGGATGACCTTAAGAATAAGGATGGCTTGCCTCTTGCATAGGAATCTGCGTACTAATAAATATAGTTATAAAGTAGCTAAAGCGTAGGTCGAATATTATAGTATTTAAATATAAGCCTATTAACTTTTATAATACTCCTAACTTGCTATACTATACTTAACTAACCTACCTAGCTTTCCCTACTTTATAATAGCATCTGCGAAGCTAATATAAAACCCTAAGGAGCAGCGTATTCCTAAGAGCTAAGAACGATTCAGTAGATATTTAGCACCTTCGATCAGGCTATTTAAGAGCTAAGGCGCTTAAGAAGCTTATATTAAATGCAAAAGGGGTAAAGATTAAGGAGAAGCTATAAATCAATTGTAAAGCTTGCGCTTAGGCAAAAGCTAAGCAAAAGCCTTTTAAAAGAGAGTTAGATTTCAAGGCTCTAAGACCGTTCTTTAAGTGCTCCTAGGACCTATTTGACTATAGTATATCAAGCCTCTCTTTAGAAAGCTAGCTTCTCTTAATTAAGGACGAATTTAATCGGAAGTTATTTAGATATACTCTACTTTATAAGTCCCTAACGCTAGTTTTAAGAGCTCTTTAATCTTTTAAAGCATAGGTAAAGCGCTATTACTACCTCTCCTTATATATTCTAAGGAGTAATAATAATACTTTAGTATTCCCTTTATAAAAAGCATTAAAATATAAAGAGTAGTATAAAGTTAAAGGTATAAAGGTAGAAGTCACTCTATCCTATACTTATAAACTAAATAAAGCCTCTAAGAGAGTAGGAGTAAAGATTATTAAAAAGGTACTTACTATACTAATCTCTACTAACCTCTTAAAGCACCTATAGCCTAAAGCCGTACTAGCTGTAATATACTTTTATAATATCGGCCTATTAAAGCGCAAAGGATAAAAGAGTCCAAATAAGGTGCTCTAGCTCTAGTTTAAATAATACTTTAGGTAATATGATCCGCAGATTATTATAAAGCTTACTACCGATTTAAGACTAGAATAGGAGGGTATAAAAGCGTATAGAGCGCGCGCGTACCTATTAGTAAAAGAGATAGAAGCTCTAAAGAATAAGAGAGCTTTTAAAACTATATTATAAAGGCATATTAGATACCTAGTTAATTACTATACTATTAATATATATAGGATCTAAGTGCCTAAGCTTTAAAAGGTTATAATCTCTTAAAATGTTAAGTTTAACAAGTCCAAATTCTACTTTAAGGAGTATAAAAAGGTAGCTGGCCACCTGCTTCCAATTATTAAAGAGATTATATAAATAATTAAAAAGGAGGAGAAGGAAGCTTAAGACGCTAAGTTAATTGTCGAGAATATAAAAGAAGCTTTAAATAAGCAGCCTACGGATAACCTAATAAGAGGTAAGCCTATTAATCTTTTACTAATAAAAGCTCTAAGCTTAGATCTATCGAAGGCTATCGTCTCCTATAAGGCTACTTATAGCATTTCTACTTTAGCTACTTAAGAGCAGCTGCCTAATAGCAAAAGGTTAAACGCTTTAAAACAACTATCAATAGTTAAAAGGAGCGTCGAAAGCAATATTATAACTGCCAATTCTACTAGGGAGCATAATACCAGGCCTCTAGTTACTATATAGACTAAGCAATCGCAAGGGCAGGAGCAGGCCCCTTAATTACTAAAAGCTCTACTATAGGCAACTAATAAAGAAGTACGCCAGCTCTTACTAAAAGCACCAATCAATCAAAAGCTACGCTAAGATATAGAAGCTCTTAAGGATAATACCGAAAGAGAGAGTTCTTTAAAACTAATAGAAGCTTAGCCTAAAGTACTTAATATAAGGGCCTTCTAAAAACGTAAGAAGCCTAATAAAGAGTAGGAAATAGTACCTATACCGCTCCATAGGTCGAAAAGGAGAAGAGGAAGCAGGAATACCATATACGCAATATATATTAAGGATCTCCTACTAGCCTTTAAAGAACCTAAAATACATTAATTAAAGCAGATAAATAGCTTTATATTAACTTTCTAGCTAAGTCAAGAGCTTATAAGAACTAATAGAGAAGAGTATAAAGCAATATACTATATTATTACTATAGTGACTTAATCTAAAAGCTCTAAAGGAAACTCTACCCTTCCAATTCCACTTTAAGACAAGCTTCCTAAAGCGCCAACTTACTAAAAGGAGCTTGCAAATCACCCTTTTAAAGAGCAATTTAAAGAGGGAACTAGAACTAAGATTAAGAACCTAGAAGCGCGCAATTACTAAAGAGTAATCGACAAAAGCAAGGCTACTATAAGGCCTATACTACTAAAGTGGGTCTTTAACTATAAGCTAAACTCCTCTAAGGAGATTAGCCGCTTTAAGTCAAGAATAGTAGTAAGGGGAGATCTTTAAAAGGAAGCTTCTATTTTCTCTACCTATATTGCGACGCTTATATCAAGATCTTTTAAAGTTATAATAGCAATCGCTACTAAATTTAATATAAAGCTCCGATAGTTCGATATTATTAACGCCTTTATAAATGCTAAAAGAGACCCTTAAAGCGTGCTAATTATTTACTTCTTACTAGATGGTTAAAAGCAGAAAGATAAGGTAGTAGAGCTCGATCGCGCCTTATATAGCCTTTAAGACTCCTTAGCGCTCTAATATAGGGATTTCACTAATACTCTAAAGTCTCTAAAGCTTACCCCTCTTAATAAAGAGCCTTACATATTTATTAATAAAGATAGGACTATATTTATAACCTTCTACATTAATAATATATAAGTAATATACTACTCCTCTTATATAGAAGAAGCTTAGAAGACTATAAAGGGACTGCGCAAAGTATACAAATTAATAGTTATAAAAGATATTAAGTAGTTCTTAAGGGTAAGAGTCTCTTAAGATAAGAAGCAGGGTATAATTACTTTACTTTATAATGCTTATATTAAGAAGATAGTAAAAAGGTTTAGCCTTAATATAAAGCGTTTCCCTAATACGCCGCTCCTTTACTTCAAATTTAAAAAGAACTATAAAATAGCTCCCTACTTAAGAATTAAGGAGTTCTAAGAAAAAGTAGGCTCTGCCTTATATATAGCTATTATACTATACTTAAATATAACTTTTACAATCGCCTAGCTATCTCATTTCTATATAAACCTAAGCTTTAAATACTTTAAAGCTATCAATTAGATAATTCGCTACCTTTTCAATATACGCTTCCTAAGAATCACTTATAATCGATTTAGCAAATTAAATAACTTAATAGTATCGTCAGATGCTTCCTTTATAAATAATCCAAAGATAAGGCGCTCCTCCTACGGTTTTATTATATTCCTATTTAAAAGAGTAATCATTTAAAAGGCCTTAAAGCAACCGATAGTTACTACTTCTACTATAGAGGCTAAGCTCCTAAGAGTAGCGCATATAGCAAAGGAGATAATAGCTTTAATAAGGTTCTTTAAGGAAATAGAGCTTAAGGTAGAAGCTTTATAATCCATATTTTACAATAATCAATAGATAATATAGCTTATTATAAAAGACTATTAAAGGATTTCTATAAAGCTTTAATATATTAATATATATAATATATAGCTATAATAGAAGCACTAAAAAGGGAGCTTTCAAGTGGCCTATCTCCCTACTAAGGATATATATGCTAATAGCCTTATTAAAAACCTTCCTTAATAAAAGTTTAAAAGCTTTATTAAGCTTTTAAACCTCTAAGACGCAAGAGGTCTAATTAAAAAGCTAGCATTTTAAATGCTCTATAATCCTTTTATATCTCCTTTATAAATAGCAAGTGGGAAGGAAGCGTAAAATAGGGTTTAATTTTCCTTATACTAATATATAAAAAGGCCTAAAACCAACTCCCTTAGATAATCAGAACCTCTAATAGCTCTGCGAATAATATAAAGGCGCGTCCCTACCGAAAAGCAACCGACTCCTCTAGTGGCATAGCCCTAGGAGCCGCCTGGGGAGCAACGCCGGAAGCAATAATAGGAGCAGCCGCAGGAGCCTTAAAAGCCTTTATAAGGCAGGCGGCGAGGCTAAGAGGTGCCATAATCGGCAGCAGGAGCTCCTAAGCCACTAGTTCTAAGAAGCTATTAGCTATAGTATAAGAAAGCTTATAATAATATACCCTTTAATAATACTACCTCCTCTATCTTTCTCTAGCGCGCCTTCCGAAGCTCCTCTCTTACCTTCCTTTTAATAGCAGTAAGGCCTTAAACTGCTTATTAGTAGCAAACCACTTAAAGGGAGCTTAAGAACGTACTGCGGCATTACTATCGTTCTCCTTTAATAAAAACATATAATCTTCCTACGCCTTTAAAGCGCCGATAGGAAGCTCTTAGCACGCGTAGCCTCCCTTTATATAACAAAAGCAGTATACTCCTACTATACTATTAAAGTATACGCCAGCCGACTTCTTAGCTAAAAAGCTTTAAACGCACCCCTTATATAGTATATTCCTTATCAGCCCCTGCTTCGGTTTGCAATAGGAGGAGGAAGCTATAGAAGGGACCGCTAGTATTCTAGGAACCGCGGCCTAAGGGGTAGCGGAGAAAGGAGGAGGCGCGCTCCCTCTTAAGGGTATTACTATATTAAACGTCTTAAGCGCATTATTATCGTCTTACTATTTGCCGCGCTAAGAAGCTTTAAGCTGTGTTCGGGCATAACGACTTCGCTATAAGTCTATTAGTAGGAGTAAGGAAGCATAATCAGAAAGCGTATAGTAGTAGCCCTAGTAGGGCGCTCCTTAGAGTTATTATTACTATTCTCTATTTTAAAGTGATTATTTAAAAAAGTATAAGGAAAGAAAGCTTTATAAGGAAAAACGCGTACTTTTATAGGCGCGCTACCTTTATTAACTTTCCTTTATCACCTAATTTAGCTTCTATTCTATAAAGGAAGCACCTAGACCGCGCTCCCTCTTTCATTTATTATAGCTTTATTAAGCAATTTTCATTATTCTAAAAGCTAAAGAGTATAATAAAGGAGTCTTATATACTAGATCTAGCGCTAGTTATAACTAAGCTTAGCTAAGAGCTGCTTCTTACCTAAGGGGTATATTATACTATAAAGAGCCTTAGGCGCTAAGGCCTTTAAAGACTGGCTTATATAATATACCCCTGAAGTGGCCACGGAGCACTTCTATAAAGGGAGCTCAGATATACAGTTAGAGTAGAATTTTACAAGCTTCTGCCACCACTGAGAATCCACCTCTAAATACAGCACAACAAACGCGTTGCACTCTTGCTTGTCCATGGGCCCGTCGTCTCTCATCGGTCCTCGGCAGCCTGAGGACCACCTCAGTTCTCACCCCCACGATCCGACACCAAACAAGTCCTGCGTCTGCAAAGGACTCTAGAGGATTGCAGTCCAGTCCCGCCCGAGATCGAGATGCTCTCCGTCCGCTGTAATGTGCGACGGCACATCTGTAGATGTGTACTTTGACAGGGCGTAGAATCCAGCACGTCGAGCTCTATTCTCGAACCGTCAAAAGCCCCTGCTTAGGTTTATTGCAGAAGCCAGATTCCCGTCTACCAGAAGATACTTTGTCGCAGCCGGACGGATGCTCCACGGCACTGCACCGCACGGGAAAGTCAACTTCAACCCTGCGAGGCCACCCACGATGCCTGCAGAGTCGTACGTGGAGCCAGCCCCCTGGCATTGCGCAAGCAGTGATAGACGGCGAAGTACTCGTGATGTTTGCGTCGTAGCCCCCGGCTGGGGTAGATACCAGAAGCTCTCTACTGTAGAGGATGGTAAGGGCTTCATCGATTTGGCTTTGCTACGGCTCCACTTTCCGCCCTGATCTTCGTACGTTTTACAAGAACATACAGTTCAGGGGAGGCGACGCAACGGTGTACCGAGGCAGCAGTCTTGTGCGGCGTGGATGCGTTGCAGTGGCCGTGGCCGTGTACGTGGTAAGTTTGGAGTAGATGCCCAGGTCGCGGATATACTCTTCACAGTCTCTCGGGGAGGAGAAAAGAAAGCTTGGCCTGCTCCAAGGAGCTTACCCCTTGAAGTGAGAAGCCTTGTATATTCGTCAATAAGGAGAGGACCGTACGAATAGCCTTCTAGGTCGACGTTTATTGTGTGGGGCCAAGTAGTGTTTCCAGTTGTAGCAGTACGTGGCTATGGAGAGGGAGAGGAAGAGAGATGTATTCATTTACACGACATATACCAAGGGAGTTGTATAGAGTTGTATCGACCCTCGGGCCCAAGAGGAGGCGGACCGGCTACCTAGTACGAAGGAATATATCTTGATGTGTATTAAGCGCATGCGAGACGACTGCATCCGTAATAATGTATACTTATATCTATTCCAGATATACATACGTATCTATCAATATATCCCAGACAGCAGCACCTCATCGCAACTCCACACCCCTCGTTGACCGTCGCCATCCGACGTGAACGTCCCGTGATCACCGTTTACCGCATTGTACCTCCAGCTAAGGTGCCGGGACGGTATCGCGGCGGATCACGAAACGATCGACTTTTGAAACAGGCTGCACCGCACCACAGCCGAGTCTTGGCATCCTCGTCCATTGGTCGCTTTGTCACCTTCTTAGCTCCCGCCTGGACGACCTACCTCGAACTCGAGAAATTCCTTACACGACCTAGTTTGTTCTCTCTCTCTCTCTCTCCCCCCCTCCCTCTTCTCTCTCTCAACCATCCTCACAATCACGCAACTCCTGACGGGTCACCACGATACTGTCGAACCACACCCTCACTGAATTGTACCTGCCGCTCGGTCCTGAAGGAATTGGAATCGGGCGCCTTCCTCTCCTTTTGGCTCTGGTTCTTCGTCGACTGACAGTCCGCCCATCATGTTGACCTTCAGGAGAGCTCTGATAGCGGCTGCGTGCTTTGTCACTCTGCTTTTCCTCTTCGGTCGCTCAGGTACCGCTCCCAGCGACCAGTTACCTTCCCAGGCCGCCGGCTTGGGGCATGCTCCCCAACAGACATCCCAGGCGGGCCACGCAAAAACAACGCCCGCTCCCAGCTCGAGCAAGCTGCTGCCCGGAAAGGAGAAGAAGCCCACGGCAGGCCAGCAGCTGCTGACGGACATGTCGCGGGCAACCCTCGCCGAGAAGCTGGCGTACCAGTTCCCCTACGACGTCGAGAGCAAGTTCCCCGCCTATATCTGGCAGACGTGGAAGTGGACCCCCGCGTCGGGAGAGTTTGGCGAGAACTTGAGACCGGCGGAGGCGTCGTGGAGCGAGAAGCACCCGGGCTTCGTACACGAGGTCATCACGGATCAGGTCTCGGTGCACTTCCTGAGGCATCTCTACGCGGCGGTGCCAGAGGTCTTGCAGGCGTACACCGCAATGCCACTGCCGGTGCTGAAGGCCGATTTCTTCCGATACCTGATTCTGCTGGCCAGAGGGGGGATCTACTCGGACATTGACACGTATGCGCTGAAGTCGGCTTCGGAGTGGTTACCGGAGAGCGTGCCCCGGGACGCCGTGGGACTGGTCGTCGGCATCGAAGCGGATCCCGACCGGGACGACTGGGCCGAATGGTACTCGAGACGGATCCAATTCTGCCAGTGGACCATCCAATCCAAGCCTGGCCACCCGGTGCTGAGGAATATCGTTGCAAACATCACAGAGGAGACCATCAGGAAGCAGAAGCTGGGGACCTTGAAGGGACTCAAGGATGACAAGGTCATTGAATACACGGGGCCTGGCGTGTGGACCGATACGATCTTTGACTTCTTGAATGACAAGAAGTACTTCGACATGCGTGCCAGTCATGAGAACATCACCTGGAAGGACTTCACGGGCATGACGGCTGCAAAGACAATTGGCGATGTGGTGGTCTTGCCCATCACCAGCTTCAGTCCTGGTGTCGGGCAGATGGGAGCTGAGGACTACGAGCACCCAATGGCATTCGTCAAGCATGAGTTTGAGGGTAAGCTTTCAACTACCTGGGCGGGTCTTCCCTCTCTTTCGGATCTAACCCCTCGCAGGTTCATGGAAACCGGAGAGGCTGCGACACATTCAACCGAAGGCCGACCCCAACGACTTCAAAAAGAACCCTTAAGCAGCAAGCAAGTGCCGACCGACATTTCCCAGCTCCGCTGTATATCATCACACACGACTTCTTCAACTACCACACTCGAAGGAGTCTTGGGACTATGTCCGTCCGCGGCGCACTCTACTGACTCAGCAACCGGCAGGCCCTTGTGTTCCCCTCTGGTTTGTAGCGCACCACCCTTTGTAGAGGTTAGGATCGGGTGGCAGCCCTTGCTACGAGAAATAAATTTCCTTTTTCAAGACAGCAAATCCGTCATCGGAGAGCGGCGATACGCAGAGTTGGATGGGACGCAGCTTGTATTGGATGGAAGCGGCACGCAGGAACATCCTGCGAGATCTTGGAATGGCTGGCTACCTGCTGTGAGCTAAGCGGCGGAGGAGGATTCAGAGCGCAAGAATGCAGGGTCTAGGGCGGGCGAGAATACAGAGAAAATGCGAGTTTTTCAAGCGCTGAAATCTTGTATATTAGATGATAGAGGGTCTTTCTTTTCGCTTGTACGGCTTTGCCTGCCACTCCAGCCGTTGGCCGGACAGGGTGGACGGCGCGGGAATGGATGGGTGCTATCGGGCCAGCCGAGGGTCGCTGCCCCGGGGGGAGCGCGCAGCATTGGTCGGTGGAGCTGGCTGTCTAGAGAGGTCCAGAGGGAGAGAATAGACATGGAACCTGGACGAGAATGTCTGCTTGCTGAGTTTGGACTGATCTCTGGTCTGATGTGATGGCGGCTAGAGCGCCGAGCTGCGCTGCTTGATCGTGACAAAACTGGTTTGGCTCGATGGCAGCGCAACTCTGTCCGCAATTCTGTCGGGTCTGCTGGTCTCGTAATCCTCTCCCTCCTCGTGGTGCTACCGCAGAGATCTCACCCAGTCCGCCTACCTACGTCCTATCGATGTGCAACTGGTATTCAAACCTCATACCAAACCCCGACGCCATCTCCAGGTCATGTTCTTCTTGTTGCCGCGTAGCAATCGATATCCTCTGGCAGATAATGGTCCCAAGGACACAAGATACAATGCCATGTACGCAAATGAAGCTACGAGTCCGACATGTCCCAAGAGGTCGGGGTGTGTATTTAGGAGGCTCCATCGACCCGCGGCAGAGAGCCCGGTGTTTTTTCGGAGGAGGTCAGCAAGCTAGAGAGCTTTGGGACAAGCTTCAATTAATTGGTGGGTCGCCTCCATTACCCAAGCTCAGGTCGGTCGGTAGAGGATTGCATTTCCCCCCTCACCATGCCCACTTCCGCTGCCTTGCACGACAAAGAGGAGGGGGAGAGTCTGGACCACGGCGAGGACAATGGCCGTTTGATGCTTCTGCCACGATGAGGAGATCCGCCGCCGGACGACTGGTTGGGCAGTCCATTGCTGGATGGAAGAGAGGCCTAGGCAGGCGGCGCTTCCTGACGAGTAGTTATGCTGCTGGGCCTACCGAGGTTGGTTTGCTTCTCTTGCCCTCTCCTCCTCTTCCCCCTCCCTCCCTTTCAACCTTACCAACCACTTCCCCTCCCTCCCTTTCAACCTTACCAACCACTTCCACCTCCAC
>JAENRP010000071.1:0-15757 GCA_024741835.1 Diplocarpon mali | reverse complement strand
GAGCTGTGGCGCGACGAGACAGCATCCAAGCTACCAATAAGCGACATAAATGTGTATCTGCGAAGGAAGTTCCTCGTTTTGGTGTAGCGACCGCGCCATTATTCTACATCCGTGGATCTCTCTTTCCAAGCGCAAGAGACAACAAGCCCTCTCAATGCGAGCTCGACACGCCACGCCGCACTCACTCCCCAGATCCAGGCGCAGGATGCTTCTGAAACAACATATCGATCCTCTCTAGCAAGTCTCGGCCCAGTCCTCCGTCAAGGCTCTCTACTCCACATCGCGCATCCTGGCCCTTCCCATGGCGGATCATCGTTCCCAGCTCGTCGAGCAGATCGACCGTCTCTTCTGGGCTCGCGATCCAAGCCGTAGTTCCTACGACCCTGGCCTTGAAATCGTTACTCCCCGCACTCAAAAATTGATCCCCCACATGCAGAGTCCTCTCTCCTTTAATCGCCTCCCCCCCCCCCTTGCCACCGCGGCCGAAATACTCCTGACAGACCAACACGCCCCAGCTCTTGTCCCCGATATCAACAAACACATCGTTGCCCCCATTGAAAGCGCAGAACGGCAATTGGCGTCCTACGTCGCTCATCTCCAGCTTCTTCTGAACAACGAGCACAGTTTCCTCGAGCGATTCGCGGGGGAACTTCGCGCCGGGGAGCGAGGGGATAATTCCCACGGCGCGTTCTTTGCGCAGGATGGTGGCTTGGAGGGAGAGGTTCTGCACACATTCGCGCAGTGAGAACTCGGCGAGATCGAGCAGGGTGGTGATGGTCGCTTGGGTCCAGGTCGACATGCTGGGGAGGATCCAGGAGCGTCGGGGGAGGTGTTGGAGGAGGTAGGGTGAGGACTCGTTGTAGACGAAGAGGAAGTTTGACTCGCCGCCTGAAGTGGTTAGTGTGGCAGTCAACGGGAATGGGCGAGCAAAAAGCTTACCCATTACCATGAGGTTCTGCTTTTGAGCAGTGGTGAGGAGGGTGGATGCTTTGACAGCCTCAAGGAGGCCGTGGAGACGGCCGTAGTACCGCTCTGCTTCTGTGTAGCCAGCTGCTGTGACGATCCCAATCTTCGTGTCGTTGCTCATCAGATCTGCCTCTCGCAGATCAACAAATCGCTAGATTCTGGAACACAGACGGGCACTTACATATGATCCTCTCAATAACCGGATTCGACGGCTCCAGGCTCTTCCCATCATCGTACCTACTAGTTCATCAGCCTTTGACATCCAAATCCACATCCATCGACAATAACGTAGACAACCCACAAAGTAACATCACCATCAAACGTTGCCAGATCTAGTGGTCCACTCGCGGTAACACCCATCAACTGCGCCGTATTCAAGATAAGCCTGATATCATTAAACGACGGCGGAACGAAGCGTCTTGATGAGATATATCGTCTCCGATCTTGGTAGCGGAAGGCATCTGCTAGTGGGAGACGGGTGAAGAATGTACCGATGCTGGGAACAAGCAGTTTGAGCTTCGATTGGCCTTGCAGTCCGACTTTTTGATGTTCGACTGCTGTTCTTCAGTGATCGTACAATCACAGAATCGTGATGATGACTCTTGACGAACAGTAGAAGCAGCTGAGTTGGCAGGAAACTTACTATGATCCTCAATCATACGCTCAACATCCAACATGATCTCCGCATAGCGGTGGTGTGCCATTTCAGCCATCTGCTCGACTGTCTTGTCTCGGGTCTCGAATACACCTGTTGGCTGGGAGTGTAGCACGAAGGGGACGGCGAGGAGACCCTTGATCCATTCTTATAATTTTTCAGTGTAATTCCTCGAATTACTGTCCGGACGAGAGCGTGGAAGAGCATTGAGAGGTGATGAGAAAGACAAAAAACGGAGGAAAGGTATAGCGAGAAAGGAGACGTCAGAAACATGATATAGAAACAATAAACTGCAACATGCTATGATCGGGAAAGGCCTCGGAAACTCTCTTGAGTGTGTGGTAGTATAGGATTCTTGCAATGCTTAAATACCAATCTCAAGCACGTACAGCTTCCCATAATCCCCCCAAATTCCTCTCAGATTCCATGTCGTATCTCGAACCAAATAATGATGAAATGTAAACGCCCTACGCATCAAAAGTACCACGGCACCCCGTAAGCGCAATAGCAAAGGAAACGGTCTATATCAAAGGGGAAGTTAAGGAGATAGATCGCGCAAAGAACCTCACAACAGCCCCTACCTCCCTTACTCAGAATCATTACGAAAAACGAAAAAAGGAAAAAGGAGGAGAATTTTTGGAGCAGTTTATAGCAGAGTAGAGTAGACCGAGCGGGGGAGGAAGGGGGAACGAACCTATAAACTGATCTCTCCTATGCGTCTTCAACGCATCTGGTTCCCATCAGCTCCAATCCGATGGAACTCAATCATTGCATCCCATCCCATCCTCCTACCCCGGAAGTACACCCAGTCCAGTCCGTCCGCCTTCCCAAGCCCGATACACCAAAGACTAAATATCAACCAAGCCCCATGGGTCAGAATGGCGAGTTTCAGGATGGTTACTCACACTCAACGCGATACCTCGTCGTCATTTTGACACTTTCCCGTTCCTTATCCTTCCCTCCAACACTCCAGATTCCAATTCCGAACACTCAATTGAATACTAATCATTCCTTATCACACTGCTATCTCAGCAACGGGCTTCAGTCCCAACCCACCTCGTTCTCCAATATCCTAGGCGTGGGTTTGAATGACAGATCACGGTTTTCGTGGTTGGGATCGCATCGTGGGTTGTAAATTTATGTATCCGGAGAATGGAGAAAGACGAGAAGACGTTACGTCACGTAAGGGCGAGGTCGAGAGGCTTACTCACCTTTGTTGTTCACCGCCTCAATCTTTGCCGCGGGAGGTTTGCTTTCGAGGTCGAACCAAATGTTTTGGGATTAGCCGAGATCCGATAATCATCTTGATCCCTGCGGAGAAGCAAGGGAATGCTTAAAGGTTTGGAGGTAAAATTACCTTCTATTAATCGTTGTATACCCTCTACTACTTACGCGTTGCGTCACTAAATCTTAATCGAAAGCTAAGGGGCTTATTAAATGAATTATAAAATTGAATATGATTGTAGATATTTTCAAAGAAGACTGAATCATTAATATAGCGCAACGTTTTTCGTATTACTGAAATACGATTACGAATACTAAAACCTTGGACAGAATAATAGATTTCTCCTATCGCTGCCTTAGATTTGGCAAGCTATTGCTATTAAATCGTTAAGAAAGAAGACCTTTATTTAAGCTAGTTTAAAGGGAACCTTCTATTCTGTAGGCTTCTCTTTTAACTTAGTATAAAAGTTACTTAAGTAAGAAAGTGTTTTCAACTGTTGTCTAGCGGTTTTTATACAATATGTTTTAAAGTATTGGAAGTCGATAAAAAGGATTTATCCAAAGAAAAAGAATATCCTTAAGAGAGCTCGATTTTTTCGATCTTAGCGTAGGAAAGAAGAAGAACCTACTAAAGCATATACATTATATATTACTATTATATTTGCTGATATTACTTAATAGGAAATCTTTAATAAGTGCCCTACAGCCTTAAATATCTTGAACCTTATCAGCTAAGTATAGGGATTTATAAACGAACGAATAGAGAAAACAATAATTAATATAATAAATTATAGATAGTATAGGGTACTATAAAGCTTAATAAGAGGTCTTAGCTAATGATGATAGGAAGAGATCTGATATTTAAAAGGAACGGGTATACTTGCAACGATACAGAACCGCTGGTGTTGCGGAATCAAGTATGGTAGTAACAATAGGTGCCAACGCGTATTCTATAGGTCTAATAAGAAGAAAATGAAGGGGTTGGAGAACTCTCGAATAGAGAGTCTACCAACTTAAATACACAGGCCAGAGGCCCTATTGCCCGTTCCTGTAATGTTATACAAGCATATCCTGGTACACCTAACAAGAGTAGAAGCTGGGGTGACCCTGTTTCATACATATGTCCCAAACTTATAAACGTCGCAACTCCGTGGCGCCATCGTTATAATACTACTTAAAGCTATTTATAAGCTCTTAAAGCTGCCATATTGCAAGTTATTAGCTAAGCTAATTCTATTTATAAGATAATGCTAAGATCTGTATATATTAAATGAGGCACAAGATTAGTTTAGAGACTACAGAATCCAGGTTATAAACTAGCCTATATATATCTTAGTTATAAACCCTATTAAGCATATTCAATAGACCTTCAAGTCTATTTCATTTAAGCGCTACTTAATTATCCATTTATTAAGGAATAACCAAGCAAATATAGCTAAACTACAGTGATAGGTTAAAGAGGCAGTTCTATAAGAGCTTATCAATAAGCTTATCAATTTCATGCCTATACGGCTGTAAGCTTTAAGAAAGGCTAAGGGCTAGTATAATAAAAACTAAAGCCCTAAAATAGAGCTTTCGAAAGGTTCTATTATTAGCTCTATATCTTTATTATTAATGGAACTATAAGGTTTTAGATATATAAGAAGGTAGGTAAGTTAAAGCAGGGTAAGCCTAGATATAGGGCGTGCACAATGATTAATAGAAGGTAAATTTACCTAGCCATAATATAAGCCAAAGTAGCAGCTACTCTTGTTACGGTATATCTTACGAAGAGTCCATACTGGCCAGATATTCTCGCGAGGTATGTTGTAGGTTGTCTACGCGTTGATTGATATTTGGAGCTCTGCCTGCAACCTGCTTGCAATCCTGTACAACATTCTTGACATTCTCTCGAGGTTCGGAGACTCGGAGATGACCATGTCACTGTCCCAGCCTCACTCAGACAATCCAACGACCTCAACCTCCAACCCCCCCTCCCATTATAAGAATGTTATTCTCTTCAAGCTCTAGGGGGAAAACAGGCCAAGGCTATCGGAACACTCGCAACCCATCAAAGACCTCTCTTAGCATCCTTTGCCTTCCACCCCCTCAGCGGCGGCTCCGGTCCTGGGACCTCCGGTCTCCCGCTCAGCACATCAACAATATGCTTCAAATCTAACCAGTACTCATCCTTCGGCCGCCTATTCGCCCAGTCGGTCTCGTTCTCCTCTACCTCCTTCATAGAAGAGAGCACGACCTTGGCGCCCTTGATGCCGATGACCGTCACAGCCTGCGGATCCTCGAGGATCGTCTTGTCGGTTCTGTCTTCGTATTTCTCAATGTGCTCGATGCACTTGATTGCGAGGCGCACGGCGCGGGTTCGGTCCATGGGCGAAGGGGTCCCACCTTGTTGGACGTGGCCGGGTATGCTGTCGCGGGATTCGAAGCGGTTGTTTGCTTCCTCGCGGATCATGTCAGCAATCATTTTGGCGGTGTAGACTTTAGAAGCCTTCTCGTTGACGATAATGAGTCGACCGGCGCGGGATTGACCGGAATCTTCTTGGAATACTTTCTTCAGGTGCTTGATATCCGCCGCGAGCATGTCGATGTTGATGCCCTCTTCTGGGGTGTAGACGGCCACGGCACCGACAGCGAGACCAGCGAGTGTCGCAACGTAACCAGACCGGCCACCTTGCGATTCAATAACGAATACTCGGCGGCGAGAGGCAGAAGCTGATTGCTTGATGGTATCGCAATAACGAACCAACTCATTCAGACAAGTATCGGAACCCAGGGAGTATTCTGAGCCAGGAACATTGTTCGAGATGGTGGCAGGTAGAAGTGTCATTGGGATACAGAAGGGAGAATAGTCCCTTTGTGCCCGACGAAGTTGAGAGAGGGCGTGGAAACCCTCGAATCCGCCCACTATGAAGAGACCATCGAAATCGTACTTCTTGAAGAGGCTCGCCAGGAGTTCCAACCCAGATTCGGAAGGAAGTTCACGATTTGTGCCAATTTCAGATCCTCCTTTGCTGGCCCAGTTGTCAACCTCCAGCCAGTCAAATGCCCGGACTGATCCCAGAGGGCTGTCGTCGTGATGGCGGGCAAGCCCAGCGAATCCATTGTGGATAGCAATCGGTGTATGGCCTCGGGTCAGGCAGTATGCCACGGCAGCTCTAGTAGCAGCGTTCATACCTCCTGCAGGGGCCCCAACATGGATGATGGCAATTCGCATGTGCTGAAGTTAATGAGCAGGAAAACATGGAAATCGGCATCGAAACTCACCTTCTTGTCAGGAAGCCTCAATTTGTCATCCAGACCAGTTGCAGTCGTAGTCATATAAGATTGGTAGGAATCCGAAAACTCGGTATCTCGCATGCTCATTGCTTTGTCGAAGTCCCGGGCTTGGATTGCTTTCGCGACCTCTTTCGTGTCTAGCACCGCTTGAACAAGAGGCTTTCGCGTGATCTTGTTTTCGGTAATGGCAATAAATGGTGTTGGCGTGTCTGGTGTAGCCTCCAACACTGCATTAACGGCTTCCACCCCTTGCAACGTAGAGAGATATCGATCATAAGCACATGCAACACCTCCCCGTTGGACATGGCCGAGTGTAGTGATACGAGTGTCTAAGGCCAGGCCCTTCTTGTCGGCAAGCAGACCTTTGATCTCTTCCGAGGTAATCTTGTTGCCGTCTTGATCGTGCGCACCTTCAGCCACAATAACAATGGTCTTCCGTTTCCCAGTTTTACGGTGCTATCAGGCAGTCAGTGAGAAGCTCGGCTCGTCTCTCGTAGAACTTACCCTGGCTACGATTCTGCACATATCCTCCCTCCAGTCCCCTGCTCGCGGCTTTTCGGGTATGAAGACAAAGTCGGCCCCAGTTGCAACACCTGCCATAAGTGCCAGCCATCCACAGTGTCTGCCCATTACTTCGATGACAAATGCTCGAGAGTGTGACGAGGCTGTAGCCTCGATGAAATCGACCATCTCGCATATTCTGCTCAACGCCGAGTAACATCCAATTGTGGCATCCGTCCCCGACATATCATTATCAATCGATCCCACGAGTCCGACGATGTTGAGATGCGTGAAAGGCTTGATCTGCTCCGCCGTCAATTCCTTGGTAGCAACCAATTCCTCTAACAGACCTGGCCACTCGGACCGGAACTTGTCTGCACCAGTCAGAGACCCATCACCGCCGCAGATGATCAGAGCATCAATGCCGTTGAGAATGAGGTTTTTGGCCGCTATGAGCCGGCCCGGGCGCTCGTAGAACTCCATGCATCTTGCAGTACCGATCAGAGTGCCGCCTTCGGACAGCCAGCCGCGAACTTGCGACCATTCAAATCTTCGTATGTTCCCGTCCACCAGGCCTTGATATCCTTCCAGTACGCAGTATGCCTGTCAAAATTGAGCATCTTTTCTAGGTGCAGAGAGCGATACGAACACTGCAATACATACCTCGCAGCCTTTCTCGATGGCTATTCTGACCACTGCCCTGATAGCACCATTCATGCCTGGGGAGTCGCCCCCGCTGGTCATCATAGCGATGCGTTTCTTGGCCCCGAGGGACGTCTGAAAAGAAGGAGGAGAAGGAGGAGGAGGAGCCATTTGGACGGTGAGGATGGATAGGGATGTTGTCTACACGAACCGAGGAGAAGCAAGTAAACAAATCGACCTTTTCTTATCGGTTCTTTAGGGCTAGCCTCAGCGGGGAGACGCGGTTGCGCCGGTGAATGGGTAGCCAGGTGTCTACGGTACGTAGGTGGGTACTTATGCGTTTAGGTAGTACTCGTCAGGAAGCAGCAGGTATAAGGATTGAGATGTGAATATAATCTAAACGCCAGCAATGGCGGGGTATGAGAGTTGAGTTTTCTGGCAGAATGCGGATTTGGTGGGCCAAGCTCTTGGAGGGGTTAGGATTCTTTATCGCTCGGTATCGACGGGCATGAAAATTGTAATCCGCTGCAACTACTAAACTCTATCTACTTTTTACTATAGTGGAGCCCGCAGACTACAGAAAAAGTACAACATCTTTATTTTCTCTAGGTGCTTTAAATGAATCCCTCCTGGATGTCATTGGCACATCTCCAGAGTCCTGTTCACCGTTTCTGTCATCTCCGTACTCGTACCTTACCGAGTTGTGCTTGTCTTCCACACATACAAATTCAATAAAAATGGCATCTATCCCGAGCGAGTTCCCAATTTCTCTGAGTACATGGCCTATTCAAAGCAGCGAGGACGCCCTCCCTTCTATCATCCAGCGCATCAACTTTGAGCGCGGCGGCTTCCAGAACATCACAGAAGAGAGCCTACGTCAGGAGATCGTCGAGGAGGAGTCGGACAATGAGAAGGACAATACCTCGAGTTCAAGTGAAGACGTGGAGGAACCGGATAGAGCGAAGGACCTGGTTGTTGCGCGAGATGAGCTTATTTTGCAGATTGAGTAAGTGTCTTTCCCAGATCCCCAAGACGTGCCAGTGCTAACCTGACCTAGAGGGGCTCATCAGAATGCGATGCTCGCCCTAGACTTCATATCACTGCTCCTCTCGAAAGACGCCCCTATTCAAGCCGGTCTCTCGCTATCCCCAGATCTCCAGCAGATAGTTGGGACGAAGACACTCGGCGCGGACAAGCTGGCTGCCCCGAGGGCCACGGATGCGCAAAAGCAGGACAACAAGAATGTGGCCAAGGGTTGGAAGATCCAGCATCTTAATCAGACCGTGGAATCGATTCTGGCCTCCGCTACTAGGCTCGAGAAGGAGATCGAGCATGAAACGAAATACTGGGAGCAGGTGCTGGCTGTGAGCGAGAAGGGCTGGGCAATCTGCAGACTGCCAAACCAGAAGCACATCCTAGGAGTCCGGTTCGGATTCTCAGAAGCCTCCCCTGCGTTTAAGAGTCGCAGTCTCGCTGCCCTTCAGCGCAATGCGGACGGGACAATATCCCTGGGTCAGGGTCTGGCCAATGCCGAACCACGAACGCTTCGAGTGCGCATCCAGACGGAAGGCGAGTACACGGGATGCTCCAGTATTCCGAGGCCAGTCCCACAAGATTCTCCCATTGAATCCTTGATCCTGCAAGCTCGCAACACCATCTTCTCGGAAGAGCTCTGGCAAGAGCTGAGCCGAGAGTCTCGCACCTTGGAACCCGTGCAAGCGAGAGACAACACCCTGATCTTCCAATTGTCAGCCACCAAGACCATGGTCATCGACCTCATCCCTCTCGAAGATCAGAGCAGCGCATACTCCGGACTCGATGACGCCCTTGCGGAAAGCCTCTTCCTCGCCCTGAGCCTCCTTCTCAGCTATGCCCACCGTAAAGCCTTGGAACGACGCTCCCAACTCCCCCCTCCCATCTCGAGCGACAAGCGCCCTAACCCACCACTCTCCCTCTTTCGCCTCCTCATAGCGCGCGCTCGCCATCAAGGAACTGTCTCCCAGCTCCATGGCCTCTTCCGGCCTCTGCTCGAAGTGCTTCGCGCCACCTCCCTGGCCCACTTACCGACCTACTCTCTTGTCCCCAAGTTCTGGCCAGCACCCCCGAACTCGAGGCTCTCCGTCGCTGAACGCACCATTCTCGCCCTCACCACT
Organism: Diplocarpon mali; assembly: GCA_024741835.1. NCBI lineage: Eukaryota > Fungi > Ascomycota > Leotiomycetes > Helotiales > Drepanopezizaceae > Diplocarpon > Diplocarpon mali. The sequence continues at coordinate 6,340 of JAENRP010000071.1, read as the reverse complement.
CATCTCGAGGCGATTGTAACCTTCACCATCACGCCCTCGACAACCCTCACAATCCACGCCCGGACTCACTGCCAGCCAGCCCTCTTTACACAGTTTACGCTCTCCCTCTCCCCCTCCTCCCCGCTGCACGCAACCTGTCCCCCAGTGCAACGCCTAGAATCCTTCAACGTGCTACGTGAATACATATACCACGCAACAACCTGCGCGCTCGCCTCTCTCTTCCTCCCCCCCTGCCCGTCCATCGTCACCTCGACCTGGACACAGACAGCCCACCCCAACATCCTGCACCGTCACGTTCCCCGCTCCTCCAACCACAATCCCACAGTCGGCTCCACAACCGCCTCTCAAACAAAACAACTCTCCTTCACCCTACGTCAGGAGCCCTTCGGCGCCAGTGGCAATCGCTATTCAATCACTGTTCTGCGCGCACAATGGGAATGGGCGCGTGGCGAGCTGAGCGGGACGCCGGTGATGGCGTGGACAGATAAGAGTTTTGCGAGTGCGTATACGCGCCCCAACCCCGACATTGCCCAAGAAAAGGAGGAAGAAAAAGAGAAAGACAAAGGGAAGAGAAGACTAAAAGTCATCCAAGGCGAGGGTTTCTATGAGTGGATCGCGGCGTATCCGTGTGAAGGGCTGACGTGGGAGGAGGGGGAGGGAGTGGTGGTCTGGAGTCTGGAACAGGTGATGCTGGCTGCTGGGCGGTAGAGCAGTGTCTTGGTACGCGACTTGAGGGTTCAGGTTTCTAATTTTGAGTGATGGTCAGTTGTCATCATACTTTGAGGCTTATTGAGCTCTTGCAGGGTGGCACTCATGGCGGTTTTTCTCTACATGGATCTTATGGGAAGGACTGTTGACTGCCATTTTACACCCATGGAATATATGTCGAGCATGAACCCTAATTACTGGAACAGTGTCCAGGTATCAACGAGATTTCTTGATCACGCGAGTACACTGGCAGGAAACTCTCAAAAACGCTTCATATCAAGAGAGTCACTGGCTAAAGACGCTTGGCAGAAGCAAATATTATCTCCGTTCTTGTATGACCAAGCCTGATCCTAACTCCCTCGTAATCATTCGCAACATGTAGCAAGGCGGTGCTCTTGATCCTCTCAGTTAAATCTATTTACAGCTAGCCTACCCATCGAGGCTGATACCGGGCAGGAGAAAGAGAAAATGTAAAACAGGTTCAATCCGCATCCATATTGCCGTTTAGCATAGCAGGCCGTATTCCGTGCTGGCTAGTGCGCGGAGAGCACAGGGTATGTGTAAGAGTAGAGTGAGTTGGCGTATCTAGACCTTGCTCAAGAATGTACGGCTACGGGTTCGGTATGCTTTCCTTAAGCAGGAGAATTCCTGACCTTCGTTTGTTGAAATTGCCTAGTAGCGTTGCACACGATACGGTACTTATACATCTTTGTTTTCGTCAATAGCCTCGGTGATTGTGGCGGCAACAATATACGATATCAATCAACAACCCCCAAGAGGGGAAGATGGTGGGGTCCTTGGTTCACCCAGAACCCTCACCCTCCACAGCGATAGCGACTATGGGATAATCCATCCTTCACAACTTCGGCCCAATCATGCCCTAAGTATTGGTGTAGACGGAAGGGCCCTCAAGGACGACACCTGACTTCGAGTCATCAGTCAGAGCCGACTTCTTAATTTTTCCATCCTTGACAGCTTTCTTGCTGCGCTTTTTGGGTGCAGGTTTGGCTTCCTCAGGATAAGAGTCATTCGCAACAGCATCTTCGTCGGCGGGCTCTGCCTTCACGGCCTTCTTTCCACCCAGAGCGCGCTTCTTTGGAGCGATCACGGGTACAGGCACATTGAAATCCTCTTCATTCTTGTGGAATTGGTCGTCTCCAGCAGTTCCAGACATCTCGGCATCCTGTTCCTCCTTCTTGACGCCCTTGGCGCGGGACTTCCTGGCTGGAGCTGGATTTGCCTCGGCAGTCATCTCGTCAATCTCCTCTTCTTTCTTGATAGCCTTCTTTGCACGAGACTTCTTTGAGGGCACTGGCTTCGAGTCCTCAATTGTAGCTTCTGACACCTCGCCATACTCTTCTTTCTTGACTTCCTTCAAACGAGTCTTGGAAGCTGGCTTGGCTGGCTTGATGTCTTCGCCGTTTTCAGAGTCGGCCTTTTCTTTAATGGCGCGCTTCTTTTTTACTGGTGTGGCTTCATCTCTGTCGACTTCAACTTTGGCACGCTTCTTGCCAGCTGCTGTTCCCTCACCCAACTGTGCGTCCAGGTCAGCTTGAATTATCGCAACTTTGGCTGCGAGCCTCGAGATAATTGCTCCATTGGCACGCAACTTAGCTATCTAGCTTGCAATACGGCAATTTCAGCCTTCATCTGGTCAAGTGCGTGGGTACATGCCATTTGGTCTTTTCCGCTTTTCTTTTTCTCTTTAGTACGAAGTCCTACAGCACCGAGAACATTCATCTCTGGGTCCTTGAGAGAGGGACCTATTAGCGGACGGAAAAAAGATAGGCTCAAATGAAGCTGGTCGGCAAGTAACTCACGCCGTTGAAATCATATTCGTCAATGAGGCCTTGGGTGATGCATCGTCGAACCTTCTCCTGCAGTTCAGGCTTTCTTTCCAAGCTGTTCTTCTCGATACCTTCACTATCGTAGCCATCGAGCATATCCCATCGGTAGGTTCCTGGGTTAGCGGGATCTAAAATAAGGTTCCGAATGCCCTCAATCACCTTGCCCGTAACGCAGCCCCTACAAGCCATCAGTACCAAGCAGCGGGGCTACTTCGATCAACCCACCAGTGACGCCATTTCCATGATCCACGGTCTTCAAATGGTACCCACTATTGCATTTTAAATCAGTAAACTCCGTAGGATGTGGTAGAAATTCAGAAAACCCACAACGCCAAGTCGGAGGTCATCCTTGTCAATCTTGATGCCGGCGGCCTTGCACTCAGTAGAGTTGCAGCCTGCACGGGCGGTTGAGGCTGTTTCTGGGTAGGGTACAAATTGTCAGTCATATATGTAGTCTTCACTCTAGAGTTTGGAAAGCATTGGAATCATCGACCCCGACAGACTTTGCGGCCGACGAGTAGTATCACATCCCGTGTCTGAAGCGAAGAGTCTCATCCATGGTAAATGAGAGAAGCATGCCCTCAGCAGGTGAATACACACTCACCAACTCTGTAAGGCATGTTTATTCATGAGAGTTGTGATTGTCGTCCTGCAGTCCTGGTCAAGGGGCGTCGAAATGACAGCTTTACTAATTCGCCACAACGCGTACTTCTGTCCTAGCAAGGATTGAGATGTCTATTGCTTTAGTATGTAGAATCGCAGGAAGAATACTAGACATACCCTTAAAGTGAAGACAAGACGTGGGTGTATTGAGTGAAGGAGGTGGAATAGATGATGGAGGTGAGGTTTAGGAGCAAATTGAATAAGTCCTTGCCAAGCCCTGCGTAGCGAGATATGATTCAACTCTGATACGGCATCTAGGTTGTTAGAAATATACAAGGTACGGAGATTGCGTATAGAACGGAGACTAAGGCTTAGTAAGCCTACCTTATATATATACTATAGAGACCTGGAATTGGATGAATCACGTGATAAAAGTCATATGATAGGGCAGGGCCAATAGGAGGATAAAAGGGGACCTCTGTAACGACATAGAACCACCGAAGTGCAAGATCAAGTATAGTAGCAAGAAGTGGTGCAAAAGGCGTATTCTTTAAGTCTAATACGAAAGAAATGAAGAAGTTAAAGAACCCTCCTTATAAGAGAGCCCTTCTCCCTTATATATATAAGTAGCTTAAGGCTCTTTGCCTATTTACGTGATATTATGTAAAAATATCCTTTTATACCTTTAGGGTCGATTCGAAATAACCTTATATCGAATCGAGATTATAAAACCTTAAAACGCCGTACTCTTAAGTAATTATACTAATTAGGGGTACGGCTGTTATACTACCTTCCCCCTTTGAGAACGCTTGCTTATAAGCGTTAGTAGGTTGTAACGATTTTCGTATAGTAATATACTTAGCGCGTTATTATGCGAACGGTACTGTTTTATATTTAGTTTAGCGTAAGTCGCGTTATATATTTAAATTTGTTTTTCCCTTTATAAGATCTTCTTTCTTTAGTATAATAACTATATATAATTGTATAAGTCCCTTACTCTTATTACTATAGTATAAAGCTAATATATAATAGTAGAAATAATTACTTATTGGTACGCAGATTCCTATGCAAGAGGCAAGCTGCCCTCGTTCCTAGGGTCATCCTATACAGCTATACCATATGCGATATAAGGGGTTTCTATTGAGATGGGTGATATAGCTATCACTCTGATGTATTATCATATGACCCTACTGCTTAGTTAGTAGGATATTAATACGTATATAGCTATAGGGAAGAAAGGGGTAACCTTCCTTCTCTAACTCTTATTAATATATCGACCATCGACTTTTAAAAGCCTCCTTTACCTACTGCGCCAACTTACTTAAGCTTAATAGGTTATAAGCCTTAGATAGACCGATAATAGATTATTAACTTCCCTTAGAAAGTACTTGCGCTGCAACTATTAGTAGGAAGTTGAATAAGACTTATAGTAAGAGGCGAGCAATCGGCGAATAAGAGGTATAATTCCCTATTTAGCCAACTTATATTATAAGAGGTATGATTCCTTACTCTATAACCCTTTAGTACTGCAAAAGGTATAATTCCTTACTTTACTATATTTTATAAGAGGTATAATTCCTTGCGTTATAGCTTAAAAACCCTTTTCGATAAGAGGACTTCCTTCCTATTTAATACTTTTATAATACCTGCTATTTAAATCATTTCGACTTTTCGATAGGAGGAGTGCCTTTAACTATTTAATTTATTTGATTTTAATACAATTCTATTCGAAATGGTAATAGCTTCTAATTCCGATCGAAATACTAAACCTAAAGACCTCTAACTCTTTTAAAAGAACTAGCAATAATGGTTTAATAATTTAAAGCTTTACTTTAAAAGCAAAGGCATTGAAATAGCGATTTAAAAGACACTTATTAAATATGCGAGAATAGCCCTTTATACTCCTTCTACTAATTCGTCTACTTCTACTTTAATAGCTAATATAATTACTAAGGATTTGCTAAATATATTAAATAAGCTTAGCTTAAGAGCTTTAGTAGATAATAACTAAGAATCCTAAAGGTAGATTTTAAATATAGAAAAGGAGAAGGAGTATAGGCTAGCCTTAGCTAAATGCAAGTTTAAGATTAATAGAGGTTTAAGTAATAAAGACCGAGATTTTATTCGAATTTATAATAATATAAAGATAAGATAGGATACTTTAAAGGCAAAATACTTTTAAATAACTACTTTTAATACTTAGCATCTACTATAGCAAATCACTTTATTTTAATATAAAAAAGATAAAGATAGTAAAGATATAGATATAAATATAAATTCTACCTAATCTATACTATATAAAGTAAAGAGGAAAGTAAGAGCCGCAGATCCTAGGATAGCTATGACTTTTAAGGAAACTTAGCTTTTTAGTTTCCTACTTAATAGCCTCCTTCTTAAGTTCGCTATTATAAAATAATCTCTTCTTATTTAACCTAACCTTAAGATCTATAAGAAGATCGACCTCCTTCGAACTATTAAGTAAGACCTTAAAGGACGCTCTAAATTAGCAAATGCTATATTATAAGGCAATAATAAGCTTAAGAAGAAGAAGGAGCGTAGGATAAGCCCTTAAGCTTATTAGAGATACTACTTCTATAATAGTACTTATAATATTACTAATTATAAAGTTAGAAGGCAATTGATCGATATAGTCGCTAGCTTTAATATTAAAAAGCAATTGAAGCAGAAGTTAAGAAGTAAACTGCCCTTATCCTATTAAAGGCCGCAACTACTAAGGAAAGGCAAAGGAAAAGGCTATTTAGCTAAAACTTTAGCAGATACCTTTAATAATAATAGTAGGTTATTTAAATTTAAATCCACTTTTAGTAATTTAAATGATAATTATAATAAAGATGCCTACGTTTTAAAAGCCGNCGATCTTTATAAGATCTTTAAATCCGATTAGTATAATAATACTAATTATATAGTATATATAATTAATAAATCCTACCTATTTAAAGGCCTGCTTATTAAAATAAAAAGGCGCTCTATTAAAGTTAATAATAGAAGGTTATATATAAATTCGATAGGTATAATAAAGATAAATATTATTAGCGTTTCTTTCCTTTTATAAAATGTTTTCCTTATACTTAGCTTAAGTATTAATCTTTTATTTAGCTATAAGATCTATATAAAGTTAAATTATATAAGAGTTTTTAATAATCAATTTATATAATTTATAA
>JAENRP010000070.1:137003-174589 GCA_024741835.1 Diplocarpon mali | reverse complement strand
GGGAAAACATACAAAAGATTGGATTACTCGAAAGATAGGAGATAATGAGCTATACAATTCAGATTGTATAGAAGATCGATACCAAAGGAAGATTGGATGGATGTTTTAGGGTATAATATCAGGGAAGTACGGCCGATATAAGGGGTTATTTTGGGAAAAGGATTGGGAGACGATTAATGAAGGTTCTTACTTTGGAATCATTATCCCTTTGATTCAAGAGCTTCTTTCAAAGTACCCAGAGCTCAAATTTCAATAAGATAACGCAAAAGGGCACGCTTCTAAGTATACGCAATTAGTATTTGAAGCAATTAGGATTACTCCTATATCCTGGCCACCTTATTCCCCTGATTTGAATCCAATTGAGACTATATGGGATTATATGAAGGATTATATAGAGGAGAAATACCCTAATATTCACAGCTCTTACAATAGACTACGAGCAGCAGTACTTGAAGCTTGGGAATCAATAACAGTTGAGATGATTAGAGATTTGATTAGGGAAATGCCGAATAGATGTAAAGTAGTGATTGACGCAGAAGGTGGCTATACAAAATACTAAGGAATTCAATAAAAGCAGCATTGCCAAGAATCTAGCGTGCACAGATAGGAAACCTCAAATTATTACACCCTGTACGAAGTATAAGCAGTAGTTAGCTTCAGTCCGAGACCGACTGCAAGTCAACGCCGACCTGTATCCGAATGAGCGAGCTCGCTAAGCCCTCATTTGGGGATCCACTATAGGACAAGCCCGAACGTACCTCGAACCCTAGTACCTTTCGGAGACTAACCCCTTTTGGAACTGTCAAGAAATGGTGGAACTGCTAAGCAGTTACTTTTTAACTGGCCAAGAGGTGGACCTATTTCGATCCACTTTTCATCACCTTTATATAAGAGAAGCCGGTCATTCTAGAGAAACTTTCCTTCAGTTTCGGGCCTGATTCTAATCTGCCGCGATCTAAGGAGAGGTCTTAAGATCTAAGTAGTTCTTCTTTATATAGAATAAGATTACCCCCTAGCTTAGAGCTGCCTACGCTTTAGCTAAGGCCTCTTAGGGGAAGGACTATACTATTATAGTTAACTAATTGAATGCCTTCGATGCCGAACGCTGAAGTAACCAACTTCTCAACCCTTCGACTGGAAGCAAGGCGACCCTGGTATTATACCGGAAGACATCCGGTTCGCTCCTTGACAAGGCCGCTCGCGGTCCGAGCGCTGGAAATACCACCCGAGTTTCTGGGCTACTAGCCCCGAAGCCTACCACCCCTTTTCGCTAAGATACGCCAGCTAAGGCTAGTTCTCCTGCTTTGCCCCTTAAGCAAGCCACCTATTGGACCTATGGCAAAACTGGTCACTATAAGACCGAGTGCCCTTCTGCAGGTAAGATTAATGCCTTAGAAGATGTAGAGGAAGATGATCCGACTTTAGACTCAACTAAGAACGGGGTTGAAACGGAGGAAGATTAGGAAAACGAAGAGGCCTAGGAAAAGACTCCTACTTAGGCCTGCGAAAGTGCGACTTATCGAAGCTAGACCTTAACTCTTTAATAGGAGGGAAGCAATTCCTAACCTCTTGTACTATTAGTATAAATGGACTTGGAGTATCGTTATCAGCTTTAGCAGATACTAGAGCCCTTAGTTACCTGTTTTTAAATCGTTCCCTTTCCGTACGTCTTTCGAGAGCGACTGGCTTTAAAATTCTTCCTCTTCTAGCCCCTATTCCTATCTGTGGATTTTAGAATACCGTTTGCGCGCAAGCTATATACTATATGCGCTTTCACTTGACAATTGATGGAAGGCGTATTTATAACTGCCCTTGGGTTATTCTCGACTTAGGCGAGCGCGACGCTATTATTAGAGTCAAATGGATGCGCCGATTCCGACTCAAACTTAATCTAAAGGAAAACCGATTCGTATGGCCTTCGTATTACCCCTTATCTCCCCGATTCGCGAAGGAAATCGTCATTCGTCTTCCCCCTTCTAAAGGACTTCGGATCCGATCCGATTATCAAGCCGACGTCAATCGCAGAGAACGAGAAATGGCTATAGACGAAGCTCGATAGATCAATGGAAGACAGTCTTGCATCAATTTGGTAGTCCCAGCTAGGCGCAAGATCCCTATTGCCATTACTAGGCCAGCGCCCCTGCCTTTAACTAAGCCAGATCCAGGAATACCGCCTAATACGAATCGACTACGTTTTGACCCTGTTCGCAAATGCCCTAAAGCCGCAGTTCTTATTTGCGAAATCAGTACTAACGCCTTTTATTATAATATGAAGCGTAAGGAGACTGAGTTCTTTTAAACTAGTATTTACAAAGTAGATAGGATTTTAAAGGAAAGATATAAGCCTGAGAATCCCGATGTCGAAAAGCTAATCAACGATCGACTCCCAAAACAGTACCGATCTCTAAGATAAGCCTTTTTAAAAAGGGATGCAGATACCCTCCCTCCCTATTGGTACTACGATTATAAGATATAGCTGGAAGGGCCCCTGCCTAACGCCTATTCGCCCCTCTACCGCCAATCTACTAAGGAGCTTAAGGTTATAAAGGAGTACTTACTTGAGAATTTAGACAAAGGCTTTATCGAGATAAGTACTAGCCCCTTTGCTTCGCCAGTGCTATTTGTAAAGAAGGCCGACGGTAGCCTCCGATTTTGCATAGACTACCAGAAGCTAAACGCACTAACTCGGAAAGACGCTTACCCGATTCCGAGGATAGACGAGCTTTTAGGGCGAGTATTTAAAGCTAAGATTTTTACGAAACTAGATATTCGAGCTGCTTTTAATCGGATACGAATGGACCCTGAATCAGAGGAATATACTACCTTTCGAATAAGGTACGGATCCTACAAATGCAAGGTTCTCCTATTTGGCTTCTATAACGGACCTAGTACTTACTAGCGGTATATGAATGATATTCTTTTAAATTACTTAGATGATTTTTGCATAGCGTATTTAGATGACATTTTGATTTACTCTAAGAATATTAAGGAGCACTAGGGCCATATTGAAAGGGTGCTGAAACGACTCTTAGAGGCTGGCCTCCAAGCAGATATCAAGAAGTGCGAGTTCTATATTACTTGAACTCGATATCTCGGCTACGTTCTAACGACGACCGGGATCGAACCGGACCTTGAAAAGGTCGAACTATTGCGCAATTGGAAGTACCCGAAAACTGTCACTAGAGTGAAGTCCTACCTAGGATTTTGTGGGTTCTACCGACAATTCATTCGCAACTTCGGGCTAATCGCCAAACCCCTCTCGGTTCTGACCCGACCGATGGTGCCCTGGAATTGGACGGAAGAGTGCTGAATTGCTTTTAAAGAGCTTCGCAAGCAGTTGCTCTCAATTTAGCGGATTTACCATTTTGACCCCGACTTGCCTACAAAGCTGGAAACTAATGCTTCTAACAGCGTTATCGCCAGAGTACTTTCTCAGCAACACTCTGATAAGCAATAGTACCCAATTGGCTTCTATTCGCATATACTCTCTAGCTATAAACCTAATTAGGAAATATATAATAAGGAACTCTTTACTATCATTGAATCCTGCTATAAATGGAGACCCGAGCTTATATCACTTAAGGAGCGAGTTGATATTTACTCAAATCACCGCTCCCTTAAGTACTTTATAACTACTAAGGTTCTAACTGCGAAATAGTGCCAATAGATGGAATTTCTATCTAACTTCAATTTTCGAATCGTATACACTCTTAGTAAAGACAACTAGAAGGCTGATATTCTTAGCTGCTAAGAGTAGGATATGCCAGTTTATAAATAAGCGAAGCTAGATAGCCGATCCTGAGTTTTGCTTTCCCCTGCCCGGTTGGACACCTGAATTAATACCGAACTGGCCGATAAATTTCTCGCCGAATCTGCCGAAGGCACCCTCGCCCTGATGTTAACCGATAATCCCGATTCGACCCCGAATCGACCTAAGGATTCCTTTGATTTGATCGAGAAGCTTTATTAAGACAACCGCGAATCCTTCTAAGAGATTTGCGCCGACCTCCCTAAGAACTACTCCCTAAAAGACAGATTGCTTTGCTTTAAGGAGCGTCTCTGCGTACGCTGCAATACTCCCTTATGCACTCATCTAATTTAGGAAGCTTATAACCAACCTTCAAGCGCGCACCCTAGTAGCTTAAAGACCTACCAGCTACTCGCTCTTAAGTACTATTAGGTCGGGATAGGTTCGGACTGTAAAAGATTCGTCGCGAACTGCAGACCTTATCAATTCTCGCATTTGAAGACAACTAAATAATAAGGTCTCTTATAGCCCCTCCCTATTCCTAACTATCCTATGCAGCACTTATATATAGATTTTAAGGATTTCCCTCCTAATAAGCACGGCTTTGATCGAATCCTGGTTTTTATAGACCGATTTAGTAAGAGCGCTATTACGATTCCTTATTAAAAAGATATCGACGCTCGAGGAACTGCCCGACTGTTTGTTTAGTGGATTTATCGATTCGGCTATACTCCGGAGACAATTACCTCCGACCGAGGCCCCCAATTCGTCTCCTCATTCTAGAGAGAGTTCTGCTGCATTATTAGTATTAAGATTAAACTCTCTATAGTATACTATAAGGAGACTGACGGCCAAATAGAGATCATAAATAAGTATATTAATTTAAGGCTACAGCCTTTTGTTAATTACTATCAAGATAATTAGAGTAAACTGATTCCGTTAATGGATCGTGCGCAATCGACTCTCTCTTACGCTTCGATCGGTATGACCTTATATTAGCTTAGGTATGGAGTTGCGCCTCGGATAAGTTAGGATTAGATCTCTCCGAAAACGTCCAGCCTGCAGGAGAAATTGAACTAGGCAGAAGCTAAGCTGGTAGTAGAGAGGATGCACGCAGCTTAGGAAGTAGCGAAAGGCAATATAGAACGCGCCTAGGAGAAAATGCATAAGTCTACGAATCAACACTAAAGGGAGATTGATTAGAAACCTAGAGATATAGTCTACCTTTTGATAAAAAATCTTAAGAACTACCGCCCTAGTAGGAAACTGGCCAATCAATGGGATAGTCCTTTCGAGGTTCTTAAGAAGGTAGGCAATTCATATTAGATTAAGCTGCTTATAGGTTCTATAATATACGATGTCTTTGCGCTAGAGCTACTATTCAAAGATCTGCAGAACCCTTTGCTAGGTCAGGAACAACCCTGGCCTACTATAGAAAAGATCGCTAGGTAAGAAGAGTATAAAGTGTCTAAGATACTAGGTGTACGCCTATCTTAAGGAAAGCTAGAGTACTAGGTCAAATGGACTAGTTATAACCCCGATTTGAGTTAGTATCGCGCCTCAAATTTTGCAGGATCCCTATATAAGATTCGCGACTTTCATTAGGCCAATCCTACGAAGCCAGGACCACCTTAGAACCTATAAGCTTGGCTAAAGGCTTAGGAAAGTGGTATAGATGATTACAGTCACTTAGAAGATGATAGGCCGGACGCGAAACAGGTTGGTAAATAAATCTAAAAATACAAATAAAAAAAAAAAAAAGGAGAAAAACAATAAAAATAGAAAAATAATAACGCTGGGCCAACTGCCCCCTCCCCTTACAACTCCTCCGACCCCTCCTCCTCTGCGCTTAGGGAGACAAGCTCCAACTCCGTTCTAGAGCTAGAGCTTGCCTCCCGAATACACCCCCGCCTAGAACGACCCCGACCTCCTCTTCTTGCCGCCGCTGGCGCCGCCCTACTAGCCGCCGCGCCCGACGCTACCCTTGCCACTGCGAGCCCCCCTCTCCCTACGAGAGACTCTGCCGCTACAGCGGTCCGCTCTGCTAACGCGGCGATAGACCCCAGGAGGCCTAGCATAGTTCGGCTGGATTGCTCTAACCTCGCCAGCCGGGACTCGATGAGGTCGCCGCGCTCCTATTAGAAAGTCAGCGGTCGATTCGATACTAATTCGGGTTTAACTTACGGCAACCGTCGCCTAGATCCCCTTTAGCTAGCTTGCTATAGCCTTAGCTATAGAGCAGAGCTCCGCAAGGCTAGCACGCTCTAGTTGGGAGCGGCTAGTCGGAGCCTCTGCGCTGGCCACTAGCAGGAGGTTGACGAGAATCCGGGCGCGCTAGACCGCCTCCTGATAGAGCATCTCGCGGTTCCCTGCCGAAACCGCCTGAGCGTTGTCGTCGTTATCATCGCTGCTGTTATCCTCCTCTTGCTGCTAGGCAGCCTCCTCCTGCCACTCCTCGAGGGCCGCGGACAGCGCTGCGAACTCCTTACCGATATAGGAGGGAAGCTATAAACAAGTGTTAGCGCGACCAGAACTTTGGACTCGATTCAAGGTACTTATAGGGATGCACTCTGCCTTCTGCTCCTGGCACTAGTAGCACTTCTTGCTACGCTCCGATTCGAACTCGCATTCGTGCGTAATGTCGCGCATAAGGCGCCGCACGCACTAATAGCAGCATACGCGGTAGGCCACTGCGAGGGCGCCCGACGGCAGGGGAATTGGCACTATGCGTATTAGATGCGATTCGACCTCGGACTAGGGCAAACTTACTTATAGTAGTTGGTAGTAGTGGTAGTAATTGTTTCTACTACTATACATTAGCCCTGCGCTATAGTAGTAGGAGTAAGGGACCTATGCGATAGTATATAGTTGTTATACTAAGGAAGGAAGATCCTGCGGGGGGAAAAACAAATTTAAGTGTATGACGCGACTTGCGCTAAACCAAATACAGAACGGTACTATTCGCATAATAACGCGCTAAGTACATCACTATACGAAAATCGTCACAACCTCCTAACGCTTGTAGGCAAGCGTTCTCAAAGGGGGGGGGTAGTGTAACGGCTGCACCTCCACTTAGTGCAATTACTTGGGAGTACGGCGTTTTAAGGTTTCGCAATCTCGATTCGATGCAGGGTTTTCTCGAATTGACCCCGAAGGGGCAAAAGGATATTCTTGCATAATATCACGTGAACGGGCAATAGAGCTTCTAGCTGCTATGTATATAAGGAAGAAGGGCTCTCCCCTAAGGAGGGTTCTCTAACTTCTTCGTTTCCTTTGTATTAGACCTATAGAATACGCCTTTTGCACCACTTCTTGCTCCTATACTTGATCCTGCACTTTGGCGGTTCTGTGTCGTTACAGTACCATACGTTATATAACGTCAGTTTATCGCTAATTATACAGTCTCTATAGCCAATTGCTTCTAAAAGCGCGCCGTTTGCTATTCTGACTTGCTTTAAGTTGTTCTACTTCCTTATTTTAATAAAATCGTTCTATACTTTAGAAAAGTGTCTTATAGCGCCAAAGTCTACTTTCTAAGAAGGCTGATCTGCTACTAAGCTTAAAGCTATTTCAATAGCTTCTATTATTATAGCGACTTTACGTATTAAGGAATAAGAGTAGACAAATGAGGTTATATTATCTTTAGCTATCTAAGCTCTGGCTTTATCTCCTCTCTTCTTAAACCAGCACTCTGATTTCTAATGGCCTGATTTACTATAATAATAACAATTTCCCTTCCTCTCTATTCCTCCTTTCTATATTCCCCTCTCTATTCCTCCTTTTTATATTCCTCTACGTTATATTCCTCCTCTTCCTCTATCGCCTCTTCCTTTGAATCTGCCTCCTCTGCCTTTGCTACAGATTCCTCCTCGAGAGAGATTGGCTTCTATATTCAAGGCCGCCGATTGCGTAGCAATCGGGGTTACTTTAAGCTGTTCCCTATACAGTTATTCGTACTATTCGATTGCTATAATCGTCTATTAGAAGGTCTTGTTTTTATCCCTAAGCTGAAGTTGTACTAAGGACCACATTCTAATAAAAGGGAGGCTAGTTATTAGCTGGTTTATCATCTGACTATCGTTCAAAGGGTTGTCGTAGCCTTTCAAGCGAGCTTAGATGCCTTTCAGCCTTCGAACGTAGTCTTTAAGAGATTCGGAGTACAGTATATATTTGGCCTTATAGAATTCCTTAATCAGGTTCGTATAAGCTTCTGTATTATTCACAAGAGTGCCTTCGCTATCTCTAATAGCGTTCTAAAGAGCGTAAGCGTCTTTAGCAACAATCTCGTTCTTGTACTTCTCGCTAATTAGGAAGGAAAGGCTTCTAGCTATAATAGCTATAGCCTCTTGATTTTTCTTCTCCCATTTACCGTCTCCCTTAAAGGAGGAGGGGCGTAGAGGAATAGGGCCGAGAGCGTAAGAAACACAGCCATTAGCTACTAGAGTCCTAATGACTGTCGGTTTCCATTCCCAATAGTTGGCCCATTCGAGTATAACCTCGACTTTAGTATTATTAGCGGCTTTGCTTATTATATTATTAAGTTATCGAAAAAAAAAAAAAAGTGTAAAAAGGGGGTAGAAAATAGGGGTAAAAAGGGGAAGAAGGTGTATATGTGTAAAGGTATATAAAGAGGTGTTATATAGTTGTGTTTTACTAAGAAGCAGGTTTAAGAGTTCTTTCTAATTGAAGAGATTGATTAAGTTAATCGATTTTAGGAATTGCTACTATAATAGAATCTAAAGGTATATATTCTAGTTCTAGAGAGCTGAAGTAGTATATATACAAGGTAGGCTTACGTAGGCTTACCAAGCCTTAGCCTCCGCTCTATGCGGTAATCTCCGTACCTTGTATATTTCTAACAGTTTCAAAGGTACGTTTGCAAGGTCGAACCTTATTTCGCATGGTGTTTATTTGCCTATGGTAAATTTGCTAAGCCGTACAATTTGTACTATAGGTCTGCTATTTGTACCTTAACATATATGATGTTTAACTGGTCGCTAGGCAAACAAATACTATACAGAGGAATATTGACTTATAAAAGCCTCTTGTAAATCTGCCTTTGCATATGGAGGGGATTTATGTCGGTGTGGCCTGCAACAAATATAATATATAATCCACCTCCAGACTAAGTGCTACTTCTGATATAGGCTTTTACGAGGCGTATAGCGATGTTTTGTCTTTGATAAATACATGCCCCTGCTCAGTTTCAAGTGGAAGCCAAAATATGGCCTGATGGAGAATTCGAGGCTGTCTACATGATACTTGGGTATTAGTTAAAGTAGCGTAAGGCTACGGGACAAGCATGTACGGAGAACTCGCATGTGCCTAATCCGATCCGGAAATCTAGTCCCCCGCAAGGACTTATATTCTCAAGGTACTTAGTAGTGCTGCTCTAATAATCTATTCTATATACTGCTCTATAGTAAGTCAACGTACTTTAAGCTTTAAGAGCAGCAAGTCGTCACCCGACTATCATTTAATACCCCGTTGGTGAAGTAATATATAAATACAGACCTTATACCTCCTACTACTATTGTAAATACACGTGGCCTCCGGATTCGGTCAGGCGGCACGGAACATCGGAGGTCGAGGGTTGGGCGGTAGCAGCGGCCGCATCACGTGCTCTAGCGGACTCCTAATATGTAGGCCAGGGAGCTCTGCCCCACTAGGACTTCTCTGATCCTTCCCCCCTGTCTACTGCATATACGTTTTTTCCCTGATGATATACTATACTAGTTCTAAACTATATAGTATAAGCGAAAAACGCTACAGTTGGATTTACGTACAAGGAGAATCAAGCCTCAAATCTCTTTGTATCTTTATTATGTAGCCTATTATACCTATGATTCTCGATTCTTTAACTAAGAGTCTAACCTATACCTTAGTCGATAGTTATTCCCTCTTAGTCTTAGGCGAGCACGTTTGCAAAAGGTGGCTTGACAAATAGAGTCGCCTTGGTTCACTATTCCAAGACAAGCTTTTTATACCAATAGCAGCTATTAATTTGATTACATCGAGCGTCTTATTAAAAGGCGGCGGCTCTCAATCGTAACCCTTCTTACCAACTTTATATCTTTCAAAATATATCCTCTTCCTCCTCCTTACGTACTATAGCCCGTCTTTTCCCCCTCTATATCCTTTAGAAAGCCTCTTCTCTAGTCGTAAATATACATTTGAATAATCCTAGAGCACCCAAGTCGAGGTCGGAAGTCAAGGGTATTGATACCAGAGGTAGAATTAAAAATTTTCATCTTAAAGCTTTCCAAAAGTTCTAGCTTCATTCGACTCAGGGCTTGGATATTTCATAGTCGAAAAGACTCAATCTCGGCTCTGCAGACTCTTAAAGAGACTGCAGGTTCGTAAGAGACACCACGTACAGGTGTTGAGCCGTCGTCTCCCTGTATACCCGTTACGTAGCGTGCCCTATGGGCAATACAATACGAAGCCGAATGTTTGTATGCCTCGCATGTAGTAGAAGCGTCCGTAGCATACCTCCACCACTTGAAGGCTCTCGCTGCCTCGTACAGCGAAACGGATCTAATGTCTGACGCGTTCCACAGATTCATACCTTGGCAATCAAAACCCTTAGCGGATCGCGCAGTATAGGAATTCTCAGCACCTGATTGTTATCGTGGTACTGCTGTTCGGACGGCCTCGTTTACGAATCGCTGCCCGCTCGAGTACGAGGGAGCAAGATGGAGAGGAGAAAGAGGGCGTCGCTTAGCTTGATCCAGGAGTGTGTTACGGAAACACTTGAGTCCATCAGTCCTGCCATGAATAATGCTTCACCGTACGCTTGTAATATGAGAAATCCGTCTTTTGGGCTCAATAGAATTCGGCTTTGGATCATATCGTGTATAAGCAAGTACCAAGTGTACGACGACTGCGCTCTCACGATCCTCTTCTGCGCCGGAGCCACCGACACAGAGCGGCGATGCTGCACGTAGTTGAGGCAAGCGGGAAACGGTTCCACGACGTCCGAGGCATTCGAGACATTCGGCCTGGGATACGGACAGACGATACCTCGTACTCTCTCGGCTGCCGCGACACGTCTTCGACGAAGTTACGGATTTCCCGACCGAGTCATCTTGCGAGATGGGAAGAGTGAGCCGAGTCAAATGATCCGCAGGATCTAACTTTCTGTCCTTGCGGCTCCCGGCTCGGAGACTCGGCCTGCTCTCGCTCTCTTCTCCAAGTGGCCATACCCCCGACGTCCACGAGTTGCTGATCGTGGAGGGGGGGGGGGGGGGTCCACGGCGTCTGCGAAGATGAGAAGTGCGAGAGCCGTATGATCACGCACGGGACGGCGTTCGGGCTATCGGGCTATCGGGCTTTGCCTTTCGTCACGTCCTCTCCACGTTGATTTTCCACGGTGTATTCTAGCTGGGAGGGGAGGACGAGGCCCAGGCTCTTGCAGCCACGGTCGGCGAACATCCTGCGCGGAGGTGCGGAGGAGCGTGTGGCTGCGTCGACATGAGCAGAATGTTGGACGGGGAGCCATCTCGCCGCCGCCTGTCACGAACAGCCGCGTGCGGTACTGTGCCTGTGCATCTCCCCCCTGACCGCTAGGTTCATCGCATATCGGAATACTAGTCACATTCCAGTCATGTGACTCTGGGCTTGGCGTAGCTTGGCACTCGCTACTGTATTTACTTCTCGCTCTCTAAGAATAGCTTGGAGGGAGCAAGCTTTACAACTACGAATATATTCAACGTGTTCGAGAAGCGTCATCATTTGTGCACACCTAATATGATGCCAACATGGCAAGAGGCAGTGTCGTCTGGGGGGGGCGGGCGCTCCTCGTATGGGCATCCTCTTCAGTACGGGCAGAGGCCCTTACGAGCCGAGGGGGTTTCATCCCCAGAATCAAGATGTCACCGGCGCAAGAGATACGACGTGGGAGGTCGAGGAGCGGGATCGACCCTCAGGGACGTGGGTAGATGGGGGCTCTGCGGAGTGCAGGGCTCGCACGGCCATGGCACGAGATGCTCCTGTACGTACCGGAGTCGAGATTTGAACCTGCCTGCCTACCTCCCGCCGACGGTCTCCACGGTCTCCACGGTGCTGCACCCCCGCGACCATCTCGATTCTCGCCAGCACGGGAGAGCTGTATGCACCGGTGATCCGCGGCCACCGAGGGCGATCCGCCAAACACCCGGGCAGGCATTTGCGCAAAGCCCCTCGCCGATCCGAGCCTCGACCTCGGCCTCGGGGTTTGGCCCGCGGGACTCGCTCACTCTGCGAGCTCTGCGAGGGGGGAGAGAGGGAAGAGAGGGAAGGACGCCATACCAGCTCGCCCGTCCTCGGGGTCGGCCTCGGATTACGACGTGCAACAAAACACGCGCCCCCGACCAGCTGCGAGCTGGCGTGCCGACCAGCAGGCAAGATTCTCGCGTCCTGCATCCTGTGGGAGTGTGGCCGAGGGCGAAGGGGAGGGATTGCAGCTCGAGGCCTCGCTGCCGATCCGGCATTGATCTTCTTCCTTTTCCCCCAGTCGTTCCAGGTTTTCTTTTTTTCCCCTCTTCTCCCCTCTTCACTTCTTTTGCTTTTGGCCTTTCGGCGTCTTTGGCTGTGGGGAGGTGGTCCGCTTCTCTGACGGTTCCGCCTGTCACGGTCTTGACATGGCCAGGAACGGGGAGCTGCGTATCGGATCCGGAGGGGATGGAAATCGCGGCTCTGAAGCTGCTACATAGGGGAGGTCGCTGGCTTATAAATAGATGGTCGACGTTCTCTCCCGACAAGGACCAGGGGTGAATGGCGTCGGCGACTCTACGACAAAACGAAGAAAGGACGCGGAAGCATCAGTCCCGTCGATTGCAGGTAAAGTGCGGACATCTCATAGCAGCCTATCGACGCGGCCTCTCTGACACCATCTGTGGGCGTTTCCGTCTGTGGTACTCACGAATCGTTTCCTGGGAGAGATCTCCTGGGGTGTACCACCAGCTCCGGCACGAGCCGCGGGACTACTACTGCTGCTGCTGCCCCGGTATAATGATTCAACATACAACAGTAGAAAGTATGACAATAGAAAATAGAGAATAGAAAATAGAAAATCATCTACACCATCCCCCCTCCCTTCACCGCCACCCAACACGCACCGAAGCCGCGTAGACGAAAGCCCCCGTAGACAGCCGTGCGCAAGGGAGCTCCCGCACGGTCGCCGCCCTTGGATGCCGACGATCAGCACGATGTCCGGGACGGACACAGCAAGCCGCCGACCAGCCGGCGGCAGATCACCTGCTTCCCCGACAACGGGACGCGCACGTAGCACCACACCACAGACTTGCCGCACGCAAGAGCCGGCCAGCCGTGCACGACGTGCAACAAAAAGTCACGATGCATCGGTCCCCTCGAGCCGGAGAGAGCAGGTCGCGTGGTGGGCATGCATGGCGGCGGGATTGAAGGCCCGGGAAGCGGTGCGAGGCCGACGGGACCGTTCGCCGCTGAGCATGGCGCGATCTGGCCGCGGGTCAGGAACGACGACACCCGCCCGGCTCCTCTTCTTTGCGATGTGCAACAAGGGAAGAGCCGGCGCTTCGGGGAGGGGGACCGCGGATCAAGAGTTCGATCGACGTTGTCACTTCCGGCCAGTGTAGAAGAGTCGTCCTTTTCCGACCGGATGGCTTCCGCATTCTACGACGTGCAACAGACACCCCAACATCCGGACCCGTCGCGGGGATGGCGGCGGGGGGAGGAGGGCGAAAAAGTCGAAACGAATCCCGATTCCTGAGACGGGGCGGAACGGCAGCCGCCACGCCCCGTCGGGCATCCGCCGTCGGATATGCGCCGGATCTGTCGACCTGCAACAAAAACACCTCGATGCCTTCGCGGCAGCGGCTATCATTGGAGCGGGTGGGAGAGCGGGTGGGGCAGCGGGAGCGGGAGCGGGATGGCGGCGTGCGCGGGGGGAGTGCTACGAGAGCGGGAGCGGGAGCGGGAGGCGGCGTGCGCCGGAGGAGTGCTGTGAGAGCGAGAGCGAGAGCATCGATGGGAATGGGAGCCGGAGATGGGCGCCAGAGGGGGGGCGGAGCCTTTACCCGAGGCTTCGGAAACGTCGGCTGCTGCTGCGACGTGCAACAAATTCTGGTCTGCACGTCGGCGCGGGGGAGCAGCCGGGC
Organism: Diplocarpon mali; assembly: GCA_024741835.1. Taxonomy (NCBI): domain Eukaryota; kingdom Fungi; phylum Ascomycota; class Leotiomycetes; order Helotiales; family Drepanopezizaceae; genus Diplocarpon; species Diplocarpon mali. Next base: position 160,723 of record JAENRP010000070.1, on the reverse strand, counting down.
AGGAGGGGAGACCGCGCAGCGGCCGAGTTGGTGTGGGAAAGCTGTCCTGGCGAGCGGTGACCCGCCGCCGGAAAACGTGTCGGCCAGAGGGGCGAGGGTGGTACGGCAGCGCACGTGACCGGATCGCCCCCGAGCCCCGACGGCGGACAAGCGCTCGTGCGGGTGGAATGGCTGGTGCGGCCTGAGGCTGAGGATGTCGCATCCGCGCCACGCCATCCAAAGTGCCAACCTCGGCGCGCCATTGCGAGCAGCCTCCAAGAAATGTGTACACACGGTCTCCGTTGATAGAGGAGACAGCAATGCTGCGCACATCTACGATAGTATCGAGCGTCACCTACATTTCGAACGGCCAGTCAATCAGATGCCATGAGATTCGAATCCTGCCAACAATCACACGACCAAATACACCACTCCTCAATTGCTCCGAGAGGGACGTCCTGAACGCGGCAGAGCTTCGAATATCCATTGGTAAGGGAAAAACACCCTTCTCCATTGCGAATACCGCACCTCACATACCTCTACACACAAACCATACCCATTCTGAATGACTTTGTCCCGTTCCAGATCAAGCAGATCAACAAGATTCTCAAGAGTCAAATCAAGCCTACAAAAGGTGAGGAGATGGCTTCCATTTGTGCCGGACCATCTCAGCGAGACGGTAGCGTGCCTCGCAGCTCTTCTCGCAAACTTCATTGATTCAGCCGATCAGACTACCAAATCTTTCCACTCTGCGCAAAAGAGATCAAGCTGGTGACCCCGTCCTCGTCAGCTCCGGTCATGCCAATGGGAGATTTCCAACTGATTGCCAGCCTCTCGACGCCATGATCTCTGCCAAACTCCTCCAGAAAGATTGGGGCGCGAATGTGATGACCCATGCCGAGCGCTGGGCCCTCGCGGAACGCTTGCTGATACCGGAGCTGCAGAGGATGACGATGGATGGCCCGAGACCACTAGTTGGGATGGCGGGGAGCGAGAACTGGTCGACTCTTCGGCACAGTGCATATGAGTCGTCGCTAGAGCAGACAGTACTCGATCTTTTGGCGGCAGGGCGGTTGGCTTGGATAATTTCTTTTTTGGCTCTGCAAGTCTGGATGACGGGACGTCATTTGCCAGAGGGTGTGGTAGGTGATGTGCTGATGGGTCTGAAGAAGCACCACGTCCATGGCCTTGAACTGACGCGAAATTTTGGGTAGGTTGAGAGCGTGGAGGAATCTCATGTTGTGATGGGCGGAGAGAGAATTGTTCCGAAGCGCGAGGAGCGATATCATGCTTGCGGGGAAAGAGTCGGCCGACCTTGTATCTTCCCCAGCCCGGTTGGGTTTTCGGGAGACGGCTCGACTTTATTCTCAGTGAAGATTCAGGTTTTGACTGATCGTTGATCGCCCAGCGGCAATGTGGTAAGAATCCTGCCCTCGAACTCAGCACCGACGCCAAGATTATGAGCAGCTCCTCCGAGTGCTCAGAATAGATATCGGTGGGAGTTCTTGTCAACGACCACTGTAGTATCATTTCCAAGAAAGATAAAAGCGGGGATCCGACTGTCTCTCATCAATCTGTAACAGCCCTATGAGATCCTCCTCCAAGCACCTGACCCACATCACTAACACGCTCGTAGCATGCTGTGACGGTGACCCGTCTCCTACTCGGTACTACTGGTGAGCCAGAACCGGGATGTCGTGGCAGGCCGGCCGATTCAAAAACACATGAGCATACACGGAACCTTGCAAACCTACGGAAGAGTACCCTCGCAGCCTACGCTCGGAGGAAAGCAGTCGAGATCAAGGAACAATGGATTGCGAAGACGACCTCCGCGTGAAGAAAAGCGCCTGAGCGATTGCAGCCCACCGGCACGAAGCACACGCGAGAGAGCCTCGCGCTCGCCTCGGAACTCTCAGGCGCACGGAAATCGAGAGGCAGGCTGCGGACCAGCCAGCATGTATCCATCCTTGGGGACGAGAGGCTTCGGCGAAGTGGCCGAGTGCGAGAGGCTGGCAAGGTGGAAACCGTAGAGTCGTGGAGGGATGGCGACTCGTATCTCGCAAGGAGACTTGAATCCTTGATACAGCCCCCCTCCTCTCTCTCTCCATCCCCCTCTCTCCACCCCCCTCTTTCAATCCATCTCCCCTCTCCCCATCCGTCTCCCCCTCAAAACAAAATTTAAAAGTGTGATTCCTTTCTCGGTGGGTTGCAGTTGTGGACAAATGTGGACCTTCGATTCATGGGGGCAGGTGAGTTTTCGATCAGTCAAAGTCCATGTAATGGATATGCCTACCTCTGCACCGCCTTGGAGAACGGAAATACCTTGACGAGTTATGTGCTATGCCGGGCAATCTGAGGGGTCAAATGCCCTCGTTCGGTGCGAAGCGAAATCGCAGAAGCCAAAACTCTGGTCTATAAATAGCTACAGAAACTTCTGGGGAACAGCAGGCGCTGGATCTGCTTAATGCGACTTGTCAAGTTCTTGAAAAGCTTAGCCACACGAGCTCCAGTTCTGCTCCAGCTTTTGGAATCGATACCCCCGTCTTCGGTTCGGCGGGAGGGGAGGGGGATGCTGAAGTCTGCACGGAGGGCAGCAGTACCCGAGTAAACAAGCCAGTCTCGCTAATCTCGAGCGGGTCAAGCGCCTCAAGCCTCGACTAACCGAAACCCTGACATCTTAACCACCGACAGACTTGGCTGATCTTCGCCAAGGAGTCAGCAAGATCGAAGATTGCCAGAGAGCACAATGGCCGGAGGGCCTGCTGTGCAATCCTCCGAACCTGCAACGAAACCTCAGCCTGCTCCACCCATCAAAGCATTGCGTATCCACCTCGAAGCCAGGGGGCAAAACAAAGAGGATCAACCCAACATGAGTCACGTGGAGAAGGATGAGAACCCATGATACTCGCGAAGTTCTACGGACAGAAATAGACGAAGCGAAAGTTTATCACACCAATGCGTAGAACTCTGCTTCCCCAGGGACACGGGCCGAAGCTAGTTGCTGCGGCGACTCCGATACGATCGCCCGATCAAAGCTACGCTCCTGCCCGTAGACAACGAGACGTCAGCAGGGCTGGATCCGAAGACAACACTCCCTGGAGCTCTCCAATGTGTTCTTTGGGCTCGAGGCAGTGAGCAGGTCATGGAAACCCTCGACTCGGATCTTGCAAAATCCTGTAGGCTGGCACTGAGTCAACCGTCTGGGGCTTCTGGGTTTCGGCCTACTCGCTATTCTCGGATTCTTTGCTCCCTCCACTTCTTTGTTCGGACCCCGTCTGGTCTCTCAACAGGCAGAGTATTGCCCGCAGAGACATCGTCGATCCTGTGGTGGACCTCTGGGGTGCTGGGAAGCATCAATAACGTCCTTCCGTATCAGTGCACCTGGGGAGCCTCATCATCCCTGGCAAAGGATTCTGTGGTGACCTAGACGAGATGACGACCATCCCACATTCAGGCTCAGACGGAATTTTGTTTGATTAGGACTCAGCAGAGATATGAGGGCGACCGGTGCATCAGGGGCCCCAGCTATTCCAACACGGGCCGTCAACAGCCCTGCGCCGGCTGGCTTGATTGTCATACGCCCGCTTCCCTGACCCTCGCCATGATTGCGTTTTCTTTATCTCACGGCGGCCTCCTCCTAAGCTTCTAGTCCTACCCTCGCTCGCCTTTCCTTGATTTAATACTATTTTGGCACCTAATGACGTCCAACCACATTCCCTTCTACTCGTTCCCATAATTTTTGTTTACACTCCCACAGTCTCTACAGTCAGCGCCAATCTCCTTGCCAGTCCAAAGTTGATATCTCGCGACACGACCGAGTCGCTCTTAGACCATAATGGACAACAACCCATCATATAAGGTACGGAAAAAAGAAAAGAAAAATCAACCATGTCGTACCGATCTAACACCACCATAGCCAGGGGATGACAAGTATGCCATGGCAAGCGAGCGCAACCAATATCCACCACCCTCGTACAACTATGGAATAGAGATCTCCCAAAGTCCAGCGTCGCCCCACGCTTTCCCAAAGACGGCGCATATACCGGCCGAGAAATACACGATGCGTGACGATGAGCGTTACCCCACGGTGGTCGAGGTCGAGATCCCGCCAGGGTTAATCCATTATGCTCCACAGGAAGGGGAATCTAGTGCCGCGAGCGCAAACACAATATCACCACTCTCAAGGACCCTCGCGGCTCACACCACCCGAGAGCCGGCATCAGAAGAAGCGTCGGAGAGGAGGCCGGGTCGGAAGATCTTGGGTCTGTCGAGGCGGCGCTTCCTCATGATTGCGACTGGCGTGGGATTCTTGATGTTATGCGCGAGCATCATTGGAATTGCAGTACTCGTGACGGTCAGGGATCAGGCGCGCACAAGATACGCGGCACTCACGGTGTCGGGCGTCTTCGTGGGCGAAGAGAACGCGGAATGGAACATGCAAATCGTGCATACGAACATGACCAGCGGCGCGATCTCACTGCGGAGCAATAATGGGACTGGGGGCTGGACGCCGGACCAAGCTCTGAACTTCACCATCGTTCCAGATCTCGATGCGGCGATGACAGTGACAAGCGTCCTCGGAACCGACGGACTTATCTACATCAACCTGTTCTACATTCACGATAGCAACATTGTGCTGGCCAACATCACCTGCGATTCGGAAGAGTGCACGACGCTATCAAACGATATCATCACCAAAGATATCACTTACCCGATCCACAAGCAGTCGCCTCTGGACTCGGTCTACATCAAATCTTCCGGCTATCGGGTCTTCTACCACAACACCGACAAGTACATCACTCAGCTCAGCTCGTCTGGAGACGGGACCTGGTCGCACGGAGCGGCGATCTCCGGGAAAGCTTTGAGCGGCAGTAGCATTTCCGCGTCGATCCTTGGAGATTCCGGGAACATCCTCATGATGTACGTCGATGCGAAGAAGAAGCAACTATACAATGTCATCTACGACGTCCCGAGCGGGAAGTGGAGAAATCGTACGTCCTCCCCTCGCTCAACCCCAAGAGAGAGCCTACTAACACCTGAGCCACAGCGACAGCGATACTCTCAGACCCCATCGACCAATGGGATCCGGTAGCAGCCATCACCTCCAACTACATGATCGGATCCGACACGCTCAGTGTGTACTTCACAGGATCCGACAGCCTAGTCTATCAGCTGTCGGCTACCAACGCATCTACCGAAGCATTCTCGCAAATCAGTCGAGGAGCCTTGGAGCCGAATTCCACGACCGGTATCTCTACCGCGGGCTGGGACCCAACCCCATACCGAGACTTGTCTTGGCAACCGAGCGACGGGGTGGGAGCTGAGATCGCGTCTCTCGGGTGGCAGACCGAGTCGACTTTCTTCCGTCTCATCGATGGCAAGCTGGCGGAGAGTACGGAGCGCAACGGAGTGTGGTCGGCGACTTATATCTGAGCCTGAGGTCAGATACTTCTCTGCCAGTCACCGCACGGCTGGGTTCGGTGTATGAAGGGAGGATGGATCTAGGGACGGCGTATGGTTCTGGTCGGCTTCTGGGGTGGGTAGCGACAACTGGATGGGTCCGCTGATGACTTACTATATCCGACGAAGAGACTCGTCCTTCAGAAATGTAAATTTTTTTGGTACCACCCTCACTAAACAATACCACATATATTCACAAATACATTATTTTCAAATCAGCGGCATTGGTTTCTGGGTCGTGATCTCTCTCTCTCGGGGATAAGGGGGAAGCGTCCAAGAATAACCGAAACCCGTGCAATCTCGCTTGAGTTATGCCTGTGCATAAAAGCTGGCAACCTCACGTCTTGGCCGCTGGCTCCCATCGCCCCGATCATCGTCACGACACCGCCATGAATCCTGCCCCAGGAGCTCCCACACCCAAGAAGCATGTCCGGCATGCCTCCTCTGGTCGAGGTCAGTGATCTCCCATCTGTTTACCGTTGCCCGCGCGCCGTCTGGGAATGGAACAAGGCCGCACCGCATCATCTCCAAGCGCCCTTGTCTCCAGAAGCCCCGACGACAAGGCCCTTCTGTCGTGGTCCGCTCGCCTTCCGGCCAAGTGGATTGGGGCTCTGCTGGGTCGATGTCTCCTGGCCGGCACGAGGCCGACTGCATGCTAGATCACGTGGCGATCCGCGAAGCCATCATCGTCAAACGAGGATCTCGTTGACGACCGGTTCCCTGGTGGGAGTGAGCAATGCGTCCAGCTGTTGGTGTCCCACGTCCGAGACACCAGGCCGCGGTTGTCAGAGGAGTGCGCGGAAGAAGGGCACCGACGAGGACGACAGACGTGGAGAGACGGCGCAATTGCTAATCCTTCTTGATGCTGTCCACAGCTGATGTGTGCAGCAGCCCTCCCCAGGCGCCCGACCAGAGGACCACTTGACGTCGCCGAGTACGTGCTCCATCCCCTAGAAGCGCATCCATCCTGACAACCACAGCTCCCCAACCAGTTCTTCCAGCTCCATGACCTCGCCACCCCGGCTCACAGGTCAACCATCATCTCTCCTCTCGCCAACCGCGTCCCAACACGCCACGCCCCGAATGCCCTCGCCGGGCCCAGGCGCGAACCTCTCCGTGCTCTCCTCGCCCTCATTCCGTCCTGCCCGGACTTCGCTCTCCCCGTCACGCGCGAACATTTCCGGCACGCAGAAAGACTTTTCGTTCCTCCTCCGGCCAGAGATCTACCATCCTCTCACGCTCTTGGAAGTCCCGCCTCCGTTCCGGCCAGCGTCTTCTCAGGCTGACCCTGCGACACCGCTGGAAGACCTCGTATCGACGGGCCACTTCAGGAACGCGGCCATCAAAGCCGCGCAGTTACTTACGACGCCGGGCCTCAACCACCAGGACCACGAGAAGATCTTTGGTCTGGTGTACACGCGACTCAGCTGCCTGACGCTGTGTAACCAGACGACGCTCGCCGCGCAGGAAGTCAAGGCCTTGGAGGATCTGAACTCCAACTACTACCGCGACGATCTCACTGGCCGGCATCTCGTGCCGTGGGAACTGCGCGTTCTGGCTGTGAGGCTGCAGGGCATGGCGTTTAACGATGCGAGGAGAGGCGTGACGGGGTATTACGAGCTCGCGCGCGAAGCCCGCTCGACCCTCACGACGATGAAGAGGGCTAGAAGGGAGTCTGAGGGCGACCCTGCAGCTCCAGACGGCGCGATCCCGCTCTGGGAAGCACGGCTCGCGGATCTCGGCGTGCGAGTCGCATCAGCATTGGTCGAGATGGAGGACCTCGAAGGCGCCACTCGGTTCCTGGCTACCCTCGAGCCGACTCGGCTTCCCAGACTCGGGGTCCACAAGGCATTGTTGTGGCTATGCGTTGGCGATGTCGAAGCTGCCCGCGCTAGTGTGGTCGGCTTGGGGGCGGAGGAGGAGCAGAAAGTCATCCTTGCACTGGCGCACATGGCCGACTCGGATTTCGACTACGCCGTGGAGATCTGGCAGGCTTTGGTTGCGAGCGATGCAGATGAGGCGGAGAAGGCCATGTGGAGGCAGAACTTGGGGGTCTGCTACCTCTATCTGGGTCGCATGGACGAGGTGCGATCACTCTCCTCCTCCCCCCCCATCGTCGGAGTGTGCTAACGCTCAGGCAGGCCCGGAAAATGCTCGAGTCACTCGTCAGCACGTCGCATTCCTTCCACGCCCTGACATTCAACCTCTCGACTATCTACGAGCTCTGCACGGATCGCAGCCGCGCACTGAAGATCAGGTTGGCGGAGAAGGTCGCACGTATGCAGGAGGAGGAAGAGGGCAAGAATACTGGGTGGGAGAAGGTCAACGGGGACTTCAAGCTGTAGCGATACTCGAGAAGTTCGGGCGACGTGAGCGGGACATCTCTTTGGTTTTCGGTTCAGCAGGATCTGGGCTCGAGTCTATGCAGAAGGTCGAGAGTGAGTGCATCCTGCCTCTGGTCAAGGTGTAGATCCTCGGATGAAGAAGAGAAGGGGACAGGCTTAACCCGCCTACGTCGATATCTATCCTCTTGGCAACAGGGTCCGTAAACCCTCTCGCCGTGTCATACTCTTCGGCATTCTCGTATTCGAGCACCTCGATAGGACTAAACTGGCCGCCAAATAGCCTCCACCCGCTCCGAGCAAATCAGGCCATGTTTTCGGGCATCACACTCTCTAGAAATCACAATACCGGTTTCTGCTTCTCCAACCCATCCAGAAAGCCCAAGACCCTCTCAACCAGACGCTCAATAACCTCATCTGAACACGTCTGCAAATTATGCGTTGCCCCCTTGATCACTCCAGAGTGAAGCTCATCCACGGATCCTCCGCCCTTCTTGACAGCCTCGATCCACCTCTCGATCAACGCTCCCTTGTCTATGCCGGCATCTACATATTCATCCTTCTCACTGTGCATCACACAGACCGGGACCCCCTTCGGTAACTTCCCAAACGTCTGCATTAACCTCTCGTCGCTCAGGTCGGAGCTGAAGAAGTCATCAGCGCCGTCGTGGTTCGGGCTCGCGAGGGAGAGCCAGCGCTTAGCGCTCACAGGCGCGGTACCGAAGAAGTTTCTCATGCTGTAGGATGGCATGATCTCGTCACCGTCGCCGATATCCAGCATGCCTTGCGCGACGGCGCAGCTGCCTACGTAGAGAGAGGGGTCGAGGCCGGAGACTATGGCTTGCCGGTCACTCACCGGACCCTGAAGGATGCCGCCGTCGATCTTTGCGCGAGAAGAGTGGTCGGGACCGGTGAGGTACTCCATGATATCTTGGCAGCCGGTGGAATGGCCCATCACTTCCCAATAGTTAGCAAGGGGTGGGGGGGGGGTTTCTTTTTCTCGGGCTGAAAATTTAGGATATGGAGATGATCTTGATATCTCGGCACCCATTTGTCACGGGAAGACCACATCTCACATAAAGTTGTGGCACTAAAAGATATGCCTGTCTACGTACGGACAATTTTGCCGGGTTTGATCGTACGGAAGTATGTCACGCATTTGGACAGTTCGGAGACATCACGTTGGAGGTTGGAAGTACCCCAGCCAGAGTAGGACGAAGAGAGATGCACTTCAGCCAAAGTCCAGGTTTCGGGGAGGGCCGTAGCAAGGGTTGTGGAGTAGGGAACCGTGAGAAGGCCATCAGAAAGGCCGCCGATGAAGAGGAGGAGGTGTCGAGGCTGTGACGCAGGATTGGCGGGCGTGTGCTCGAAGGCTGTGAGGCGGGAGGTCTGAGAAGCGTTAGAAATATTCGAATCACAAGAAGCGCGTGAAGACGTCAAGAATGGAACGAAGTACATAGAGAAAAGTTTCGGGGCGAGGGAGCCTCGAGGCTGCGCAAGATGCCGGCTCTTCCCACGGGGTGGAGGGAAGCGGAATACTGACATATTGGTGGGCTAATCCTCTCCTCGGAGTCGTCATTGCGAAAGATCTTTCCCAACAAGACTGGAATATTTCTTCCCAGTATCAAACGAGCGCGAAATGGTCGAGAAGTGACGGAGGGTCGACACTTGTAGCATGTGACTTATTTGATCGTGGAGAGATCTCAAGCGTAGGAACGGTCTCTCCTTGAAACCTCGCACTTCACCGCGTGTGGAAAGCGTCAAACCTGAAGGTCCTGATCTGATGAATGGGACGGTCCAACTCACGAGTGGTATATATGCAAGACGCCAATTCCTTGCGACTGTGCACGGACCATCGTGGACCTCGAAACCCAGACAACATTTATCCTCGCTCCCTTCCGACGCCGCGATAACAGCCATCACGTCCTCACCATGGCGAGTCTCCACCGCCGCACAACCACCAAAATGCAGTGTCTCCTCTCCAGCGTGCGCAACCTCTCGCTCTCCCTGTCCGCTCTCCCGAAGCCCGCCTCCTTCACAAGCACCTGCAGAATCCCCCACATATCCACCAGACCCGGCCAAACCCGGGCCTTTTCCAGCACACCCGCCCGCCTCAAGAAGGATGACAAGAAGAGCAAGATAGACCCGCGGATCACGCTTATCAGATACCACATGCAACACCCGCAGACGCCGCGGCCGCTGCGCCTGAGTCGCATGCGGTCGTTGAGGCACTGGACGATCCACCGGGCGTGGATGTTGGTGCGGAGGAAGAAAGCGGAGGCAGAGGAGAAGGAGCTGGGCAGGTTTGTTCGTCCCTTTCTTTGGGTTGGGAGTTGTATCTCCGCGGGCTGGGGATCGAGAGCTGGGCTGGGGAAGGTGCTTGATCAAGATTTGATATCATACCTCCAAGGCTTGTGCGAGACATGGGGGAGACACCTGGGAGAATCTTACTGATCATCGTGCTTGGACAGGATGTATCAGAGTATCCACTCCGCCTGCGAAGAACTACGGAAAATTGGCGTGCCGGGGACCAAGGATGTGGGACGGCTGTATCGTATTGCGATGGAGAAAAAGGGAATTTTCAAGCAGGGCGGTGTGCCGATTGAGTACGCGAGATATCAAACGGACACCCCGGGGAGGGAGGTGTGGAATCATTCGTGGACTCGGTAGAGGGATCATCAATTGGGAACTCATTCATTGGAAGCGGGAAGTTGAGGAGACCTTGTGCGGATACTGTGGTGGAAGGCCGGATTTGAGAACGCTGGCTGAGAACGCTGGATGTGAGGTGGTCCTGACATGAAGCTGTGTACGAGTAGTTAAAGCGAGATGGGGAGGAAATCCAGGGATCATGATACCATGCATGCTTGTAGTATATGTACAATGTCCACCACAGATCAACCCAACCAACGATAGTACGCAAGCCATGCTGCAAAAACCAAAGGTCCCCTATGGTACCCCGTCCAAATTCTTTTCGCAATCTGGGTATGTAATCGGTAAAGGAAGAAGTAAAAACACAGTTGGTACAAAGGAGTGTGAGACCATTAGTCGTTAACGTTCTGTCTGCAAGCTCGTTGCTGCAAGCCCCGACTATCACCAATCATATCAAACATTGAAGAGTTTTCTTAGAACCCGCTTTGGTGGTGCAGCGCTCTGCAGCAAGTGCCTCTGAAGAAAGGTGTGGGCAATAGTATAAAGTAATGAGTTTCAGGGGTCCCTAATACTCAGCCACCGTTCTGAAGAATCGGATCATCTTCGCCCATTAGGAAGTGTTATGTCGAAAATTAGGTTGCCCGCTGCCCGATAGTGCTGTATGCCGTCCGTTGACAGGATTGCTTGTCCGTCGGTTGCGAACTTGAAGCTCACAAAATGACACAGCATCCACCACCTTCGCCTTTTTCAAATGTCAGGAGAGCTGCTCTTGTGGCGGCTTCGAATACATCATCGACTCCCTCTCCTGTCAGTGAGGAGCATTCGAGGTATTTACGAGCTCCGATTTCGTGAGCAATGTCTGTTGCTACTCGGGTGCCGACGAATTGTTGTGATTTCTTTCTCATCTCCTCGATCGCGATCGGGTCCTCTCTCAGATCCTTCTTCAGACCGACCAGTATTATTGGCACACCGGGGCATCTCTCGTTAGCCTCTTCCACCCACTGTCAAGTTGTTAGCGTTGTCAAGCGGGCCTTCCCAAAACGCCTACCTTGTGCTTGACATTGTCCAGAGAGTCGGGTGTATCGATTGAGAAGCCAATCAAGATAACGTGGGCTTTCGAATATGCTAGAGGTCGTAATCTTTCGTAATCTTCCTGTCCAGCCGTATCCCAAAGCGCTAATTGAACACTCTTTCCATCAACCCTGCAATCCGTAACGTAGTTTTCGAATACTGTTGGCACCTGGGATCGTTCAGCATCGCTGAAAACTCTTGACGCTTCGAACGTAACTCACATAGTGCTGGAGCGGTATATTAGCAGGCTTCTTCGCTGCACCATGACTTGACTCACTGTTGGAAAATAGCCCAGAGTGAAAACACTGAGCAGCGACGTCTTTCCACAAGCACCATCGCCAATGATGACCAGTTTCCTACGGATCGGTACCCGTCAGTAAGTGCCTGTCAAATTTTCGGGTATTTCCCCTCATTGTGGAAGTCTCGAAATTTGCTCAAACCAAGAATCCCCCCCCCCCCCCACCCCCCTTCCACTCCCAACCCTCTCCCCCGAAGATAAACATGTCCCCCAGCCTGAGATTAGGCAATGATTGTAATTGATTGGCGCTTGATTCCTCCGCAGCTGGCCAACGCTCTTATGAAACTTCCACGTACCTTCGCATGACATTCTGATTCGGTTGTTGAGCCATGATGACGACTGTTCGTGCGATTCGATTCAGATGGTAAAGGCTAGGTAAGAAATGATTTGCGGTACCTGTACCACTAAAGGTCAGGAGAGGCGGCAGATGGCTCAATTGCTCTTTGGAGGATCTGACAGTTGCAGGACGCCGAGCAAATAAACGACGTTTGTCGATACCAGATACCAGCGCCGGGCGTTTGCAGGAAAAGTGACTCAGATAAGCCGATAGGAGATGAGTCCGTCGGGCGAAGGAGGAATAATACGAGATAACGAAGAGTAGACGTTTCCAGAGACGGAGGGGGGAAGCTGTAGACGGATAGTCTCCTTTGGCGTCGCAGGACGAGTATTTATATATGCCGGCGACGTAGAGTGGGTTGGTAATATAATGAATGAACTGCGCTGCCACTGCGGCTGCCCAACGCTCGGGCTCGACTCAGCCCGGCGGGTTTGGGAAGTTATAGGTAGGTAATTAAGCTCCTTTCGGAGTAGAGCGGGCGGCGATCAATGACGCTGGCCTCCACTGCTTGCTTTGATCGTGATGCGGAGAAAGGCTAGAGAAATGAGGCTATTCCCAACTCTCGGGCTCTCCAGAGTCAGAGTGATGGAGATGGGGGCGAAGACACGAGAATCGACACAATGAAAACCACAGTGCAATATAATGACAGGCCTGCCTGAGCCAGCGGAGAATTCCAAGGCTTGGTCTGTGTGCACTGCAATCACCGGGCTGTACCTTCCTTGATGCCTAAGGCGCTAAGGCTAGCCTGGATACCTATTGAACTTCAACGTCGGTTGCATCGAATTCCCCATCCACATCCACGCCCTGCATCCGAGGCTGTCCTTCAACTTTTATCACTCCCTCCGCCGTTTTCCGAATACCTTCACTTTGCAAACAACGCCCCGGATCCTCGACGTGTCCTCCCCGCTTTTACACACTGCCCAATTCCGCGCCGGAAGAACACACACCTTGGTGGGGCAACACTAGATATCACGTACATTCTCCCCGTGAGTCTTGCAGAACTTCACGCCCTTTCGGTCTGGTAGAGCGGGTGGGAAAATCTCTCTTTCGTATCTGATAGTCGTGTTGGAACTAGTTGCTGCCTTCCGCGATCCTACGTCAACCCTAGACCGATCGGAATGCCCGCGAACCAACGGCAGAAGACTGCCCAATCTCCTCCGTCTCCCACCTCGAAAGCCACTGCAAAGTACACAAACAAGGATGGTTCGAAGTTCATAACTGTCCCTAAGAGCTCGAACACTTCCGTTACATCGGAGACGTCTCCAGCCATGGCCCAATCCACACCCAAACCCAACGGACATTTGCCAACCTCGGCGCCTCTTTCAAACGGCTCCGCACCGGCTGTGAATAAGAAGAAACAGAAGCGACGGGAAAAGCAAGCTGCAAAGCTTGCTGCCGAGCGAACGACGGCTCCCCAGACAATCTGCGCTCGAACGCAGGATACTTCGAAAGGGCAGATACAGGCTTTGGAGCAGTGTTTTCGAGGGCAGACGTTAGAAGAGGATTCCGGTGATAATGGTCAATTCGATGGCGCGGGAGGAGAAACTTACTACAGTGACGAGGATGGGGATGGGTATTCAGGCTCATTTGGGCAAATTGGATCTCCTACGAACGGCTACGCGCATCACCAGTCTCAAGCTTCGGGGAAAAGCTCGAAGAAGAAGAAGAAGTCCAAGGGATCTCAGCCAGATGCGCAACCCCATATTCATCAAGGGACGAACGGTAATGGTGTGGTGCATAACCATGTCCCGCTATCCATACCTCCGCTGAGTACGAACATGCCTCGAGGCCCCGGCATATCGAAGGAGAAGATCTGGAACACATCCTCTCAAGAAGAGCGGGAACGAATAAAGGAATTTTGGCTCTCTCTTGGCGAAGACGAGCGTAAATCGCTAGTGAAGGTGGAAAAAGATGCGGTGTTGAAGAAAATGAAGGAGCAACAAAAGCATTCTTGTAGCTGCACTGTGTGTGGTCGTAAACGCACAGCCATTGAAGAGGAGCTGGAGGTGCTCTATGATGCGTACTACGAAGAGCTCGAACAATATGCAAACCATCAAGGTGATGGTCCAACAATGCCCCCGCCTCGACGATTTGGCGCTATCGGTGGTCTCCAACCACCACATCGCCTACCTCCGGCATTCAATGGGCCGCAGCCCTCACGGGGTAGGATAATCGAGCAGCTTGAGGATGAAGACGAAGATGACGGGGAGGAGTATAGCGAGGATGACGGGGAGGAGGATGAGTATAGCGATGATGAACCGGAAGAGCTTCCGCGAAGCCATGCGACAGACTTTTTTAATTTCGGAAACAGTCTCACCGTGCAAGGGGGGATCCTGACGGTAGCGGACGATCTCCTGAAGAATGACGGGAAAAAGTTCATAGAAATGATGGAACAGCTCGCAGAGCGAAGGATGGCACGAGAAGAAGATGCTCGGGAAGCTTATGCGAACCCAAACTACGGGCACCCGCCAAATGGCGCCATGCACACCCATAATCATTCACATAATCATCCTCCACTTCAGCCTGACGACGACGAGTACGATGACGACGAAGAAGAAGATGAAGATGATTATGACAGCCAGGACGAGGACTACGACGAAGGTTCCGAGATGGTATGTGAAGGAAGACTGGCTTTTACCGTATTCTAACTCCAGGCAGGATACGATGACTGAAGAGCAGCGGATGGAGGAAGGACGCCGAATGTTCCAAATATTTGCAGCTCGAATGTTTGAGCAAAGAGTACTGACAGCTTACAAAGACAAAGTTGCGAAAGAGCGACAGCAGAAACTTCTTGAAGAGCTCGAAGAGGAAAGTAATGCTGAGAAGCAGAAGAAGGCTAAAAAAGCCAAAGATGCTCAGAAGAAGAAGGAGAAGCTGGCACAAAAGAAGCAAGCTCTTGCCGAGGAGAAGTTGAGGCGGGAGGCTGACAAGGCTGCCGAGGAAGCTGCTCTCCGTGAAGCGGAAGAGAAAAAGGCCGAAGAACAGCGCCTAAGGGCCGAAGAAAAGCGTAAGAAGAAAGAGGCTCTACGCAAAGCCGAGGAGGAGGAGCGAGCCCGGAAAGAGGCAGAGAAGCAACGGCGATTACAAGAGCAGCGTGACCGACAAGCCGAATCAGAACGCAAGCAACGCGAAGCCAAGGAAAGAGATCGTAAGGACAAGGAAGAACTGCGACAGAGAGAAAAAGAGGCTAGGGAAGCCAAGGAACGTGAAGCCAAGGAGCGACGAGAGAAGCTTGAAAAAGAGAAGCGGGAAAAGGAGGCAAAGGTCAAGTCCGAGAGAGAATCTAGGGAAAGGCAGAAGCGCGAAGAAACCGCTGCTCAACAAGCAGCCGCTCAAGCTGCTCTGGCTGCAACTCAAGCGAAAAGACCACCAGTCCCAATTCCTGCAAAACTGCAAACCCACGCTGTCGCTTCACCTCACATCCCAGTGGCTACTCCAGTCATGCCAAAGGCACCGACTCCCATTAAACTTCGGGCCTCATCCTCACAGCAAGACTCGAACTCCCCAGTGCCCCAAACGCCCCTGAACAGCAGCGTCAATCAGAATGTGTCTCCGGTTCCGTCGACGCCCCTCCATGGTAGCCCTGACCCTATCGGGCCCCCTGGCAAGAACCAGAACCCGTACTTGCACCATCCGCAAGCAGCATCGCCAATACACGCGGCTTTAAAAAGTCCTCCCGGTATCCAACAGCCAGTTCCTTTTGGAGGTATGCCACCAGTTGGCATGAATTTCCAATCAGGCATGCCAATGATGGCTCCGGGATTTGGTGCTCGAATGCAACATGAACCAATGTTCGCACCCCAGCCGCAATACAGGCCTATGACAGGGCCGAATGGGATGCCTCTCCACCCTCCGATCGGTACGCACATGGCTCCAGGCAGAGGCTTCCCTTTGCCACACGGACCGCCAGGCTTCCCGCAGCAGGTTCCAAATGGCTTGGGAGGCGTCGGGCAGGTTTTTGGAGCGCCGAAGGATGGACATTCCTCACGATCTCATTCGAGGCATCAATCTGGGACCTACGATACCCCGGGCACACCAGCTCATCATATTGGTCGGCCTGCTCCTATCGGTCGACCAGGGAGCGTTGTTCATGGTCAACGTCATGGTGATTTTGGCAGAAATGAAGTTGACGAACTAAGCAGCCATCTAGGTAGCAGTGCGCTGTTGGATGATTCTGACGAGCCTCTCAACGCATCTGACGGGGCAAGAAGGTCGAGTGCCGCGCTGGGAAGCCTCAATCGGCAGCCATTCGTCACGCCGTTTGGCGTCGACACGTCTGCGTATGGGGCCCCTGTGAGCAACTACAGTGCCTGGGGCGCTCCAAACCCCTTCGGAGGGCAATCATCTCTGCCCGGATCGAGCTACACGGGAGGAATTGGAAGCGGCTGGGGATCATCCGTCAGCAGCTCTTTCGGAGCCGTTGGCAGCGCTCAACCGATGCGGTCATCTCAATCGCGCCCCGTGGCCGTGCGGCTGATGATTTGCCGGGCCTGCAAGAACCTCCAAAGCACTGCACATGATGGTTTCTTTGACATCAAGCTGGTCAAAGAGCAAGTTGACAGTCTCAACCCACCCGGCGAACAGCCAGTTTCCGAGAGGGAACTGCTTGACATCTGCGAAACAGAGGGCAATGCGGTGAACGGCGGCGGCTCGTTCGACATCCGCAAAGACGGGCCCCATCACTTGATCCGCTACGAAAGCGATGCCATGCCACCAAACCGACCCCTCGGGGCCCCCGGCGAAATCGGCAGTCCCATCGTAGGCGGAGGTGGCATGTCTCGCTTCCCGGGCCCGCCTCCGGGCTTCTGAAGGTCACATCCTTCCCACACCATTCACACTTGATGACCTGCCCGTGGAGATCAAGGTCCGGCATGAGTATCCTTCCTTGTATCATTGCATCAACACCGCCGCACACGACGCCCCGCTTCGAGCTGGCTGGCGTCCGGGTCTCTGTCTCCGTTTTGGGCGTAGTGTCTCCCAGCTCGAATCTGCTTTTGAAAGGACGCGGGGCTCAAGGTGCAGGGGGAGTCGACGTATTGTATTAGCGTGAAATGAATCAGATAGCGACTGTCTTCTGCTTCCACCGTGGAGCAGGTCATAGCGAGGAATTGCATGCCCCCGTGTAGGCTGCGGTCGATCGACCGTGGCTGGGACCGAGTCGGATCCGCTGTGAATTTTGCTCGGTCGTTGCCTCTCTCGCGGGGCCAGCCTCTTCCCCTCCGCCCCGTGACCGCACGTGACCATACGACACGTGCCTGACTCTGTGCGGCCCTCTCCCTCTGCGACCGAATCTCCCTGGGGGCAGGGAGCAGCACCCTCTCTCTTCCTACGCCCTGCCCCTTGCATACTGGTGATGGGGCGCGCCACACCTCTGTCTCCGAGGCCAGCAGTACAGGAGGACGTCGCTCGCAGAGTGCTTAGATGATATGTCCGCGTACCCGGCGCAGGAAACAGCTCGCAGCCGCCGCTCGGCTCTCGAAGAGAGCGCTGATGTCGTTCTCTGATGGGAGGGCGGCTGGTCTGCTGGCAGCTCGTCGGAGGGGGGGGGATATGCAGCTGACTGCTGGTCACGGGGACTATTGGTGATACATCACGTGACTTGAACTTCATATTGGAGGTCGTGTCCAAGATCGTTTCTACTACATTCAGAGTCTCTCCAGAACATGCGTATCATGATCGGCATCGCGTGCAGCCATCTTCGAAAACTCGGCTAGCTGGGCTGCCGCGGGGAGAAACAACTCTGATGGGGGCACGCGTATCCTGCATCCTGCATCCTGCATCGGCGTCAAGGTCATTACTCTCGTGGGACGGTCATCTTCTGGTGCATCAGGTGACCGACATCTCATCATTACTCTCGTGGGACAGTCATCTTCCGGTGCATCAGGTGACCGACCTCTTCATAAAACATCATCGTCAACAAGGCATCGCGGGCCGTCAAATCTTCAAGTCCTCCATCTCCACGATACGGATGCCGCCGCTGAAACCTCGCGGTTCCGGCGACTCCTCGAACTCGAACCTCCCGATCCTCGAGGTCCGCCCGTCCCGGTGGATGCTCAGCTGCGACGTCCTCCCGCCGGCACCCAGCGGCGCCGCGGTTCTGTCGCAACTCGCCGATACGACGTCCGTCGTGGGGGTTGTGCCCTCGCTCGCGGCCAACGTGTCGAGTCTCGAGCTCCCCCGGCCGTCGTGTTTCTTCAACAAGCTGTTCTTGCTTCCCGCACTGCTCGGCTCGAACATCCCCTTTTCCCACTCGGGCCCGCTCGGATGGGTGGCAGGTTGCCCGCGGTCGCTCGCATGCCGAGCATCGTCGTCCCCCTCTCCTTCGGCTTGCCTAGCCGCGGCGCGGCGTCGAGTCCGGAATGCGAGTGCCGCAAGCAGGATTATGAGGAGGGTGCCTACAACCGCTCCCACGCTGATTCCGGCCTTGGCTCCGGCCGACAGGGCTCCCGATTTTTGCGAAGGTGGGACGGGCGTCGGCGTCAGGCTTCTCCCACTCGTGGAACTTGGGAGTGGAGTGGCGGTTCTGGACGACGACACAGATGTGGTCATCGTCGGTGGAGCCCCTGACGAGGAGCGAGAAGTCGGAGATGCCGTCGCCGGAGACATGGAGGATGTAGCCGTGCTCGAGACCTGTGTTGGAGAATTGACGGATCAGGCCGTGTTGCAGGCTTGGGACGTGTCCCCATCACGCATCGGTGGTTTTCGCGGAAGGGGGGAGGGCGAAAGAAAAAAGAAAAAAAGGCACACTCACCGGCGACGTATGAGCAGCCTGGGCCTCCACCACCACCCCGTCCCCCGTCACGTCAAAGCCGACGGATGTGCTCGACGCCTGGGTCGAATCCACCAGTTGCAAGACGTATGAATCCGTCATCGACAGAGCCGGCGGTGTCCACGAATACGGACTGCTCGTCAGTGCAGCTACGTCGAGGTCAGCTTGCTGTCGCGCCGCATCAAGAGTCCGGCGGTCCTCACTTGCGATCATGGCCACCGGGACGCCAGACGACAGCAGCAGCGAGATGGTGACATCTCCCGTCGCGCCCGACCACGTGATATCGAACGGGTAACCGACCCTCAGCCTCTGGAAGTCGCTCATGGTGTTGGTAGAGGTGACGGCGGCGATGGCAGGCACGGCCCAGGTCCAGATGATCCAGCAGAGCGGCGCCGGCCACATTCTCCCACGTGCTCTCTCTATCCCGTAGAATCATGAGTCTCCCTCCTCCCCCCTCCTCCGAAAGAAATCCGCATGCAGAAGAAGCGTGGCACCGGAGCCGCGAAGAAGGAAAAGGGTTGGCGTTTATAACGAGCGTGACACCGGAGCCGAGAAGAAGGAAAAGGGTTGGCGTTTATAACGAGCGTGGTGGGGGATGAACACCCAGGAAAAAGAAAGACGTCTCAAGCAGCGAAGATGCGCGAAGGGGGGGGGGGAGGGGGCGCCGACGAAGGGACCTCGCCCTCATATGCACCTCGGTCAGGCGTCCCCATGTGCGGCGAGACGGGGGTGGGTGCCGACGCATCGACGAGCTCGGGAAATTCGATGATGCTGTCTGGGGGGGGGGATTTCCCTCGGGCTGGCCCAACGATCCCAGGACAAGCGTGGCCTCGTCTGCTGCGGGCGAAGCGAGACCCGCTTTTCCCCCCTTTCCGGTGCGGTCCCCTCGAGCAACACGCTCCAGCAGATCGGACCACGTCTCGAGCGACGCTGGATCCGGCTGGCGCTCGTAGGTCGACATCTGTCCCATGCTGGCCAGCCTAGCGATAGATTCCACGCGCTGTCGGGGCGTCTCGACACCGGATCGCGCCAGCGGGCTGCCCCCGGGGGCCAGCAGAGTACGCGAGCGATCAGGGGGCTGCGCACGCCTCAGGACCCGGGGCGAACAACTCCCTCTCAGCTCCAGCAGTGGTTGACTGACTCAAGGGGGGGAGGCCGGACGGTTCCTGCGAAGGGCTTCTGCGCCGCCGAGATCCTGAGTCTCCGCAGCGGTGTGATCCGCGGCCGCGAGGGAGCTTGCGCGGGGGGCAAAGAGGAGCTACAGGAGCAGGAGGAGGAGATGGCCGGGGCAAGCATGCGCGGAGGGAGTCGCGGGCGGGAAGGGTCTGGGAAGTGACCGCCTCTGTCGTCGTGTGGTTTCGGACAAACTGTTTCCAAGGTTTGGCAAAGTTTTTTAGTGTTTTTTTTTAGTGTTTTTTTCTTGGAGAGAAAAAAAAAAAAAGGGAAAAAGGTTATGCGATGATCACCGCCCTGGCTATCGCCGCCCCACACCCGCGTCGAGAGCGTCGCGCGCCGCGATGCCAAGCGGAGATCCGCGCGCCTCGACCAATGCCGGGCTCGCCCGACGCGGAACCGCGGAGAAACGTTCCTCCGGCGGCTATTATTAGCACCTGGCTGAGGCGCGATGCGCCGAACCTCGGCATCCCGAATGCGAATCCGCCGGGCGCCGGTGGGATCGGGGAAGCCGCGAACCGGGGGGGGGCGGAACGGGGGTGCGGGCGAGCGCACACGTGGCCGCGCCCGCAACGAGCCGAGATGCCGGGGGGGCCGGAGCCGACTCGACGCGGCGGATTCGATTCGCGCGTGTCTGGCGGGGCTGGGGTCTTGCTCGGGACTTGGATGGCACGGGACTTGGGTGGCACGGGACTTGGATGGCACTCTCGTCCTGGTGGCTTGCTCTGACGGGCTTGTATAGCACCTGCATTTACTCGTGGACTTGGACATTACTGTAGACTTGTCTATCAGACGCATAGACGTGTACAATACCGTAGACTCCTATATCACTCTGTTCGACTCGTACATCACCCGTAGACGTGTCTATCAGACGCACCACGCACCACGGGACAGGGCTGGGTTCATGCGGATCGGCTACCATGCAAGGCGGGAGAGGGCGCCTGTAGGAATCGAGTGGAGATCAGTCACGTGGAGGTCACATGCAAAGCCTTGGCATAGGCAGCATTCCTCTTAGATCTCTCTCCCTCCCCTTAGAATGATCATCAACAACAGATACAAGCACCCCAGAATCGATTCCCCCTCTTCGTGTGCACCCCTTGTGAATCCAACAGTCACCCATGCTTGGGATCCAGGCTGGGGAGGGATCCACCCGCATCTCGTTGCCGGGCGGCCGGGGGATGCGCCGGCCCGTGCCCAATATACGCCCTCGTGCCGTGAGATCCGGCCGAGCCGCGCCGCGTTCCCCCTCCGCGGTCTGCCCGTCGGGCCGCCCTGCTCGCCGGTGTCGCAGGCGCCGATTCTCGGTCGGGTCGGGGCGGATCGCCTCGGCTGGTGCGGCGCTGCTGTGCTGCGCGGGCGAGGGATCCGTGGCCCGTCGCCGCCGACGGAGAGGAGTCGAGTGGCTTTCCCTTCACTCCGGGACGGAGCCTCTCCCCGCGGGCGTCAGATCGCATCGAAGCAAAACAGAGAGCACCGCATGAGGAGCCTGGTGGGATCACATCAGGCGTGCACACGTGAAGCTTCGGAATAAAATCGCTGGGATATATTCGTGGGGTTGTAAAGCTGGTCCCCCTCAGCTATCCTGGGAGAGCGAGATGTGCATACAGAGAGCTATGCCAAGCAGCGCCAGAGCATCGAGTGAGTTCCCAGGTCACATGATATCATGTGATCTACCTTCCGACAGAGCCTTTCTTCTGACTGAGCGAGGATTCGCCCCACGTCGAGCCGGGGATCTCCTCGGATCTCCCGCTGGTGGATGTGGAAGCAGGTCACGCGACGGGAGCGGTGGCCGCCGAAATCCGCGAGGTCTGGCTACGGGGATGCAGTCACGTGCTCACATCTTGTCAACTCCGACCCTCGTATGCTCAAGTACTCATGTACTCAATCATATACTCATACATCGACATACTCCGACCCTCGTCTCCTCACATACTCATATCCACGCATTGACAACCCACCGACGGATGACTCGCCGACAAAGCCGGCTTGCAAACGTCGGATCACCACGCCTCGACCCCCGTATCCTACCTGCCCGGGGCTGCCCTGCTTGTCTCCCAACCTGAGATCCTACAGCAGCTCAGGTGACTCTGGGAAGAAGGATAGAAGGCACGTGTTTGAGCAGGAAGAAGAGTAGCTGCTGACTCGTTCAAGGCAGGAATTCTTTGGAGCTGTAGAGTGGAGGATAGATGGCGCGTGTTTGAAGGGGAAGATGAGCAGCTCCTGATGAAGGGTAATAGCTCTTTGCAACTTCAGGGGGGAGGATGCAAGGCACGTGTTTGAAGGGGAAGATGAGCAGCTGCTTACTCCAAGACATTGATTCTTGATCACTTGAAAGGGGAGGATCCAAGGCATATACTAGAGTAGCGCGGTACGCAGCTTGCGATCAGGGGTATTGACTCCCGACCCTTCAAAGCCGAATCCACTCCCAAGTCAGTACGAAGAGCGGAAACACATCCGAGAGAGCCTACAACCTACTCATCTACTCATCTCTCCATCTCTCATCTCTCATCTCTCCATCTCTCCATCTCTCCATCTCTCCATCTCTCCATCTCTCCATCTCTCCTCATCACCTTCTCATCCTCTCCCCTTCCCTTCCCCATCAACAGAATCGCATAATCTCCCCCCCCCGCAGCTGCTACACGCCGGGCTCGGGCCACACAACTCGATGAGCCACGGAGGTCTCCAACCTGCATGACGCCGCGAGAGAGTCCGTCTCCAAGAGCTCTACTCGCGCGTGAGCACGCATGGTCGGCTACATCTTCCCAGGGAGGCGCGGCTCGGCGGGCGTCTGTGTGAAAGGGTGCGGACCGCGACAGAGTCGACGACTGACCGTGTTCGTTTGTCCGACTCGCCAGCCTCCGCGCGAATCGCACTTTGCCGTGGCTGGCACGTGAGCGGAGACTAAGCGAGGGCCGTCAAACTGTGCCGGCACGGAAGATTTGTGCTCGTGGATCTCCTCAACTCCACGCTCCTCCCTGCGACACCCCCTCCGACACCTGGACCGAGTCGGTACCTTGGTCGCTCTGGTCCCGCGCGGGGGATAGATCCTGTGCCGAGTACGGGACGAGAGGCCGCACCCAGACCGACGGCCGTGCCGAGTGAGCCGTGGAAGATGTCGGTGCCGGACCGGCAGCAAGGCTCGCAAGCGATCGGGGCAAGATACTGACCAGGACTGTCGAGGTCGGCATTGTATCAGAAGTCTCCCCTCCTCTCACGGGCCGGTACGGTGGCTTCAGAGAGCTGGTTCCCTCCGTGTTGCCTCCCCCGCTCTCGAACCGCTGCATGGGATATCCCTCATAGGCCTTGGACCTCCAAACTCGGATATTTGCGTGCAACGCTCCGTGTGATAGGCGTATATGGCAGTGCAGAAGGTGATCCTAGCAGAGCACCAGGGCTAACTTGACGCCAGAATGCAACGGATTCTGCGTGCCAACAGTATACGAGCCATCTGAAGTGGATCATCAAGATTGTTAGTTATGGAGAAGTAGGGCCTTGGTAGGATTTCCTCTTTATTCCTGTAGCACTTCCAGGTATTGTAGATACATATTCTTTCCAAAGAACTCTTGTCAATGATTTACAAAGGATCTCTTTTTTCTTTTATTCTTTCACGTTCAACTTTCAGTCATCAAAATCATCAACCCC